>CATIXQ010000013.1:10114766-10176484 GCA_949711755.1 Leptidea juvernica | reverse complement strand
AACCTGTCGTTCAATCAATAGGGTAACTAAAAGTCATTCCTAATTACATCACCATTCGTACCAACAATAATTCGCGCAAGTATTCAAATACCCGCATCGTACCACAAGTTACAAAGTTAAATATTATTCTCACCCTTTGGATTTCATTCCACCACCATGTGGTTTTCAAGCAATTTTCATGGCTGCCAGCACAAGCCCCTTTCAAATCTTATTCCAATAAAAACAACGTTGAACTGGTATGTCTCTGCCCGGTCGGGCATAAATATTGATGGATAAATGTGCGCTGAGTTCGTACGTCGACCCCATGCCAAGTAAGATCCTGTTTTTCACCCGTTGAATGACACTAGGTACTTAATATCAAGCTGTGTAGTGATTGAATACTTGTTTGTAATTGTTTGTTTAGTACTATTATAAAACAAAGTCGCGTCCCGCTATCTGTCTCTATGTGTTTTTTTTTATGATAATAAGGGACAAGACGAGCAGGACGTTCAGCTGGTGGTTATTGATACGCCCTGCCCATTACAATGCAGTGCCGCTCAGGATTCTTGAAAAACTAAAAAATTCTGAGCGGCACTACAATTGCGCTCGTCACCTTGAGACATAAGATGTTAAGTCTCATTTGCCTAGTAATTACACTAGCTACGGCGCCCTTCAGACCGAAACACAGTAATGCTTACACATTACTGCTTCACGGCAGAAATAGGCGCCGTTGTGGTACCCATAATCTAGCCGGCATCCTGTGCAAAGGAGCCTCCCACTAGTGTGCTTAGACATTTAAAACTTCGCAAAGTATTTTGATGCAGTTTTTTTAAATAGACAGAGTGATTCAAGAGGAATATTTATATGTTTAATACATTCATAATATAGTAGAGGAACACTGATAATTTTAGAGGTTCCTAATGTGATATCGTCAATAAATACATTTTTTGCGCTTACTTTCTAAACGCTGGCTAATCCCTGTGAGATAAATCAAAATTTACTACACTATTGTACACGGTTATCGGGAAAGCATAAGAATGAGTATCCTCAAGTTTATAAATTATTGCAGTATTATTTTTGTATTTTATCGTCGTTTATTGTTGCGATATAAATTACGTGATCACTCGGAAATGATATTATATTTATTTAATTTTTACTATAACTAAAGTATTAACTATAAAAAAAAGAGTGGGTACCACGAGAAAGAGATGTTTGAAAAGATTTAGGAGAGCCCTATTAAATTAATTAAAAATCATATATGTGTATATAGTTCAAACTAGAGTAACATGTAAAATATTGCTGTAGTAGAAAAATAAAGGCTATTTTTTTATTAACCACTAGCTGACCCGACAGACGTTGTTCTGTATATATTAAATAAAATAATGTTTTTTTTTAATTTGTCAATAATATTTCATATCATCAAGAATTATTTCGTAAAATATGCACCCTGTTGTTGTAATGATATTCACCTTTTAAACCTTCCCTGGTCTTCCACAAATAAGTCAAGACAAAAATTAGCCAAATCGGTCCAGCCGTTCTCGAGTTTTAGCGAGACTAACGAACAGCAATTCATTTATATATATATATATAGATTAACAACGAAGTCTCCCCGGGCAGCTGGCAATCTATAATTTAAATTTGTGATTTGCAATATTTGAAGAAGTCAAAGTCGTCGTCGTTTCTAAAGTCGTGTGCACTAAATGTGCCAAATATTTTAAATTAATTGAGGCCATTGTTCGAAGTTTCGTTTCTGCTATTGCAATACTAACGATTGACTGCCGCACCGCTTGGCATGGAGAATTACTTTTTGAAAACTTCTTTTATTTTAAGATAACAAAAAAACAACCTTGATAACAAAAAAACAAACAATCGGTGTCCTTCCGCCGCGACCCGCTCTCGCCTCTCGCCTCCTCACGACTCAAGCACATCTCACCTATAACTATGTATGTAGTTACAAACCTATCTTGGATGACACCGACTCCAAAAATTACAATAATCGTAACTAGAATTAGATTAATTAATTAGATTGTAAAAAAATACGCAATTATTTTTATACTTTTTATTGCACATTATATCTATTGTATTGGAATAGTGTTTTTGAAGTCGGTTGTTTTTTTGTTATTTTCTTTTTAATTTTATGATTTTTAGTGAATTTGAAGTGCACTTACCAAAATTTTGTCTAAATATGTGTAGATATACTAAATTTTTCAATGCAGCAATGAACGTAAGTGCTTTGCAATTTGATTACAGACAGTTAGAAATTCTGCCACTGATCGCAACCTTACTTACTTAAGCCATTAAGGAGTCTCATTGATCATCATATTCGACTACGACAATTACTTGACCATAACTATGTTATGGTAGATGACTTAAATATCCGGATAGCATAAAAAAGATTCGGCCGAGTATTGTTAATTTGCTCCTAAGAATTGAAGAGTTGCGTTACTTTGTCATGGATTCCGTAATCAGAACCTAATCAAACTCTCACGAAACTATCATTGAAGTATAACCTTTCTATTAAAAACAGAATCATCGAAATCGGATGGCGCGATATTGAGTTATTCGGAAATTTATCATCCACTTTGCTATCAAATCTGGACCAAACTGCAATGGGACCACACGGGAAGCACCAGCTTCCAAATAAAAACAAGAATTATCAAAATCAGTTCACCCAGTCGAAAGTGTTGAGGTAACAAACATAAAAAAAAAAAAGAACCGATGAATTGAGAACCTCCTCCTTTTTGAAGTCGGTTAAAAATAAGGGACGAGATGCAGTGCCGCTCAGGATTCTTGAAAAACCCAAAAATCCTGAGCAACACTACATTTGCGCTCGTCACCTTGAGACAAAAGACGTTAAGTCTCATTTGCCCAATAACTTCACTAGCTACGGTGCCGAAGTTCAGACCGAAACACAGTAATGTTTACACATTACTGCTTCACGGCAGAAATAGGCGCCTTTGTGGTACCCATAATCTAGCCAGCTTCCTGTGCAAAGAACATAAAAGAGTGAAGGCGTTCGAATACATAAAAGACCGCGTCGCGTCGAAACGCTGAGGATATAACCTCATCTTTTGAGCAAAGTTAGTATTTCATTCTCTGCCTAGAATAAAAAAAAAATCCTTTATAATTATATTATTTTAACAAGTGAGATTTTATTTATTTTACACAGAATGATCTAGAGTAAAGTTAATATTATTCAATTGAAAATAAAGACAAATACACTTTTTACAGGTCAAGTCATTTAATTTTTTTTTATGAAAAAAAAGGGACGAGATGAACTGGACGTTCAGCTGATGGTAATTGATACGCCCTGCCCATTACAACACAGTGCCGCTCAGGATTCATGAAAAACCCAAAAATTCTGAGCGGCACTACAGTTGCGCTAGTAACCTTGAGGCTCGGCATCCTGTGCAAAGGAGCCACTGGTAAATTTGACTGATTATTATTTTTATTTTATGTTCTATTTTTATTAAGGTAAATAATACCAAATGCACGTTTTAAAATTTACACTCATTAAAAAAATTGGAAACAAGAAATTAAAGGTTTCATTAATAATTACCACATATCAATATGACGTTGTTATTGAATATTAACGAATATGGCTGTATGGGCTCGAACCCTTTGCCTGTCCTATTAATGGACGAAGAAACCAAAAACTGGATCTGGATCGCCATCTTGTCGATACGGACTTCCGTTCCATTGTCGTTCAGTTACCTGGTAGTCGCACCTAAAGAAGTTTTACTTCAAAAATTCTTCTCAGGTCTGAGGCATACTTTTTCGGCTTCGCAATTACAATGATCCAACCACTGTATCAATGACCGTATGTTGATCATTAATTTGAAATAGCCGAACTATAATTAGTTAGAAGTATAAATCTTTCATCCATAATTTCAACGAGTCTCTTACGAATTTTCGATCAGGTCGCGTCTCCTGACGCGACCTTAACATTTTATACCCATCCCAAGAAGAGTTCTCAACGCTGCTAAAGAAATTTTCAATTCAATGAAAAAAATTATTATTATAAGCCTAGCTTAAATTTATAATCAGGGAGTAGACAAGAGAAGAGAGGTTCCTTCGAAAATAACTTATATTATATAATAGCTTTTGTTTTGCAACTGCCACTACATACAACAGAAAGCTGTTGAGAGTTTTTTTTTTTTTTTTTTTTTTATAGAATAGGAGGACAAACGAGCGTACGGGTCACCTGGTGTTAAGTGATCACCGCCGCCCACACTCTCCTGCAACACCAGAGGAATCACAAGAGCGTTGCCGGCCTTTAAGGAAGGTGTACGCGCTTTTCTTGAAGGGGATTTCAGATGGTGGGGATGATATCGTAACTTGTGGCGTGTCGTGCGAAGGTGGAATTCGGCGGCAGGAATCAGGTTGAAAAGCTCTTCGGAACACTCCCCGTGATAAATGCGGTAGAAGACACACAATGAAGCGACGTCTCTACGCAACGCCAAGTGATCCAGCCGTTCACAGAGTACTGGGTCCCCGACAATTCGAGCTGCTCTGCGTTGCACGCGGTCAAATGGATCGAGCTGGTACTGGGGTGCGCCAGACCAGAGATGACAGCAATACTCCATGTGAGGCCGGACCTGCGCTTTGTAGAGCGCTAGAATGTGGGCCGGCTTGAAGTATTGCCGTGCTCTATTTATGACGCCCAGTTTCTTTGAAGCCAGTTTGGCTTTGCCCTCCAGATGGCCACGGAATTGGCAGTTGCTCGAGATTTCGAGACCCAGTATTCCGATACTAGGCGAGGCTTTAAGGGAAGTGTATTATTGGATTACTCTGTAGTTGGCATAACTAGACACTCAGGCTCGTGCAGAAACTTGTCCTCGGTGAAAATCATAGACTTGGAATATACCAACTAGCATTACCAACTAGAACACTTCAAAGCCCGATTGAATATGCCAATTTCATTTTGAGATTCACTTTCTTATTGGATCTTGCTGTATCTTCGTTAGAGATGTTCCTCTCTCTTTTTCACACACACTTTGTTTGTTTTTACACTGGTATATTGAAAGTCAAAGTCAAATAAACTTTATTCAATTAGTCTCAAACTAAGCGCTTTTGAATCTTCATTATTAATATTTTTTTTACTGAATCTACCGTCGGAAAAAGTAGAGCTCGTGAGAAGATTCAATGAATGGAGTATTTTAAAACGGATACAATATACGAATCGTGTTAAAGTTAAAAGTGTTTTAAACATCAAATATTTATCAAATGGTTATCAACCGTAAAGTAGATCCTGTAGATGTACCCACAACCTGAGAACAAAACATCAAGATTTTATGTCGATACGTCACTCGAACGGTTAGCTCATTTGGCAGAGTACTGGCACGGAACGCCAGAGGTCGTGGGTTTGTTTTAAAATTTTGTTTTAAATTTTTACTTATGTTTAAACTGTATAAATATTAATAATAAGGGTGCATCAACCTTCAGAGCTTGAATTCATTGTTTGTGTAAGGATGCTTGGTGGACATGATAGTCGTGACATCGAATCCAATAAAAGCCTGTGGTAAATCAAATTATATTATATTTCGCAGTCTATCGTTATATTTGGCCCAGCATAAGCTTTTATACAAATTTAAGTAATTTAATTAATTTTCATTCATGAGGAGATATTATCAAAGATGTGCATCAAATTAATATGTTCCGCAGAAGGTAACATATTCATATGACGTGATTATAACAATGTCGAATGAATACAATGGTATGACGTGAATATCCATTCAGTGTTCCTGATTATATAGAATAATATACCCGCTGAGTCGAGTTAAACTGAATGGTTTAAACTTTAATAGAAGGCGCAAAGTTTGTGAGTCAAGTAATCACAAAAAAAAATAATCAAAGCTGCGATTACAGTAGATGAATCTACTAGCTCAGCATTTTATCATGATTTACGGCTATTTGTGTCTTTAAAAAGGCTTTAAAGGCTTTGTTGCATAAACCAGTTTACAAAGGTTTTATATCTACCTTCATCGCTAAGTCATTCGCAAATTCAGTTTAAATTTTAGAGATTTTTTCGTAATATTTATTTAACAAAAATGCGGATTTAGCATGGCTCTCATTTTACGATAGTCTTGTTGTAAAGTCGAAACCTTTTTTTATACTTATCAGAAGACTTGTCAGAAGTTTTCTTTTCTTTTTACATTTACCACGGCTTCGTAAAAGGTTTAGCTGTAAAGAGAAGAAGTCAAAAGCAACACCATTACCACTCTTTTAAATCAACATATTCATCGGTTTACAAATCATTTCAATTACAATAAATGGAAATTGACGCAACAAAAATACTCAAACGCCAATAGCCATTGGCCTTACACGAAGGAGTCAAAAAAGTTATTATAAATGAATACAAAACAAGAGTTATTGAGTACAATAGATGCATCAATCCACACACAGTTAATAAAAAAAAGTATTTTGCGGCTAATAATATAGCTTTATTATTAATTTATTTTCACCGAATTAACCGAATACGAGTCTTTTGGCAAAGCAAAGTTGACATTTAAGTGATATATTTTATCTAATATTTTTTAAGCAAAAAGGGAAGCCAATGCCATTTAACACAACCAAATACCAAAAAAAAACATTGAAATTCAACAACAATATACACCTGGCAACGAATTGAATTCATAAGGTTTCCTTTTATTTCATTTTGATGTAGTACGGAACCTATGGCATTATCGCATTCAATTTTTTATCTCAAGTCATTAAGATAATATAGATTTGTTAGAAAAGCGGAAGTAAAATGATGATGTAGGAACAGATGTACTTTTGCTAATGTTTCCTATAATGTCACTCGTAATATTCACCGTGATTTGCCTTATTGAAGCGACTGCTGTGTTCCTAGTACTTACATCTTTAAGACGCTTTAATTATGGCGTAAACTGGTGTTTGGGATGAGGTCATCAGTTTAATAATACAGGTTTCAGGTAAAAATATCACTTTGATGTGAAAAAATGATGTGCAGGTGATATTAGTGACCGGAGACCGTACTTGCTGACGAGCGTGGAGAACGTTCACTCTGAACGCATCTATAGCATTATGAAATGAAAGAAATGAAACATGTTTATTTGAAACAAATACACATAAATACACAAATAACTTATAAAGGAGACAAACAATAAACAAACAAAATGTAAAATAATACTAAACCTATACGTTTCAAAAATGGTCCCAACTCAGCATTTTCGCTCGTGTCACAACCATCGCTTGTCTTCCGTTAAGCCATTTGGTGACGTCACGCTAAATATATAATTTTTAATAAAACAAAAGTTATTTTAGCTAGTAAATTACAATCTATGTCATCTCTATAGACTCATGATATCAACACCTCACCTTTGTACACGAACAGTCCCCCAATCATTTTGGGAGAACCTAGAGCATTACGAAAGACATGTTCAACAATATGATATCCAAATCAATAAGAGTACAGTGACTCCCATAACTTACCTCTTTACCACATAGATTCTGAGGAGAAACATTAAATACCTGCTATTTAAAAAAATAAGTACTTCTCAATTCAGTATAAAACGAGGCACCACAAGCAGCACGCGTTCACGAGTTGACGCATGGACCATTACGGCTACAGCATTTTATGACAAGTTTATTCAGTCTATGCAAGTAAGCCAACAAAAATACTCAAATTTAGTGATATCTGAGCATTTTACGAGTACAAGTTCCATCCATTTGCAGTATTTTACATTATAATATTTGTATTTAAGTTGCCGCTTGCAGGAATTGATCGAATAAGCAATCAACGCTTAATGTTGATTGGAGGATTCGAGATGTGACAACAATATCTGGGAAGGATAGTATAAGTATAAGATAATATATGGATAGTCAAGGCCTGCAAAACGAAAAAAATCGAACCGGCTAACCATTAAGTAGAGAATTTTATATTCAGTTTCGTACATTATTCACCGTTATACCTTTTATATTTTTAGGTATGTTTATTCCTTTAACTACATATTGTTTTTGAAGTGAAATCTTGTTTAGCGGCGTTGAGCACTTTTCTTGGGATAGGTATAAAATGTTAAACTCGCGTCAGGAGCCCTATTGACGGATCGTACATTTTCCTATTACAATAGTGTTTCGGATCCGAAGATCGATACGAAGTTCACGATTAGAGATTTTATTTATATAATATTTTATTTATTACACTTTTTTGACACCACATTAACAAAATATAACTTAACTGCTAACATTACTACTTGACATTTTGTCTTTCGTTTACCATATTCCCAAATTTACTTGACATGTATTTTTTCGTTGTGTTCGTCAGTGGTTCGTCATGTACGAAAGGAAATCCGTCCGCACAATTCGGATCCGAAGTACTTTGGTAATAGGATTTTATTCGAAGTTCGTCGTTCTTTCGTTTCGGAGACGTGGCCTGGGCACCTATTACGAAAACCGAAATACGTAGTTTCGGTCCGAAACGAAAGAACGACGAACTTCGATTTAAATCCTATTACCAAAGTACTTCGGATCCGAATAGTGCGGACGTAATTCGTTTCGGAACCATAGACATAAAAAAATTGTACAAAGATGATATGAATGTACATACTTATATTACCGGTAAATCGTGCCAAAACCGATAACAAATTAGAAATTTAAAAATAAGTTTTTCGTTATGTTAACATGTATTTAAATAATGGAATTGCTTTATATTCCGTTTAAGTTATCTATTTAAAAATAATCCTATTTTACTGCAAGAAAATATGCTTTATTAGTTAAATTAAATTTGCCGTATCATGTCATCTACTGCATTATATATTTATTTAGTCTCTGGTAGTTTAACATACTTTCGCGGTTTTTTAGTTTAAATTTTTTCAGAAGTAAAGTGAAAGTTATATGCGAGTAAGTATTATTTAGAATAGAATAGAAACACTTTATTAGCAATAAAAAAACACTCACACAAAAAAAAAAACAATTTACAATATTAATTAGTATAGTAGTATTTAATTATTAATATAAAACAAGAAATACTTACTTATAGATTTCAGAAAAATTTAGAAGGCATCCTGGGCGAAAGTAAAAGAACTAAATAATAATTTAAAAAATATAATATATGATAAATTTAATCCCTTTTTTTATTTATATGTACAAAAACCTCCCTCTTTATCTGCAACAAAAGAAATAATATTTTTTTGTGTTTACACGACTATACACAAATTTTTATGATTTATTAGAATATAATTTGTTGAATATTGAACAGACTAGTCTTCATCTTATCTTTTTATTTTATCACTTACAGGCAGATTGCAATAATAGTTATGTCTAGTAGATTATTATTCTTAAATTTCTGTTGAGTAATTATTGTATTACCTCATTTCGTGTGCGTGGTGGTCCAGTAACATATTGGTTCATCCTGCTTTGCATTTCATCTTCCCCGACTGAACACACATGTTATGTAAAACACAACATGCGACTGTGATTTGTGATCTTTGCGACCATTCCTGGCTTGTAATGGAGCTCCTTTATAACTAATATAACTTATTTATTATTTGATAGAGGGATCAATCCCTCTCGTATTTTTATAGTGGCTTTATTACTATAATCTCTTCACAAAGTTTTTCAAATAAAGTATGATTATGGCGATAATTCATAACAAATTAGGGAATCAACCATCGGGAATTTGTTTATTTAATAAATATTGCCGGAGTCGACGTCGCTCTCTTGCTCTTTCAAGGTTTTCTTCGTACAAGAAGATCTCTTCGTACATTAAAAAACGTGCCATTTTATAATCAAATAAATATGTTTTATCTAAAACGAAACATATAAGTCTGTCGTTAAAAGTGACGTTGTTGTTACGACCATAAAAATGTCAAACAACGAAAACGTAAGTGTCGAGTGAATTTGGGAATAAGGTAAACTAAAGTGTGATAAATGAAAAATGTCTAATCTCGAACTTCGTTTCGATCTTCGGATTCGAAACACTTTCGTAATAGAAAAATGTACGATCCGTCAACCGAAACTTCGTATTTCGATTTTCGTAATAGGGCTCCTGGTCGAAAATTCGTAAGACAGTTAAAATTATGGGAAAGATTTATACTAATAACGAATTATAGTTCGGCTATTTCAACTTAATGATCATACGATCATTCGATCAGTGGTTGAATCATTGTGATTGCGAAGCCGAAACACCGCAACGTCGAGGGATCGAGTCTCAGCGGTGAAATATTTTTAAAGTTTATTATGGATGAAAGTTTTTCTGATAGATAAACTTTTTATATCATTCAATTATAAACAATATATATTTATAATTATTTATCAATTACCGGCTGCTGTTTTCCCGATCCGATACACCTTAGGTACCTCCAATAAAAGAGCATACTCCCATAAAAGCCGGCAACGCATCTTGTAAACCCTAGTATTACGGATGTCCATGGGAGGTTGCCTCACCCCAGCACGTAAGCCTCTTGCCAGTTTTCTCCGTCTTATTGAAAAAAAAAAACATTGCATGGAGATGATAATTGTATTCCATGAATAAAAAACCATTGTGTTTTTTTAATCGATTTTCTTGCGTGTTTCATCTCCTTTAGCGCGCCATTTGTTTCTGAATCGTCGCTATTGCTTTTATTGACACTAAAATAAATTCTCATTATGTACACTATCTACATTATGCCACAAAATTTGAAGACCTATTCACGTCGAAAGATCTCATACAATGACAGGTCAACAAACCGCCACGAAGTGATTATAAGTCAAAAATCGTCCGAGTGAAATTAACCTTGGCATCACTATTCACGTCACGCGGCACAGTGTAACGTACCATTGCCATCGCAACAGTTTAACCATGGATATGTATGCGAGTGGCAGCACTGTCGTAGATGAAATATCAATTGTAACTCTGTAATGCTGTTGAAACTGCCTCTGTTGAGCATCTGTGCCCATTTCATCATTAGCCAGGGCCTTTTTAGGATAAATATAGGCGTTAATTTGAATTGTTTTTCAATTGTCTTTAAACGAGGAGGTTCTCAATCATTTGTATGGTTTACTTTATGTTGTTATGTATTGGATACCTCCGTCTATAGTGAACAATTTTCAAAAAAAATTCATAGGTATTATGATAATGAAACCAAGATCTGATGATGGCATCCCAGAGAGATCCAGGGGAATCTTCGAAAATCATAGTGGCGACTTGTGCGTTTTTTTTTTCATTAAGTATTTTAAATCTGCTATATTTCTTGGCATTACTCTTGATTCCAAATTGCAGTGGGGCCCCCATATTGAAGGATTGGCGAATAGGCTTAGTTCTGCAGCATATGCGGTTAAGGAAATCAGACGGTTAACTGACATAGATACGGCGAGATCAGTATACTTTAGTTATTTTCATAGTGTTATGTCCTATGGTATATTATTGTGGGGCAGTGCGGCCGATATTAATACTATCTTTGTGCTGCAGAAGAGGGCTATTCGCGCGATTTATAACCTAGGTCCTAGGGAAACATTAAGAGAAAAATTTAAAGAAATAAAAGGGATTAAAGCGAGCACCCTCAGGCTCTTTAATTATAAATGTTTATTGTACGATATTACATTGTAATCCATATTTTATATATAAAAAAAAAAGCCCACTGAGTTTCTTGCGCCCATTCTTCTCAGGTCTGAGGCAGTCTCTTTTGAATGGGTGGTAGATTTTAACGTACAATAAGTGATTATAAATCCTAGTTTGAATAAAAATATTTGAATTTGTATTTGAAAAAAAAAATTGAAAAAAAAGCAGTACTATTTAATTAAGGTCTGGAGTCGATCTCATGATGGATCCGAAGGACAGTCCAGGGCATACCTCTATCATTTACAGCAACTACGTGATTGGGCTTGTTTATTTTGTATGGATGAGAACTTTACACCAAGATAGTTTGTGACTGTCACTAAGGGTCTGATGATGAAGACGAAGGAACGTCAACGTAACCTCCACGTTTTACATTAGCTTATGTTTGGACTTAATTCAAAAATAGTAACCATTTATTTTTAAAATAGCAATTTTAGAAGTAATAAAAAATTAAGCATATATTAAGCAGATTATAGCCACAAAAAGTTATAAGATACAAACTTATTAACAAAAAAGTTAAACCGCCAAAATAACTGAAAAGCAAAAAATAATCAACCTATATTTGTTATAGCCTAAACACACGATCGGATTTGTTACGGCTGAAACATCAGATGCGGTCTGCTATACCAGTACCATATTTGTTGCCATGTCGTATTGTACATCACACAAAATTATCATTACTACCAGTATTTTTGAAGACGAGGAAAATACAATTACGTATTGAAGTCCCATATGTCAATCTTGGGTGTATACACCCCCTTACCGACTAAAAACCACCTCTGTGCTGTCAGACCCGAAGGCTTTTACAGCGAAGCCGGGCGAAGGCCTTGTACCCCGGACGAATTGGTGCGAGGCGCACATCGGACCGTCCGATGGTCCGGCCGTATCAAATCCGACCATGGATTTAGAGTATAACTAAAATATATCTGAGTGATTTTAAGTCGTCGCCAAACAAGCAAACTAATTAATTACGTAAAACTACTAATTAATACTTTTAATTTTTTTGTTGAAAAGTTTTTGTCTATTTCTTACTGGTCAGTACACAAAGTTATTTTTGATTATATTTACATAAATAATAAGGTTTTATCGCGTTTGTTTTGTATAACTTTTTTCTTGTTAATATCCCCATTTTTTAATACCTCATTAAAATTAGGTACTTGTTATTTTTAGTAATATTTAATTGATTAATTAGTCATTTGTTATATATGTGTACCCGACCTTATACAGTTCTTGCGCTACCTTCTTTTTTTATTCTGAAATGTGTTATAATTCCGAATGAAATTCCTAAGTTAATAACAAAATAAATAACTAACTATACAATAATATAACTATGTAGGTATCGTTTTTTATCTTTGTATCTAAAATATCTTTAGATATAATTTACAATATAATTACGTATTTAGTTTTTTTCTTATAATACTGTATGGAAATATGCACAGAACAGTTTAAAGAGATTTCTATCTTTATCTGTTCTGTGGAAGTATGCAACTCATCTATATGAGAAAGGATGCAATAGTTTATATGACTCAGATGTTTTTACATGGTAGTGTGAAAAATGCTGGAATAACCACAAGAAACTTATATTTTTACATTTCATAATCACATTATAAACAAAAAAAAAACTTATAACTATATTTACAATACTATGATTACATTAAATTAAAACTATAACTACTGGGAATCGTACCAAGAATACTGGCAGCATTTCCTTATTGGATATCTAGGCTGATCCTTTGACCGAAATAGCTGCCAGCGCTTGGATTGCCAGTAGCCCTATAATATATAATATATATATAATAATAAGAAATTGTATGGAAATTTATTTTATAATATCATATATGAACGGGACTCGGGTCTGCGCACTAAAGAAACCCCATTTGTCGTATCACCTCTCTTCGATAACACCGCAATCTTATATAAAGCCTCTCCTAGTATTGGAATACTGGGTCTCGAAATCTCGAGCGATTGCCAATTCCGTGTTCACCTAGAGAGCAAAGCTAAATCGGCTTTGAAGAAGCTGGGCGTCATAAATAGAGCACGGCAATACTTCAAGCCGCCCCATATTCTAGCGCTCTACAAAGCGCAGGGCCAGCCACATATGGAGAATTGCTGTCATCTTTGGTCTTGCACACCCCAGTATCAGCTCGATCCATGTGACCGCATGCAACACTGTGCTCGACTGTGTGAGACCCAGTGCTCTGTGAACAGCTCAGTCACCTGGCGTTGCGTAGATACTTCGCTTCATTGTGTGTCTTCTATCGGTCACCAGGTGACCCGTACGCTCGTTTGTCCTCCTTTTCCATAAAAAAATTCAACATCTAAAATTTTAAACTTAAATCTCAATTATTAACAGAACGCTAACGGAGCACTGCAGATTAATCAAACACCTGTCAATCTTAGGATTGATTGAACCTCAGATATTGCAGAGCGTGTAGATTCTGTAATAGTGCAGACGAAACCCCGTAGCACATCCTCTCTCAATGTGGTCCTTTAATGCGTAAACATATCATCGGTTTGAGAAATCCAATTCTTCAACCACTTGAGATACGTCAGCTCACTGCAAAAGATTCATGAAAAGATTCAATCATAGCAGTGAGCATATAGTAATAGTGGCTTTCACAAAAGATCACATTGGCTGCAGTGAAACAGAACTGCACTGAACTGTACCAAAGCCTATTTACAAACCATGACCATGCTATATAATATTTCACCTACTAGTGAGGTGAAAGGGTGACCACACCCATGCGGCTTCAATCTGTTGTGAGTGTATGTAACAATATATCAATATTTTGTGCGTTACTTATATAAGATACTTGAATAACTTTCGTTATAAATTGCTATATACTTAAAATGAAGAAGTTTAAAATTCCAAAGCATAATTCATACACAAATATATTATACACAAATATGATAGAGTAGTTATTATATATCTTTAAACGAGCAATTAATTCAATTATGTAATCTGAATCTCAGAAACGGCTGAAACGATTTTCATAAAATTTAGTACACAGGAGATTTCGGGGGCGATAAATCGATCTAGCTAGATTTATCCGTGTTTTAATGAGAAACAGCTACAATAACATTAGAATACGATGGTAAATTTGGCCACTATGTACAAGACTATAATAGCTCAGATGGGACATTGGGTGATCCGGATAGCAGAAGACCCCGGTTCAAATCCAGACCTCCTATTAGGTTTTTTTTGTTCAAGTTTTGTACATTATTAAAAATCCTCGGTCGTCCGGATATTATAGATAATATGATATCTTATTGAAATCCTGATAAACAATTTTTTATTAATACTATTTGATTTTCATATATACCTCTGGCCTTCCTAATACATTATTCATGGCAAAATTAAATATTCTATACCCGAAGTTAATTACCAATATCAAACACATATCACTCATATAACCAGTTCCATTCGATTTGGTGCGATAATAACAAGTTGTCCTTAAGGATATATGCGACATAGTGTTTTATATACTACAATTATATTAAATCTTATAATATTTTCTGTGTCGGTTTGTCTGAGCGTCTGCATATAGCGCGATATAGTCAACATTTTGCATATTTTTAGTTTTTTCTCTGTTATCCTATGCCACATTTATTTGTAAGACCGAAAAAGTCTTAAACCTGGAATAACTTAACTTGCGTGAGCGCAGTCGCGGCCGCGGGCTTGTATGTAATGATCTGAATAATTTAAAACTAAATTAATGAACTTATTAGCATGTTTCGCATGTGACTGTTATTCTACACGTGTATCTTTCCGGTTTTTATTTTTAAAGGATCCCAAGGGCGAAATAAACCATTACCATATTAATATTAAGAGGCGTGACCTTTCTCAGATCTAGGAAATCCATTTCAATATATTTTGAATGACACGTTCCTTGTATGTAGCACTGTCACAGTAATATACGGTGTAGTAGGAAATCCTTAGCGTAGTACAAAACGTTTTAAACTGCAATGTTTTTTTTTAAATATAAATAAGGTACTTGTCCCACCACCAGTGAGATACCAACTAACTATCAAATATTTTCACACCCAAAAGTGTGAAACAAAATAATAGAGACACATGTAATTTACAAGTTAATCGCTGTCTTTTCACACTCTGTCAACTAGTTTTTTGCAGCGACAAATGCTATCAAAGATAATACTCGTTGAACAATTTTCGCTTGGCAGTGCGAGTAACACACCGACAAAACTATTGAAACTACACTCGCTTCAAGTTCATTGTCGGCGGCAGTACAAGTTCATAAAGCCTAAAAAATCATATTATATTTTAAATAACATGAAAACATTTCACGCCAAAACTCCAATACTACTGCGTACTGGTCACATGACTGATGTGAGATCCGTTGACACACTGGTTGAAACTAATTTATAAATATTTGTACCTACGATATAAACTTAACATAATGATCTAATTCGAATACAGTCAATATCCCAATTTTGTCTAACACGAGGAGTAGTAAGTACTTTTATAGCATGGTCATGGTACTACGATGTAGTGGACAGCCTCCTTAATACTCAATTAATGATTCACGTGCCTTTATCATACACACCCTGATTAATCCGGATCGCTCTGGCTATTTTTCAAACCTGTTCAAACTAGTTATTCAAATTGTCAATAATTTATGTTAGATGTTTATGTAGGATATTGGGAATTCACGTGTTTTTTTTATATAATTTATATTTTGTGAGCATAAAAAGAAAAACTGTAAAGTTAGTTATTTTAATATATGTTAATAGCCTAAGGTCCCACCGCTCGATTCTGCAGGTACGTGGTTTTCACATATGCCTTTTTAATAAGTTGTACGTCATTTTAAAGGAAATTATGTAAATAATTGAAAAAATATGGTTGCCAGCTCTCAGTCAGCCCCAACTGGAAACTGATATTATTTTCCCTGTGCTATCTTTACGAATCCTATACTGAAAATTGTTTTCTTTTACTACCATTTTTATTTGCTACTAGCTGACCCGGCAAATGTTGTTTTGCCATATAAATTATTTTTAGAACTAGACCGTTTCTTGGAAATTCCAACATTACCTTATTTTTCAAAAACAAACGCAGCCTAAGTTACTCCTCAGTTACCTGCCAATAAAGGGTCCGTCAAAATCGGTCGAGCCAGTTCAAAGATTACACCAAACAGACAGACAGACAGAAAATTGCAATAAATGTTATTTTGGTGTATATACCGTATATATAGTATAATATATTCATATACATGTAGTAAAAACGGTTATTTCAATATTACAAACAGACACTCCAATTTATTTATATGTATAGATTAGTTGCTGATTGATTGTTTTTTTTTTTTCGGGTTCACAACAAAAAATCCACGTTTCGTCTTCTGTGACAATGTCATAAACAGCATTAGAATGTCCGTGGTCGTACTTCATTAGCATCTGTAAGCACCATTCCACGTGAGCCCGCTTCTGCTCCGCTGTCAGAACATGAGGGATCCAAGGACAACAAAATTTCAATTGTTCGTGTAAAATATTCTGAATTTGGCTCATACGAATCCCCAATAGTCCTCGAATTGTGTCATAGGTAATCCGCGGGTTTTATTCCATTAGCCGCTTAACACTAGCCACATTATTTTCGGTGACGGCAGTTGAAGGCCGCGAAAATCGTCAAGTAAAGAAACCCGACCTCTCTCAAGTTCAGCAAACCATCGCGTCACGGTGCTCAAGCAAGGTGCTTCTCTCCCAAAACCATTTTGAAGAGCGAGCGGCAAAGTCTTGTGGAGAGAGAGAACTTTAAAAATCATAAAAAATCATCGCTCTTAAATCTATTCGACTTAATTCCATTTTTTGTTGCGTACATAGAACTTTAATGTGTGATAAAAAACTATTGACAAATGATTTCCCGCCAATTGTTTTTTTTTTATTACTAAGAAGGTTGCAGCACTTTTAGTGTGCCCCATGTGGTTAGTAGGATGCTAATTCCAAGTGTTTACGACATGTCGATCAAACCCTGTTACCGTCACTATAGATTCGCCTACCTATTCTATCTTGCTGTATCTCCGTTTGAGATGTTCTTCTCTCACACAAGCTTTGTTTGTCTTTACGCTAGAATATTTTAGTCTATGGTTTTGCCATATGAATCCTCTTTAGTATAGAGTTGATAAACACAAGTTTCGTTTATAGCACCGGCCGCTGGTCGCTGACGCAACACGTTGGCACACTGTTCCGGTCCTCCGCACCACGTAATGATTGCGTCAAGCTATCTGAGATCTTCCATGTTTCTGTTGTAACCTTCTTTTATCTGGGGTGTTTTAAACATCTTAAGACCGGCCAATAGCATCTCAAACAGGTGCACCTAAATCAAAAGATCAAAATTGTTTAAAGACGTTTACATTTAGATCATGACCTACATTTATCCTCCGATGAAAAAAAAGTGAAAGTTAAATATAGTAGGTAGGTGGTCTCATCGCTGACGATATATATTTATTTATCTTAGATTTAATCCACGATTTCATTATATCTCACAATTTAAATAATACTCGTGCAAACTTTGATATTCTAGGTGATTTATGACTCAGGAAAGACTTTAAAAGCATAAAATAATAATTCATTTAGAATAACCAATTAAGTTACAGAAAATAAAATTGAAATGTCTGTTTACAATGCTAAAATAACATAATATTTTTCATTCATGACATGTACTATTTGCAGATTATTATTATTATTCAACATATTCATTACTATTATCACTACAATTCCACCTTCGCACGACACGCCACAAGTTAGGATATCATCCCCATCATCTGGATGTGTGGCGGTCCTCCACAGTGCGGTTTACAAGGAGCTTTCTTCCACGTACTACAAAGCTGTGGAATGAACCTCCTTGTGCGGTGTTTCCGGGACGATACGAAATGGGTACCTTCAAAAAAAGCGCGTACACCTTCCTTAAAGGCCGGCAACATTCCTGTGATTCCTTTGGTGTTGCAAGAGATTGTGGGCGGTGGTGATCACTTAACAACAGGTGACTCGTACGCTTGTTTGTCCTCCAAATCCAAAAAAAAAAAAAATACCATCGAATATGTTCCGTTAACAAACCGCGTCCGATGGCTCGACCGTAAATCCGATCATGTGTTCAGGCTATAAGCATTTGTTCTAAATTGTATGGTATGTTTCTATATTGCATACCAGATCTATCTGTTTTTATGATACACTATGATTACCTCATAACCTTATATTTCCATTCTTAATGTACTTGTTACATCCTTATTAAATCAATCGATAATTAACTATAAAAGGGCATGCTTTTTCCACTATCTTGACACACTTTTAATTTCTGCCGCGTATTTTAAAACCTATCAGTTCTATTTATTTATAAGGAGAAAAACGCTTAATCTTAAAATATATATTATAAATCCACTGTCCTGATGTTTGTTTACAGTGAACTCCTAAGCTATTGAACGGATTTTAATGGGACTTCATGGAGTGTAGTTAAGTCCAACGTGAGAGATGGGATCGTTTATATTTCGATTTGGGCGGCCTCGATGAAAAGCTGTCCTTTAGTCTCTGGTACGAGGAACAAAAGTGAGCGATTCTCTCACGGCAAGACGACTTTCGTCCCTCGTACCAGGGTCTAAAAGCGAGCTTTTCATCCAGGAGAGAAAAAAAATCGTATACGCATTACGTCAGATAAGTAGGACATTTCCACCCGTGATTGTCAATATTCTGCGGCTGTGAATGACCTACTTTTCTCCCTATGTGCGTAATATACTATTATTTCCAATATTGTTTTTGTATGGACATATTTTCTGTGAGAGAATTTATTGACGCACGGTTGAAAAAAATATTTTATTTATTATGTACAGAACAAAGTCTGTCGGGTCAGCTAGTATATTTTAAAATCAGAAAGATTAAAAAAATATGCAAGTATAACCTTAAATCCACAAATAAAATTTGAAAACAAAATTTTATTAACAATGCGAGACTCGAACCCACGATTTCTGACGTTCCGTGCCAGTACTCTGCCAACTGAGCTAACCGTTCGTGTGACGTATCGTCATAAAATCTTGTATGTTTTGTTCAACTCTCAGGTTGTGCCTTCATCTACAGGATCTACTTTACAGTAGATAACCTGCTCAACCCCAATATTTGCATATTAGGAAATTAACTTGAGATGTCGCTCTCGTAAATCTAAACAATTTGTTATGTTTTTAAAGTCTCCCTCACTTCTAGCATTAATAAACAAAAAAAATATGAAAACAATATTTTTATGAACGCTGCGGGACTCGAACCCACGGCCTCTGGCGTTCCGTGCTAGTGCTCTGCCAACTGAGCTAACCATTCAAGTGACGTATCGTCATAAAATCTTGTATTATTTGTTCATCTATAACCTTAAATATTTCTTACTAACGCCATATTGTTATACTTATTACTAATATAACACAAAAGTTGTACAAATGATTAAATATTGTATTATTTACACAATTTTTTTTAAAATATTTCATTTTATTTATTGCTTCAACAGGGTGAGCACCAACACAATTCCTTAATTTCGCAACTTTTTTCCTTAATTCAATTTAATTTATTAATCGGCACCTATTTCTACCGTGAAGCAGTAATGTATAAACATTATTGTGTTTCGGTCTGAAGGGCACCGTAGCTAGTGAAATTACTGGGCAAATGAGACTTAGAATTAGACTTAACATCTTATGTCTCAGTTTGAAGAGCGCAATTGTAGTGCCGCTCAGATTTATTGGGCTTTTTCAATAATCCTTTGCGGCACTTCAATGTAATGGAAAGGGCGTATCAATTACCATCAGATGAATGTCCTGCTTGTCTTGCCCCTTATTTTTGATGAGAGAAAGATTTATTTACATAGACTAAGAAATCACAAAGAATGTTACAAGAATAGAAAATACTGAACATTACCTGCAAATATTCACTATCAAAACAATATATGTACTTATTTAATAAATAACTTATTGTTATCTCAAAAAAACGTATATTTAATAAAGTATATTAAGAGGAAACATAATATCACCTAAGAGTATGATTACAAATACTATATTATATATATACTATATTCTGTGTTATTAATAAACGCAGTGTAAAATTACTCCTAGTGTAAAATTACTTCTCCCTGTCTTATAATTCTGTAGTAACAAAAGTAATATATAGACTAACGGCCTTACAAACAAACTTGGAATAACAATGTACCTGAGAATAAACCAAGAATATGCAGAATGTCGACTCTATCACTAACAACACTGTCAATACAATGATAAATCTGAAGTTTTCCGAATGTATATCAGCCTTGCAAATAAACGCGAGAAACGAGCTGTTTAACCTGATTCCTGCCGCCGAATTCCACCTTCGAACGACACGCCACAAGTTAGTATATCATCCCCACCATCTGGATGTGTGGTGGTCCTCCACAGTGAAGTTTTCAAGGAGCTTTCTTCCACGTACTACAAAGCTGTGGAATGAATTTCCTTGTGCGGTGTTTCCGGGACGATACGACATTGGTACCTTCAAAAAAAGCGCGTACATCTTCCTTAAAGGCCGGCAACGCTCCTGTGATTCCTCTGGTGTTGCAAGAGATTGTGGGCGGCGGTCATCACTTAACAACAGGTGACCCGTACGCTCGTTTGTCCTCCTCTTTAATAAAAAAAAAACCTTATACGTCCATATCAACCAATCATAAAACAAATGTCTATTTGTAAACATTTCGCATATTCTTTGTTTATTCTCAGGTATAACTTAATACCAAGTTTATTTGACGACCCATATAGCCCAGTGTTTGGTAAACCTGCCTACTGAGCTAGAGGTCCCGGGTTCTATCCCGCTAGGTGCAAACATTTATTCGACGAATATGGATGTTTATATGTATTTATGTATGTTAAAGTAAGTATAATGTATTAAATATATCATTGTTCCCATAGAACAGGCTATGCCTAGTTTGGGGCAAGATTATTATTTTTAAGGCTGAAATATTTTTAAATTGTAAATAACTCTACTTCACGTTCGTTATGAACACAGTTTAAGTTTAAGGCTAAAAATTTATAGGACACTAGCTGACCCAGCAAACGCTGTATTGACGATATTAAAATCGCGATATTTGAGTAACTGTTGATCATAGATGGGTGAAAATTTGAAGTTGTATGTATTTGTTGCTGACTCATAATCAAACAAATTAAAAAAAAATGTCAAAAAATTAAAAAAAAAAAAATGGCTTGGACCACCCTTAACATTTAGGGGGATGAAAAATAATAGATGTTGTCCGATTCTCAGACCTACCCAATATGCACTCAACATTTCATGAGAATCGGTCAAGCCGTTTCGAAGGAGGTTAACTACAAACACCGCGACATAAGAATTTTATATATAAGATTTAATTTAAGAAATAAAAATGCACTAACATATTTATAAGATAGTTTAACAAATCATTGTCTTCACAAGTTGAATATTAACATATTAACTAAAACTTTAGCTGGCATTTCTAAACAAAGCTCTAAATAATAAAACAAATTTAAATTAAAAAAAAATGCACCCAGATAAACCTTAGTAATGTCATTATGTACTTTTAAATACTTATATATGAATAAGCTGACCCAGCAAACGTTGTATTGCCGATATTAAAAAGTAACTGTTGATCGTAGATGGGTGAAAATTTGAAGTTGTATGTATTTGTATTGTAACAAATTAAAAAAAAAATTAAAAAAAATGTTCGTGTGGACCACCCTTGACATTTAGGAGGATGAAAAATAGATGTCGTCCGATTCTCAGACCTACCCAATATGCACTCAAAATTTCTTGAGAATCGGTCAAGCCGTTTAGGGGGAGTTCAATGTTTAACACCATGACTCGGGAATTTTATATATTAGATTTGGTTTTGTATGTAAAGCGGCCATGTAGAAAAATCGCTATTGCGTTTTTAGTTTCAAATTAAATCAATATCACTTTAGCCATTCGGGCTTAAGAAATTAAGATAAGAATGTCAAAATATATTTTACAATTTACCACAACTTCGGAAAAAGTTGAGCTTTAAGGCGAAGAGTAAGCAGAAAACACGCAAACAAGGTGTTTTTAGACAAGTTTTGTGGTGAACAGTATAGCATTTCTAGCTACTTAATCTTAAGTCTTATTTGTAGGTTGCTAATGCTTGCTGTTGGTTATAGTTAACACTGTCGAGCCTTTTTGAACTACCACTTTTCTTTGAAGTTAAACAAGTTTTTTGGCATGGCGTGACGCATTTTTTGGTACTTCTCTCATAAAAGTTATTCTTATAGCTTGTACTTTTTTGTGTAGGTTCATTCATTCAGATTAGTAGTGAATAACGAGGATTGTAAGCATATAAACTGTTATCCACGCAAGAATTTTGAAAATAATGGTTTTGTTACATAGATGGCGGGCCGGCAGCGGTGAACTCATATCGCTCAAGGTCGCTGTCATTTAGTGTCGCCTTAATAAGAAGAGGTATGCAACTAATTTCCACTCTTTTAAATCAACATTGACATCTTCATCGTTTAGCAAATTGATGCAACATAAATACTCAGTGGCCTACACGATTAAGATAAAAAAAATTAATGTAAGTTATTAAAAAAACACGAGTTATCGAGTATTAATACAACACACACACATTAAAACAGACACACTAAATAAATAAAGGTATATTATCCTAGCATTATACTACCGATTACAAAGATAATCTAATATATAAAATTCTCGTGTCACAGTCTTTGTTACCAAACTCCTCTGAAACGGCTGAACTGATTTGTATGAAATTTTTTGTGCAAATCGGGTGGGTCTGAGAATCGGCCAACATCTATTTTTATAGCTCAAATGTTTTTTTTATTAATTTGTTTGGCAATACAACGTTTTCTGGGTCAGCTAGTATTATGTAAGTAACTATAAATATATAAATTTTGTTGTTAAAGCTCCTAAAGAAATATACGCTCTATCACTTAACTAGTTAATCCACCAAACATTGTATTGCCATATAAAGTAATAAAAAAATCCAATAAATAAAATTTTTGGGGTATAAAAAAGGGATGCAACCGATTCTCAGACTTACCAAATATTTCGTACTTCAATTATTGTATTCGATTGCCATCTTGGAATAGAACAATATAAAAATCGCGATACAAAAATAGTTGTAGATCGTAGAAGGGCGAAAATTTGAAGTTGTATGTACTGTTCAATGTTGAATCATAATAAAATAAAAACGAAAATCTTTGTCAAAAAAATATATTTAGTCATTTAGGGGTATGAAAAATAGATGATGGCCGATTCTCAGAGCTACCCTATATGCACACAAAATTTCATGCAAATCGCTTCAGATGTTCGGAGGAGTTTGGTAACAAACACTGGGAGACGAGAATTGTATACATTAGATAATTTGTCCGTGACCGCTATACAGAATATACATTAAATATTCACCTTTATAAGATCGAAAGTAGTACTTAATCTCTATACAACGAAGATGCAAGAAATGCCAATATAACTATGTCATAACATAATGAGAGTAGAATGTTTATCTTTCACTTTTACTTGACTTGTGCAAAATCGAGACAAGTGGGTCACACCAAACCAGTCTTAGTGGGACAGTGGCCTAACGCACACAAACGTATTGTGCAGCCGATCAGCTGTTCGGTACAAGGAAATAGTATGAGATGCGTATTACTAATATTACGTATACATTTTAAGATACGCTCTCGCATTCCAGTGTTTTATTTGCGCTACGTAGAACCACCCGGTGAATAAGTGTATACATATTTATTCTATTCTATGAACTGTGAGATTAATATATCGTGATTGTGTTAAGATACTTTTATATATGTTTTTGTAGAGTTTCTCTAACGGGCTGTGAGTTTAAATATACGTCTAGTGATTGATGATCTATTAATGTCAAGATTAACTACGGCTTCAATAGTGAAGTTCTAGTGTTGGGTAACGTTTATGTTTTTAAATATTTATTTCTCGTTTTCTGAGGTTTAATTAAATGCAATAGGGGTGTAATAATAATAATAATATAATATAGACACACTTTTACACAAATTATCTTGCCCCAACCTGGGCATCGCCTGTAGTATGGGCACAAGACAAAGATATATTTAATACTATAAACTTACTTAAACATACATAAATACATATAAACATCCATGACTCGGAAACAAACATGCATTTTCATCATATAAATGATTGCACCTACCGGGATTCGAACCCGGGACCATTCAACTATATTGGCCGTCAATGTATGAATATATTTGGATCAGCGTCTTTTGTGTTATCAACTAAAAGTGTGCAACCAGTATTCGTGCCTACTGCGACTTGAAATCTTATCTGAAAGTGACAAGCTTTATTGCAGTACCACTCAGTTTAGGTTTGTTCAATAATACATTTCAAGTGGGAGACTCCTTTGCACAGGATGCCGGCTATATTATGGGTACCACAACCGGCGCCTATTTCTGCCCTGAAGCAGTAATGTGTAAGCATTATTGTGTTTCGGTCTGAAGGGCGCCGTAGCTAGTGAAATTACTGGGCAAACGAGACCTAACATCTTATGTCTCAAGGAGATGAACGCAATTGTGGTGCCGATCAGAATTTTTGGGGTTTTCAATAATCCTGAGCGGTACTGCATTGTAATGTGCAGGACGTATCAACAGGGCGTGTCAATTACCATCAGAACGTCTTGCTCGTCTCGTCCCTTATTTGTGATAAAAAAAATCATAAGCGATACTGCATTGTGATGGGCAAAAACTACATTGATACGAGACCAATATATTCATCTGATGGTACACTACCGTAATCGTACTTTTTCAATACCAAAACCCTAATCCTAGCATTTAATACAAAGTCTGAGAATGAGGCAGCAGGGCTAAGTAGGGAAACCTTACGCAGCCTATCCATACATTTACGTATTGAAGACCCCGAAACGGGGCCCATATGTCGGGCTCGGGTGTAAACACCCCCTACCGTCTAAAAACCTCCTCTGTGCTGATAGCCCTGAAGGCTTTTACAGCGAAACCGGGCGGGGGCCTTGGAGGCCGAAAATGTAGCTCACAGGCGCGGGGCGTCTCGGAAGGAGACTCGAACCTAGGCTGTATGGAGAGAAGATCACTAACGATAATCTGTTAGTCCAGTGGACTCTAGGTTTGAAGAGACTTCTCACTCGCCGGCGAGTGCGGTGATATATGTATGTAAGTATGTGTGAGTGTATGTAAGTGTGTGACTATTTGTGTGTAGTGTTATTATAGATGTGTGATTTGTGATGTGAGTGTGAGTGGTGTTAAACGATTGCAGAACGAGGACTATCCCGTCGGGCTTCTATCAAAGTGTGTGAATCCTATTATATTAGGTTGTGGCCGCTGGAAATCGTCAGAGTGACGAGTGGCAGCGGTTAACTAAAGCCATTGTAAAATACTCAATTTGATTGAAAAAAGTGGCCGTTGAGTTTTTTTTGTATATTCTTCTCACGAGCTCTACTTTTCCGAACATATGGTAGATTCTGTGATTTAAATGAAATATTTATAACTAAGACTCTAAGCAAGATTAAGCCTAATTGAATTAAATATATTTGACTTTGATCACATTGGTTCACTTTTCCTTGTCGCAAAGAAACAGGGCTACCCTGTACTGCATTAGACCAGTTTAATACTATATATATTATTTATTTTCTACCTACCAGTTTGTAACCATTTTCCTTAACATTTCATCATTAGTTCTACGAACTGTCCATTACCATTTTAATTTATCTACTAGTTAAACTAAACTTTGAGCAAGTAAATAAATGTAATTAAAATGTAAGTAGATTTAATGTAAATAAATAAATAAAAAAACTCTTTTCAGCATATCAGTAAACTTAGTTCGCTTATTTCAAAGTTTCTATCGTTATCACTTTTTCTACACCTTATTAGTAACAGCTAATTCATGCGTTTTTTATTCATAATTTCAGAAACGGTATGATCTATATTCAAATTTAAATTAAAATATTTTTATTCAAAATAGTATTTAAACTTATTATCACTTATTGAACGTCAAAAACTACCACCCATTCAAAATAGACTGCCTGAGAAGAATGGGCGTAAGAAACTCAAGATTATATTCAAACGTCAAGTGCAAATTGGTGATCAGTGATATAAAACTATCGATGAAAATATATAGTACTTAGTTAAAAAAAAACTAAAAAAAAATTTATAAAAAACTGAACTAAAAAATAGAAAATAATTCCTAATTTTAAGTTTGCTTTATTGCTGCTCTCGATAAATCGGCTAAAGAGAATGGTTGAAATTTAAAATGAACACTAATTCCTGCCTTATAGACGATAAATGAAAATTATATAAACTAAAACAAAAATCTTATTTTGGAAATTGAAAAATGGAATAATTTTGTCAAATGAATGTTTTGGCCTCGGTCCTCGATAAATCTACGAATTTTGAACGAAATCTGGCCGTTTAAAGTTGGTCAAAATCACGCCCACATCAGTCGGTTACAAAAAAACATTCATTCTGGTGAAGCTAATATAAAGAATTACAAAAACAACTATATCTCTTGTATTGAACATTGAGTTAAGTAACTTAAAGGTATTATTATATTGTGAAGACAAGTCAGTTTTTTATTCAATTATCAACATCAACGGTACTTTTTATTGTTTGTTTAATTATTACAGTGGTAATTACAATAATGATTATTGAATAGCAATAAGCTATGTATTATAATAACATTGACTTAGCTACCGACACGCTATAAAGTCCATTTCGAAATAGAATTTAAAGATCACGGAAGGGACTAAAGAGAAGTGCATTAGCTATTTTTGAGATCTGCAGAATACAACAATTACTGGGCAAATGAGACTTGACATCTTATGTATCAAGGTGACGAGCGCAGTTGTAATGCCGCTCAAAATTTTTGGATATTTCCATAATCTTGAGCAGCACTGCATTGTAATGGGCAGGGCGTATCGATTACCATCAGCTGAACGTCCTGCTTATCTCGTCCCTTATTATCATAAAAGAAATGTAAAAAACAGTAATGAATGTAGAACTATTCAAAACTTAAAGAAACAAAAATACTACCATACCTTCACCAGTGGGAGGCTCCTTTGCACAGGATGCCGGTTACATTATGACTAGCACAGAGGCGGATTTTGCTGCCGTGAAGCAGAAATCTATAAGCATTAGAATAATTACTGAGCAAATAAGACTTAACATCTTATGTCTCCAGGTGACAAGCGCAATTGTATTTCTCAAAATTTCTGGGTTTTTCAAGAATCCTGAGCGGCACTGCATTGTAATAGACAGGGCGTATCAATTACCATCAGCTTAAAGTACCGCTCGTCTCATCCCTTCATGACTTAAATTGTATCAACGCATAAAATAACAATGGTGTTAATTATATTCTTCGTTTACCTTTTCGGAAATTAGTGTAACAATAAGATCTCATATGCGACAAATACAGAAGGTACTTAGTCTCATTTAAAGTAGACTTAGAAAAACCTGTAAATATCTCGAATAAAGTTAATTAAAACTTTATTATTATTTCTGTTGCGCGATTCCTGAGGATTAGTTCCACAACCAAACTTTGGAATGAGCTTCCTTGTGCGGTGTTTCCGGGCGATATGGGTACCTTCAGAAAAGTGCGTACACCTTCCTTAAAGGCCGGCAACGCTTCTGTGATTCCTCTGGTCTTGCAAGTGAATATTTGCAGCGGTGATCACTTTACATCAGATGACCCGTGCGCTCGTTTGTCTTCCTCTTTCATTAAAAAAAAAAAAAACAATTTTTAGAGAATATTAATGCCTTTTATGCCTCTAAGTATAAACATACAGAGCACAACCTTGTTGTACCTTTATTTACTGTTTTTTATTCAAGTGAATCAATTTTTATACAAGTGTCCTCGTCCCACTCCGTCCAAAAACTTCGAAAGTCGAGTATATTATTCGTGGAAACTAATATAGAATATTAAATCACATGAATGCGACTCAGGGTTTTAATTTCTCAATTATCTGAACTAGTCTCAGTTGACCATGAGGTCAATTAATCTGTCAGCATACAATTCTGTACCAAACAACATGATAACACATTGAATAGATAATAATTTGTAGTTATTAAGCATTTCAAATTAAAATAAGTACATAAAAGTTATTACATTCACAAGTACATAGGCTAACATTGATTATATAATTATTACTATTAACTCTAGTCATAAACAAAGTAACTCTAAGGCCATGCTTATAGTCCAAACACATGATCGGATTTGGTACGGACGAACCATCGGGCTCGGTCTGGGCGCCTACTCCCAAAAACGATATTCAATATATCGTAGCATTAGTCGTGTCGAATCCTACTCTTAGTGACATTGTATTCAATGTCGAAACAATGATTGAACAAATGAAACATTTTTCGATATTATCGGTCCTAAACCCTACTCTTAGTTGAAAATGTCAGAGACGAATATTCGAATTTGACAAATAATCAAACGTCACTTTTACGATAATCTCAACGACACCTTCTAGGCTGTCGTTGCTATTATCGTTTCAAGTTGTATAGATATATTTGCCATACAATATACATATTTAATAAATATTATTAAAATAATTATATGTGATTTACTATCCAACAGGATTTTTACTACCAAGTAATTTAAGTCATTTTTTTGATCGTTTATGCGTAGAAAGTATGCATTACTTTCAACTTTTGTCTTATTATATTCATTAAATATTTTGTGAATATTTACATTTTGTGTAAATGGTGCGAATTGGTGGTGCAGTGTCTGGCATGGTCCTTAGCGCCTAAACTATGTTTTGACTTTTAACAGCGACACAGCACAGATAATATTTAGTTTTTCAAGGTTCACGCATAATTCATTCACTCTAACATCATAAAAAATCAAAATATTAGTTTATGGTTACGATGTTGTTACGATACGGAATACTAACATTTGTTTGAGTAGGGTAGGTGCGATATATTCGGGGTATTATCGTATCGTTCCGAATATATCGTTGTCGATTTTGCGAGTAGACCTCCTGGTAGTGGACCATATTCGATTGTATGTCGCATTATCCATAGTACAAAATTATTATTACAACCGTCCGGACCGTCCGAGTACGCGGCGGACCGATTCGTGCGTGGAGGCCATCGGACCGACCGATGGTCCAGCCGTACCAAATTCGACCATGTATTTAGTCTATTAGTATTGCGTATTCAAAAATATCCAAACAAACAGTTAAACGCTTAATGTAACTTAGTGGCTTACAACTTTGTGTCTTGAGTTGCCTTTCGTTATCGATGCTATGATTGGTCCATCCCGCAGTTGAGAACTGAATAATTTTGATCATTATAAACTTAAATGTTTTTATTTTGTTATTAATTAACGAAGCGGTAGCAATGCAACTCACCCGTACAAAAATAAATACTCTTATTATCTACCTATTGTCACTGAATTATTTCACATTGCATATTATTAAGTCATATTTTTACAAGTTAACTTTAAATTGTATATCATTATATTTGTATTTAATAAGTTTTTGGCCTGTTATACATTAATAAGTTGTAATTCTACATTTCACTATAAATAAATAAAGATCACGGTCACGGCAGTGCTGTCATGACCAAAGTGAAAATAAACACTACAACCATGGTCACTATGTTAAAATATCTGCCAAATTGTGACACTAAAAACCAGTACCCTAACAAGATTGTTCTAAATACATTTAAGCCCACATTCCACATAATTTCAGATCAGTATTCTCTAGAAAATCTCGTAACTGAGAATACCTATATATTATTCTAGAAACGTAAATTAGGATGTAATTATTGATAGCGTGTTTGTTCACGCTTACTATTGCGCTACTAATTTCACCTACGCAATACGCGTTAAACAATTTTTTCAAAATGTTACAACAAATTACTTATATATTATTATGATAGGTAGGTGCTAAGCGGTTGAGAAATGGAATAAAATACGAAACAACCACTGAAAATGTTTAGAACTGGCCAGTTAGGAGCATTGCTACTGAAAACTTTTTTGAATTTCAATTTTAGAACTCTTTGGTAACCTAATGTAGTATATTGCATTCATTTGTCAATTGTTTTTGAGATGGCGGCAAATCGAAAACTCTTGTTACACGTGAAAATGAACCCTTACGCGACAAAATTTTCGGTCAATAATTTATTATGATTTTAGTTGTGGGCTTACTCAACAACAAACCTATGATAGGCTGCTATTAGTATTTCTTAATGAAGCCCCATGTCGTGACTCGTACCACTATTTACAATCGGTTTAACGAGTTTAAACGCGGACGTAGCAATCTCAATGATGATCCGCGTGAGGGATGTCATTTAACAGCGACTACTGAAGATAACATCAGTGCTGTGCGACGCATGATAGAGGAAGATAAGAGAGCGTCCTATCAGCAGATACGGGCCAGCCTAGGCATTGGTATGAGTCAAGTTCAAAAAATATTACGCGAACATTTAGGCGTCGGGAAGCTTTATACCAGATGGACTACCCATACTTTATCCGACGACCAGATACACCTTCGCATGGACCGGTGTCGCCAAATGTTAGATAAGTACAAAATTGAGCACAATTTTTTGCCTCATGCTGGGGTATGTCTGTACGTTAGGGAGGATATCTGCTGTCGCCATCACGGCAATTTTGAGGGTAGGGACCTGTCCACTCTCTGGCTCCGCGTAGATTTAGAGGACCGCGTCCGCATCTATGCGTGTGTCTACAGGTCCCATAGTGGTAACGCAGAAACCGATCATCTCATGGGCTGCGTTCAAGCGGCAATTGACGACGTACTTGCACAGATCCCCTCCGCTGAAATCGTAGTCTTGGGTGATTTGAACGGGCACAATGCCGAATGGCTTGGATCACGTACCACAGACTACGCAGGGCGATTTGTGCATAATTTTGCATTGGCGTATGGTCTGTCCCAATCGGTTGAGTCGCCAACGCGGCTCCCGGATGTGGATAGCCACATGCCGTCCTTATTGGATCTTCTGCTGACTACACATCCCGATGGTTACCAGGTCTTTGTCGACGCCCCTCTCGGAACGTCCGTCCATTGCCTGGTCAGGAGTGTAGTGCCTATCCGACGCCAACGTCGCAGACCACCAGCGACCCGCCGCGTTTGGCACTACAAGTCAGCAGATTGGGAAAGGATGCGTTCCTTTTTTGCATCCTACCCATGGGGCAGGGTTTGTTTCCCTTCGGATGATCCTAGTGCCTGCGCCGTTGCAGTAGCCGATGTGATACTACAGGGTATGGATATTTTTATACCAAACTCTGTAGTACCCATCGGTGGCAGATCACAGCCCTGGTTCGATGCGTCAGTTAAAGCAGCATCTGACTGCAAAAAATAGGCTTATCGAACTTGGGTTGCGGCGCTGGGCACAAAGGATCCCAACTGCACAGTTCTTAAGAGGAAATACAACCGTGCCTTCAGATTTTTTAAGCGGCAAATCGCCCGTGCAAAGTCAAAATCGGCGAGCAGCTTTCCAGTTACCCGACCGGAACACGCAAGTTCTGGTCGTTGTCGAAAGCTGCTCTTGGTAACTTCAGCCAGCCGTCCATGCCGCCGTTGCACATGAGGAATGATACCCTGGCCCATACGGCAAAAGAGAAAGCCGATCTCTTGTGCACTCTTTTCGCCTCCAACTCGACTCTTGACGACAACGGAAAAACACCGCCGACCATCCCGCGGTGTCAGAGCTCTATGCCTGAAGTACAGTTCAGACAGAAAACTGTTAGGCGAGCTCTGTTTTCGTTGGACGTCAGGAAGTCGAGCGGGCCGGATGGCATTTCTCCAATCGTGCTTAGAACGTGTGCCCCTGAGTTGACGCCGGTGCTAACGCGTTTATTCCGGCACTCTTATTCTAAAGGCGTAGTCCCTGACTCATGGAAGTCCGCCCTTGTCCATCCGATCCAAAAAAAAAGGAGACAGTTCGGATCCGGCAAACAACAGGCCTATTGCTATTACCTCCCTGCTCTCCAAAATCATGGAGAGCATAATTAGCCGTCAGCTCTTGGTATACCTAGAGGGTCACCAGTTGATCAACGACCGACAGTACGGGTTTCGCCATGGTCGGTCGGCAGGTGATCTTCTGGTATACCTGACACATAGATGGGCTGCGGCTATTGAAAGCAAGGGGGAAGGCCTGGCAGTTAGCCTGGATATAGCGAAGGCCTTTGATCGTGTATGGCACAAGGCGCTCCTCTCCAAACTTCCATCATTTGGGCTTCCCGAGAGCTTGTGCAAGTGGTCCTCCAGCTTCCTCACTGGGCGTAGCATACAGGTCGTTGTCGACGGATATTTCTCGAACCCGAAGCCCGTGAATTCTGGAGTGCCTCAAGGCTGTGTGCTGTCTCCCACGCTGTTTCTTCTGCATATCAATGATATGTTGGACACCTCCAACATTCATTGCTATGCAGACGACAGCACTGGTGATGCCATATACACGGGCCATGCAGGTCTCTCTCGGGATTTCGTCGACCAGTGCCGGGAGAAACTTGTGTCTTCTATCGAGTCCTCTCTTGAGAAGGTCGCGGAATGGGGAAAATTGAACCTTGTCCAATTTAACCCCCAGAAGACTCAAGTTTACGCGTTTACCACAAAAAAAACCCCATTTGTCGTATTCAAGCGATTGTTCGAGCGATTGCCAATTTCATGGTCATCTGGAAGGCAAAGCCAAATTGGCTTCAAAGAAACTGGGCGTCATTAATAGAGCACGGCAATACTTCAAGCCGGCCCACATTCTATCGCTCAACAAAGAGCAGGTCCGGCCACACATGGAGTATTGCTGTCATCTCTGGTCTGGCGCACCCCAGTATCAGCTCGATCCATTTGACCGCGTGCAACGCAGAGCAGCTCGAATTGTCGGGGACCCAGTGCTCTGTGAACGGCTGGATCACTTGGCGTTGCGTAGAGACGTCGCTTCATTGTGTGTCTTCTACCTCATTTATCACGGGGAGTGTTCCGAAGAGCTGTTTAACCTGATTCCTGCCGCCGAATTCCACCTTCGCACGACACGCCACAAGTTAGGATATCATCCTCACCATCTGGATGTGTGGCGGTCCTCCACAGTGCGGTTTTCAAGGAGCTTTCTTCCACGTACTACAAAGCTGTGGAATGAGCTTCCTTGTGCGGTGTTTCCGGTACCTTCAAAAAAAGCGCGTACACCTTCCTTAAAGGCCGGCAACGTTCCTGTGATTCCTCTGGTGTTGCAAGAGATTGTGGGCGGCGGTGATCACTTAACAACAGGTGACCCATACGCTCGTTTGTCCTCTTATTCCATAAAAAAAAAAAAAGTTCAACGGCGGTGACTCAAATGCCGTATTTGAGACATCGTCACAGGTGAAGAAAGCCAGATATATTGCTACGAACCCGAAACCAAAAGACAATCAGCTCAGTGGGTGTTTCCGTGGATCAGCCAACTAAGGTAAAGAAAGGAAGCAATCAAGAATTATAAAAGATGATTGCCTCATTCTTTGATCGGAAAGGTGGTTTCGCGACAGTTGTGCTAGAAGATGGATGGTATGTCAATTGCATGTCAATGTCAATTTGCATGTTGTCTTGAAAAAAATTCGACAGCAGCGCCCTCGAAGTTGGATCCTCCTTCACCATGACAATGCTTCAGCGCACTGCGCAAAACGGACTGTTGAATATTTAACTATGGCAGGTGTCGAGATAATGAGTCATCCAGCATATAGTCCTAACCTGGCGCCCTGCGACTTTTATTTATTCCCAAGAACTAAAGATAAAATTCGAGGTATTCGCTTTACGAGCCCTGAAGATGCGGTGAAAAAATGCCATAGAAGAGACCCCTTAGGAAGAATGGGCCCACTGGTTTTCTCAGTGGTTCCATCGAATGCGACGATGTGTAAAGAGGAACGGAGATTACTTCGAAAAACAATAAAAGTATTGGCAACTTTCTACATTAAGCCGTTTTTCATTTACTAAACATTTTCAGTGTTACCTAGGTAATTACAATGTCAAGGACAAGTTATCAAGACATTTTGTTATCATCATCATCATCATTTCAGCCGTAAGACGTCCACTGCTGTATAAAAGCCTCCCAAAGATCTTTACGACGATTGGTCCTGCATTCAACCTTTTCCAGCAGTCTTGACCAGATCAAAGCTCCATCTAATAGGGGGCCTACCAACACGTTTTAATGTCAATTGTGAATTGAATTTAAGTAATAACATGTGAAGCACCTATAAATTAAATTGATGTCGTTTGTTTTAAAAACGACCAATAAAAATGCGAAACGTGTTTCGGATCGGCCTATGGGCATTCCGAATACGTCATTGAGATAGCAACTATCATGTTTAGGTCAAAGACAATATAATCACTATGTTTCTTTAGGTATCACATTAGGTAGGACACCTCTGTGTTGTATTAGTAGTGGTTGACAAGTACCAAAAGCAGTGACAAGTACAGACCATGTACAGACCATGTACAGACCTATACCACCATACTCTCAGTTCTTGAATTTTTTACAAAATTGTCACAAACTACTACTAATTCTCATATTACTGAAACGCTCTGGAATACGGGTTTCCCTTTTTCTAGGTAGGTATGGTTATAAGTAGCTTAAAACTTTAAGATAAAATATATTATATGAAAAATGTTAAAAAGGATCAAAATGATTATAAATACTAAATTTTAAAATGAATTACATATTATAATAAAAATAATCACTATCCGTTTATCCTTTTCTATTTAATTTTTTTTAATCATTATCGGTTATATTACTTTTCGCGTTATTTACAGGATTCTCAACAATAATGATATTCATTACAAGCGTTTTAATCCTTATAAAAATTACTTATTTTATATGTGAATTTCTCTTGTTGCAGACAATATAAAATGCGCGCCAACTGATCTGTCAACATTTCAAAATGGCGGCGCCGGCCGTTGTGGTCGAGCGTGCTTACAAGTTCTACGGTCGGAAGGGTAAGGCCGACTACAAACCAGTACTGGAACACTTGGACATGACCGTTGATAAGGGCATTATGTGAGTGTTATGTAATCTATCGTTTTCTATTAATGGCTTGCTATCTGTTACAGGTTATGTTTGACACACATTATCAATGAAATATTTCTTCTATACGTAGAACCTACATGTAAATCGCACAAAAAGTAGTTATACCATACGTTTAATGTAATTAATCGAAGTTTCCTATTTCGCACCCAGGTAGTAAACCAGAACGAGGTTAATTTATAAAATATGTTGAATTCTGTTTTATATGGATCAGGAAATGACGAAATGTAAATTCTTATAATAACTTTGTTTACAATCGAAATTAAATTCAAGTGGGTTAATATTACATTTCGAAGTCACTGTGACCTCACACGGGTAGAATAATATGATCGATCATTCGATTGCAATTCACTAAGTGAAGCAATAATGTGCAAGCATTATTGTATTTCGGTCTGCAGGGCGCCGTAGCTGTACTGAAAGGAGAACAACCAAGTTGGTACTGAATTGTACATTTATCAATTTTAAATAGATTATTGTACCATAGATTACGAGTAAAAATAGATAAAATGAGGAGTTGCAGCTAGTAGAGAAAGTCTAAAAGTATTATTTAAAAATTATTAAAACTTTGGAAGAACCGAGTTACATTTTGTCATTACAAAAATAAATAAATACAGAAATATGTCTAATATAACCTAGCCACATAAACTATATACTAGTCGTTTTTTAGTATTCAGTTACCTAAAGAATAATATAATAATAATAACCCAGCTAACGTATTGGTAAAGCTATTTAATAATTTTATTACGGTTATCGATTCGATGTGGCTGATAGTAAATTCTCAAATCGAAATCATCTCTCAACTGTCAATGTATATTCTATCATAGTTTTTGACTTTGACATAAGATCTTATGCTTTTCTGTTTTTTCTGCGATTAATTCCAAAAGAAGATGTAGAAAATTGCGTAATCAATTAAAGTAAATAAAATGATTATTGTTTCCTATTTTAAATTCTTTTTGTGATTACTTTGGACAAAATATTATTGGAAGGAATGAAGAAGGAGGTTCTCTCCACCATTTTTTTAATAAAAAAAAATGACGATTCAAAAGCTCTTAGTTTAAGCCTATTTGAATAAAGTTTATTTGCCCTAGACTTTAATGAGACTCAATATCGTATGTCTCAAAGTGGAGAGCGTAATTGTAAATTCGGTAAAAATTTTCGGCATTGCAATGGGCAGGCCTTATCACTTACAATCACGTGAGCGTATTGCTCGTCTCGTCACAGTTTCTCATAAAAAAATGAAATAATATGACCCGTAGCAATAAAGAATCGAATCTAAAATAGCGGCCACTACTGATACGCTCCCACTCGCACATGTAATTTCATCTATCTGCCATCCCTATTGCACCGTCAGACCGGCCTTATCCTAGGTTCTTAACCTTAAACTTATAATGCCTACTACTCGGCTAAGTCGAGCTAGTAAGTCTTTTGTGGGGCGTTGTGTATGCTTTTACAACAAGATCCCAGAAAATGTTCAAAACAAAAGTATAACGCTATTCAATAGAATTGTTAAAAAACGTTTGTGTGGTAAAGGTTACTATAACATAAATGTCTTTCTTAATGATACCACAGATTGGGAATGGGGTGACCGCACTCAGGCTTTTAAATAATAAGTTTAATTGTACAATATTACTTATATTACCCGTTCTTCTCAGCTGTGCCGTGTGAGGCATTCATTTTGGAATGGGTGGTAGTTTTTGAATTTCAATAAGTGATGTCACATCCTATTTTGAATAAAAATATTTGAATTTGAATTCTACTTATATTCTTCAGTTTGCTGGCAAACTGTGATATACGCAGGACGATTAACAATGAAATTACTACGATCTCACGGGGATAAATCAACAGGATTCCGAGTATTTCCTAGATTTTTGTGAGTAAGAAGCGAGGCTCAACCATCGAGTACTGTTAATTTACAGAATGTGTCAATTACCCCCTGCGACCATATTGCTAGGTTGCTTGGAAAATTGTGTTTGGGGGAAAGAACAAAGTTTTATCTAAGTTGTGCACTGGCGTTGCCAGATTCTTTAAATTTAGTTTAAGATATTAAGGTACATTAAATATGTATGTTCCTATAATTACATTTTTTGTGGATAAAGTAGTTTACTAGTAATTTCTAACCACAGAAAAGTTATATGAGTGTCGTCGAAATGAATAATATGCAAATGTGTGGCATATTGAAACACAGAAAACAATGTTGTAATCAAAGTTTTATTTTGTCGTAGATATGGGCTTCTCGGTGCATCTGGCTGCGGAAAGACTACACTACTCTCATGTATTGTGGGAAGACGGAAATTGGACGGCGGCAACATTTGGGTTCTTGGGGGTAAACCTGGAGAAAAGAACAGCGGTGTTCCTGGACCCAGGGTTGGGTATATGCCCCAGGTGAGATTTACCATTATTAACGAGTGGCTCCTTTGCACCTCACGCAACACGCGGTACAACAACGGCGCCTATTTCGGTCTGAAGGGCACCGTACATAGTAAAATTACTAGGCAAATGAGGCTTAATCATGAGCGGCACTGCATTGTAATGGGTGGGGCGTAATAAAAAAATAACACCTACAATAAAATATAATAATTTCTGTATTAAGCAAGCTTTCATTTTAAAATTCGTCGGATTCGATATTCGCACAGTGGAAAAATGTTACCGCAGCAAAGAAAACCGATTAAAATAGAGAGAGACCGCAAATGAAGCGGTATAGTTCTAATCTATATCGTTTTTATAATAATTATAGTTTTATTCGTTTCAGTTATTTTAAGAATAAAATTTACATAATATTTAAATAACCTATTGCGTATGTTATTTAAATATTATGTCTCTCATTTTTATTCTGTTGAATGCAAATTAGTTTCAATATAATTTTGTTCAATGACGCGCTCAAATGATCACAGGCTTCAGAATTAATTTAGACTTTTAATAACACTCTTTGCGTGGCCTTGCTTTTCTATTAACATCTTTTATCTATGCTATTACTATATTCGGTATGTTAAAAGTCGGATATAAAAAAAATTAGGGTATTTGTAAATAACCCACGAGTGATTTCTGCTGAACGCCAATACATCCCACGGCTTGTTAGAGTAGCTATGGAAATTAGAAAACATCCTAAGAATATTAATAGGGAGGATGGTTATATACTAGCGCAAACATGGAATTCCGTGGTCTGCAGTACAAATGCACATGGACAGATTGATGTACTAATTCAAGTGTCAATGTTTCAAGAGTTTCTCGCCGCCTCCACAGTTCCGCCGCGACCACGAATCACGCAATTGGATCGAAATATCGGCATCAAATATATAAAATATATATATCGTGAGTACCCGTCATAATAATTACTATATTAAAGTTCCGCGATGATAACAGTTTAAAGGCAAATAAAAAAATCTTAAAATCGATGCTGCTCTTCATGCAGTCGAGGTGTTTTAAGCGTTAAAACACCTTTTTTTTTGTTATAATAGTTATAATGCTTTTTTCTCTGGAACGGTGCATTACCTTATAATAAGAATAATACCATTATAATCGTGGACTAAAGCTCTATCAATTACAATAATTTTTACCTCATAATTCGTGCTACGGGATACTAAATCCAAGCCGTTTTAAGCATTAAAAGCTGTATTATATAAAAAGGAAAAAAGAACTCGTCCTGAGTGAATATTTCTCTCGTTCCTCCTGAAGATGCCTCGTGTAGAGGCGAAACAAGTGTCGAAATGATTTTGTGAAATCTGCGGAATTAAAACTAAATATTATCATTTTTTAATATTCTATATATTATTAAACCTTGTACTTCAGACTCGTTTCACGAGTTTCATATATTAAATATTATTACTTGAAATGTATCAGATACCTACCAAGGTGAATAGACACATTAATGATCAAAAACACCGGTCAAATTTATTTAATGACCTTATTTACATCAAAAATTACGAGCAATCTATTTTGAAACTTGAATGACCTTTATGATTTGTAATTGTCCTTTGAAGCTATTAAATATAAAGATTTTAAATAAACACAATAAAAATATGTAATATAATATCACATATTTTTAATACAGCTTATAAAAGAATGAACTTCTTTGAGGCAGTTTTTTGGCTTTTCAAATTATATGTAGATTATTTTTTTTTAATTAATTTAAATTATATAATAATATTACTTCAGCTTCTTCCAATATACAACAATGAGTGGCTCAAATCATCAAAAATAAAAATAATGTTTTATTCAAAATTTATTGAAGTAGGCGTTATTTCGCGGAAATCCATAATTATCCAAATGATTTGAGTTTTCTTTAGTGTTAATTCCGCCAATATTTGTCTTTAAACAATTCGACACGTGTTTCGCCTCTACACGTGGCATCCTCAGGACGTGTTGACTCGCCAAAATCTGGCACGAGACTCAGACAAATATTGCCGGAAATAACACTAAAGAAAACTCAAATCATTTGGATTTTTTATTCAATATAAGATTTAAAATCACTTCTTAAACTTCAATAAAACAACCACCCATTCGAAATAGTATGCCTCAGACCTAAGAAGAATGGGCGCCAGAAACAAAACGGGCTCCTTTTTTCTTAATTTAGTTACAATATCTGTTATAGCCTGAGGGCATTTGCTCCATTCCCAGTCTGAGGTATCATTAAGAAAATCATTTATGTTATAGTAACCTTTACCACACAAACGTTTTTAATAATTATTTTGAATTTGGTAACAAGAGATGTGTTCCACAACTCTGCGTTTCACTAGAACTTTTTGCCATACGCAGCCATTTAGTGGAATCTTCTGCCGGAACTGGTACGACACAGTGGCCTTTTAGAGGAAATATTAGCAGCCATTATATATAAGTATATGTACAAAGTACTATCTACGGGCCTCAATAGGGCTTCTGGTAACCCAAGTGTAGCTATTTCGGTTAACGGATCAGCCTCGCTATCCGACGCGGCAACGCCAGTATTCTTGGTACACTTCCTCGTAATGATAGATTTAATTTAATGTTATCATAGATAGTATTGTAAATATAGTCATAAGATTTGTTTTCTTTGAATAAATATGTTATTATTACTTCGTATTTGCTTTTACCTATACCCATGCTTTAAATCCTCTATTAAAGATTCTGAAACAGTGAGCTTATTGCCAACATTAAAACACCCAATGTTCTAATAACCTCATCCAAAAGAGTGTTGTAATGTTGTACTGAATTTTATAACAACACTCCTATGTTTTTTTATCCCTTCATGCGCAAAGAGTTTCAACATACAGCCACATTCTTATTGCTCGATGCGTGGTATCTGTACGAATTTAAAAAAAAAAAACATTTTCGTTTACGCGCGCTCCACACTCCCAGAACGCCGCGCGCCGAAAAAAAAATAGGTTATTCGAATCCCCGCCATTTTTCTTCGATATTTTTATTGTTTTGTTTACAAAAAATGAGCGATTCATTTTAAACGCTGCAAAAGAACATTATATTCGAGTGAATTTTAATTATTGCACTATACAAAATGTAAATTACTACTAAAATAAATAGTTGTTTCATTAATACTTAGTTTATTTGTATATAGTCAGTAATGAATGTTATTAGGACTGGTGTTTTAATGTTAGCAGTTAGCTAACTGTTCCAGAATCTTTTAGAGGATTCATATTCTGGGTGTAGATAAAGTCTTGTATGCAACTGTTGATAATTAGGTATTAAAACACTCATGTGATACTATTATCACACTGTGTGTGATAATAGTATCACATGTATATGTATATATGTATGTGATACTATTATAACACAACAGTTGCATAAATAACTATAATTGCCATCAACAGTTTAAAAGTCTAGTTAGCACGATGATGATACAAAAGCTAAACATTATTTGTGCTGAGCTCGGTAAATACATTTGCTTACATATTGTTTAATATTCTAACTCCAACAACTATTTGCGCAATAATCTACATAATTTTGCATTTTAGTAAAAATAACTGGTTTCAACCAGCTACAAAAAAGGAAAAGGTTCTCATGTCGTCTGTATGTTTCATTTGTATGTTTATCATGAGTTGAATCCCCGCTGTCTATGAAAGGTATAGGAACTCCTTAATTGAACCAAGTAGCATGTAGCCTAGCCGAGGTTGGACTTATTAGATTTTTCATAAGATGTACTCTTTCTATATACCAAATTCCCTTTCTATATTGTCGTCGTTGTGTCAAAAAACAATATAACTAGCAAAACTGGACGTAATTCCAGAAAAACGTTCCAAACCACAATCATGTCGAAATGAAGTTAAGAACACAGAACTGGTCACGCGATTTTCAACTTTTAAGTGAATTTATCGTCGATTTTTTTTATTTTATTTATTTATACTATTAATCATTTACAGAAAGAATCTTAAAAGCTAACATAGTCCCGCAAAACTGTTTGAACAGTTTGCCTGCAGGATCAAGTCTCTTGTAATACATTAATGCTTATTAGAACATTGATTTTATACAAGTGTAACTAACAAATCTTGATAAGAATATAATAAAAACTCAAATTTTTATTTTAAGGCTGCTTTAAACTGTTGACAGTAAATATTACTTAAGTTTAGTTTTAAATTTTCTTTTACTGGTTTCTAGTCGGATGTCCTCAGGCAAGCTGTTTAATAGATAAGGTAGGCGTTTTTTCAAAGTTCTATCTCCGTAGTAGTTATTGATTCTAGGAACCTCGAACTTACAAGTTCTCGATGTTTATATATGTTATAAATTCGGACATAATTCGAATAAGCGAGGCAGTATTATGATGCTAGTATTGTTATTATGATAGAAAACTGCCAATAAACAATTATTTAGTTCTGCCATAACTCTGTTTAGAATTTAATATGTGATTATTTATTTCTTACTGTTATTTGTTCAGTTTTTCCACTTAATCACTATAATTATGAGAGAGATATTGAGATGGACAACTAACATTATTCTTCTGCCAGACTATTTTCCAAATTTCCATAGATTTAATCAACTAACTTATCTAAAAATTTATGTCAAGCTGACAATCAACAAAAAATCTATACATAGAAATAAGATTGGAGTGTCTGTTTGTTATATTGAAATAACAGTTTTTACTACATGTATATGAATATATATACGGTACATACACCAAAATAACATTTTCCACAATTTTTGTCTGTCTATCTGTCTTTTTGTTCCACCTAATCTCTGAAATGGCTGGACCGATTTTGTTGGGACGTAATAAGGAGTACCTTACTTAGGCTCCGTTTATTTTAGAAAAAATATTTTATTTTAGAAAAATAAAGTCATGTTGCAATGTCCAAGAAACGGTCTAACTCTAAAAATAATTTATGTGGCAAATCAACCTTTAAGTCGGCTAGTCATAAATATGAATTAAAATTATTTTTCCTTTATAAAAGTACTTAAGATTGTATCATCAACATCGATGTGGCTCTTGGGCGTCACGGGAATGACCCTGGTGGCTTGGGCATGCGAAAGAGTGCTGGTGTGGGACGCGACTTGCGTCTACACTCTGGCTCCTTTTCATGTCAAAGTTACATCAGTTGGCGCTGGGGCAGCTGCTTCGACTGCCGAAGACAGCAAACGTCGTAAATATGTCGATCTCAGTAATTAGTCTTACATCTTTGTGCCGTTTGGTGTCGAGACACTTGACCCATGGGGCCCAGAAGCGCCGGAAATAATCGCGTTTCCAGTAGCCCTTTTAAGGCGCGTATTTCGGTCAACGGATCAGCCTAGCTATCCAACGCATTTTAATAGTAAATTATAAATACATGTGTATGTAAACACTTATTGTTCTTAGCTATATTACAATATATTTTAACCGACTTCCAAAAAGGAGGCGGTTCTCAATTCGTCGGTATTTTTTTTTATGTTTGTTACCTCAGAACTTTCGACTGGGTGAACCGATTTTGATCATTCTGATTTCGATGATTCTTTTTTTACTCGAAAGGATATACTTCAAAGTGCATATTATATCTATTGTTTTGGAATAGTGTTTTTGAAGACGGATTTTTTTGTTAATTTATATTTTTATTTTATTAAAATTACGTCCAAAATTCGCTCCTCTTCAAATATTTAGCTATACCCGGACATCGAAGATCCGGATTTTTAATTATCAGAATACCTCATAACATCAATTAGTATGGTTTAGTCAAGTAACTGCAAATAAAGAGATTTTAACTGACTCATCTATGACGTCATAATTGTAATTCAACATGGGCACAGGAACAATGACAATATATGATACAAGAACTAATAACATTGACGTGATAAAATTGTTTACAATGAACGAGCTAAATGTGCGACATGTTATAAAATATAAATGTTACTATGTATGTGTATGGCTTGATGTATCAAAGAAGCAAAGAAAAAAAATTTAATTGCAAATAACATTTATTACTTTTATAGTGCGTTTTTAGCATAATACAAAAATATAAACCTATTTGAAATAGAAAAAGTTTATTCAAAGTGGTCTCCATTGGCTGCAATACAGTCCTTTAAAACGTTGAGGCCTGTTATCAATAGAAGCACGCACTCTTTCCATGGGAAAATTCGTCACTGCCCATCGTACAGATTGTTTAAGGTACTCCAAATTATCATGGCGTTTAGAGCAAGCCTTACTCTCTAAAACTGACAGTGTATCATAATCGAGCAGATTAAGATTAGGACCAGACGACGGCCAGAATGAAGTCCGAAACGTTCGTTTCCAACCAAAACTGCGTAGACCGAGCTTTATGACCCGGCACCAAGTCTTGCTGGAAGGACCATTCTTGGTTATTGAACATGGTGTTGTTGAAGGGCTTCACATCCTTCTCAAGAATGGTATCTTGATACATTTGTGCCGATATTTAGGTACCCTTTTCGCAAAAGTATGGCTCAGTCACTCCTTCATACCTAATACCCCAAAAAACCATCACTGAAGTCGGATAGTGCCCACGTTGCACTCTGTCAACTAATTGGGAAGCTTCCTTAGAGCTTTAAGCATAAATACGGTCATTTTTTGTTTCGATTTTACCACCCTATTCTTTTTTAAATTATATGTTAAGAAAGTCCTAAGTCATCTTTTAAAATACGCGGCATGGTTCTAGGTGCTATCATCATCGCCCGATATAAAATCTTTTGCTTTCGGACAGGATTTCTTCGATTACTGCTTTGACCACCTCTTTCGTACGAACACTAAGTGGACCTTTTTCTGTTTAAAACAGAGGAGGTCTCATTGTACCTATTAATAGCCCCGTACAGAAACATTTTACTAATACCAAGCGTATGGAGAGTTTTAAAAATTTCCATACCTACTTTGTGTGATGCAATCACAGCGATTCGGTTCTCTTTATCACCCCACTCCGTTTCAATATCGCAAAATATTTTACAATGTATTGGCACCAAAATGAGAACAATCATATAAAAATGACAGATTCCAAATTCAAATGTAATATTTTGTTTATTTTTAGTTGTAACAGTATTTATGGCCAGACTCGGTATATTCCTTCACTATTTACTAAGTTTTGCATTTTTTGGACCGATTATGAAAAGCAGTTGTTGCTGCCTCCCTGAGGGATATCATGAATGGCCTCTTTGAACTCCTTCACCGCCACTTCAGGGCTTGTAAATTATATACCTTGTTAGCATATCTTTAATTTTTGGAATCACAATGTGCAAGGTCTGGAATGTATGGTGAATGCGAATCATATACAGACACAAGTTTGTGCATTCACCGCCAAAAATTCTCCCTTTGTCATATCCGCTTGAATCGAGATCACTTCTGCCACAGTTTGCTGGCTTATTCAGCGTCGAGCGACGTCCAGTTACGTCACTTGAAAGAGAAGGCCAAATTGGCATTTAAAAATCTTGGTGTACTCAGTAAGGGGAGACAGTGATTCACTTCAAATCACGGCTTACATCTTATTAGGCACAAATTGAATTATTTACGTGAAGTTATATATCCGATGGGTCAAGCCGTAATTTACAGTGCCTGCGATTTGATCCTCACCCGTTACGTACAAATGAATTTTCAGTTTTTGAATTCACATATTTATTCGTCGTTTATTCGATACTTTATGTATGTAGGTATGCATAGTTAGTCATACTCCTCATCCATTCAAATAAATCTGTATTTCCATTAAAATAATACAAGTTATTATTATTTTTAACTATTTCATATATTTTTCAGGACATTGCCTTAGTAGCCGAATTATTATATGTCATTTTTATATGATTGTTCATTAAGTTTTCTTATTTTGGCGCCAATACAATATACCAATATATTGCGATATTAAAATGGAGTGGGGTGATAAAGAGAACCGAATCGCTGTGATTGCATTTCACAAACTAGGTATGGAGCCAAATGCAAATTTTAGAACGCTACATTCGCTTGGTTTTAGTAAAATGATTGGTACCGGGCTATTAATAGGTACAATGACACCTCCTCTGTTTGTGACAGAAAAAGATCTGGCCGTCAACGTAGTGTTCGTACGAAAGAGGTGGTCAAAGTCTTTATGTATGTATGCTTAGTTAGTCATCCATACTAAAAAATCTATATTTCCATTAAAATTATACAATTTTTAACTATTTCAAATATTTTTCAGGACATAGCCTTAGTAGCCGAATTCACAGTTCGCGATGCACTTTACTACTTTGGAAGAATATACGGCATGAAGACCGCGAAGCTGGATGAGCGGTTCGAATTTCTGTTGAACCTTCTGGATCTACCCAGCGGTAGTCGCCAGATCAAGACGTTGTCTGGTGGGCAGCAACGTAGAGTGTCATTAGCTGCTGCATTTGTCCACGAACCTGAGCTACTTATATTGGACGAGCCCACTGTTGGACTAGATCCCGTATTACGAGAAAGGTAAAATTCTGTAATATTTATTATAATTTACTAAAAATATCCTCATACATATGGATATATTTTGATTTATTTCTATGTATAGTCAGAGGAAAAACATAGTTTTAAAAAAAATGGAAGTAATTGGGTTAGCACAACATATTCACGCACTTTAACTTGAACACCTGTCACACCATATGTCACAGTATTAAATTATTAAAAATTATAATGGTCATTTCCGATTAGTTAATATGAGCTATCGCCCATATTTATATTCCCGCCCATACAGTGAGAAAAATCAAATGTTAAAGAATGGAAGTAGGTTAGCACAACATGTCCACGCATTTTATACTTGAACACCTGATACACCAAAATATATCAGACAACAGCTGCAAATTAAACAAACACCTCTAAATCCTAGGCCTCAGAGACTCCAAAGCGTGTAGATTCTGTTATAGTGCAGATGAAACCCCGCTACACATTCTCTCTGAATGTGGTCCTTTAATGCGTAGGGGGAGTCCGGGTGAGTATACCCGCGTTCCACCTAAATACTCATAAATCTTTCTATACTAACAAATTGCTGAAAACTATTCACAGTAAGCAACGAAAACCAAATATCAAAAATTTAAAAAAATTACATACCGGGCACAATAATGTGTTGCCTCTTTTCATTCCTAAATCAACCTGTTGATCGCACCGGTGTCGCGTGAGTGAAGTGGGAGGTGTCTATGGCCGCTCAAAAGTGTGGTAATATAGCAATATTTAGTTCCACAAGGATTCAATGAGTAGTAGCTATTGTCTCCCACCTGCTAAACTCTCCGACTCCCCCTAAACGTAGCATCTCTTTTGGAAGTCCAAGTCTTCGACTACTTAAGATACGTCAGCTCACTGCAAAAGATAATTGTATGCTGTAAAAGATTCATGAAAATAATCAATATAAGCGGTGAGCTATAGTTAAAAGTGGCTATCACAATAGAGCTCATTGGTCGCAGTGAAACACTGCTGCACTGAACTGTACCAAACCCACATTACAAACCATAATATGTCACAGTATTAAAAAAGGCATAAAGAGGCATTTGAAAAAAAATTAATATGTAAAGGAGTATATTTATCTAGGTCAGCTTATAGCCGCAACTGACACCATGCTTAAAGAAATTGACAGAAGGATAGCCAACACCTGGAAAAAATTTTGGTCCCTTTGCGAGATTATGAAAAATGCAGATATGCCAATTAAAGAAAAAAGCAAAGTATTTTGCCATGTCTAACGTATGGTTGGCAAACATGGGCATTAACAGAAAAGTTGTTGAAAAAACTCGAAATCTGCCAAAACGGAATCGAAAGAAGTGTTATTGGAATTAAAAGAAGAAATAAAATAAAACAAACAAAAATTAAGAGGACAACTAAATTCAAAGATGTCAAAACTGTGTGCAAAACATTAAAGTGGAAATGGGCGGGACATATGCTACGAGACAAAAGCGATAAATGGACAAAAACCATAACAGTGTGGTATCCACGAGAATGCAAAAGAAGCAAAGGGCGACAAATAAAACGATGGGAGGATGACCTTAAGAGAGTGGCTGGCCCAGAATGGATGAAAATGGCGAGAGAGAGACAAAGATGGAAGTCTTTGGAGGAGGCCTATGTCGAGGGACAAGCTGGTACAAAATCGTAAGCAATTAGTTAAGGATATATATTTAAAAAAAATGTTGTTATTAGTAACAGCAATAAAGGCTTATTTTATTTATTTAAAGAGGCATTTACTCTCTCAAAATTGATTCCTTTCGAATTCTTTTTGATTTCATTTGTAATTTACTAGATAGTACTACCGCTTCGGAAACAAATCGCGCTCTCAGAATGAAGAAGCGGGCAAGAAACTTTCCAAGCATTCATTATATTGCTATAAAATAATTATTTTCTAGTACCAGGCTGTCCGATCACTTAGATATTCAGCTGTGGAGTAGTAGGATTTACGACAGAGCCATTTTTTAATAAAACATTCAAATTTATTTAAATATGATGACTGAATGCCGTTTACCCTTAAAGCTATTATGTATCTTATGAAGCCTTCTAGAATTAGTTACAAGCAATCCCTTATTTATAGTGTTATAATAATGAAAATCACTATTAAGAGCAAAAAGGTGACGATTTTTGTGAACGTATATTAAATTCTCATAAATGTACTGAAAATTAACAATCATAATATTTATTTCTTTAAATTTTTCATTGAGAGACTGTATATAACCAAGCTGATCTATAGCCCGAACAGCTCTCTTTTGCAGAGTAAACACTATATTAATGTCGGCAGCATGACCTCATAGTAAAATACAGTAGGTACGTCATGATGCTGTGAAAATAACTGAAGTACACTAATCTAGCTGTCGCAACAAAATTAAATTAATAATTAAATATTAATTAAATTATCATTAAAACCAATCAAGTGAGACTTGTTTACGAAGCGTACTATGAACCGTCCAAGAAATACGATCCCCGTTGATTACCTGTCGAGTACAAAACAGGTATACATAAACTAAATATCAGTTTAAGGCGCGGTCATACCTCAATATCCACAAAAATTTGTTTCTTAGAGAGTAGATTACAACGTAACGCAATGAAAATATTCAGACGCAAAATACAGTGCACAAAGAAGGACCTAAAGAAATTTTTAAACCGTATATAATATTTATATCTAATTTGAATAAAACACTTTTAAAGGATTAAAACGCGTGTAATTGTAACGGTTTTACATTAGATGTTTGCGTAAAAGTTACATTTTTATTTTAGTTAACCCGACGTTTCAAGACCTTTCCAGATCTCGTTTTCAGAGGGACTGCTATCAAAGAAAATACTATCAAATTTGAAGTATTCAATAAAAAATTTGGAAGTTGCTTCCCAAAAATAAACTTTGGAGTCAAAAATTTCTGAATTTTCAGCGATAACAACATTCTTTTTTTAAAGAAATTAATAGAATTAGGACTTTTCTAAAACTTAAATACTCTAAAATTTATGTAAATTTTAAGTAAACAAAAGAAAATTAGTAAAAGAAATGCCCCGTTTGCAGCTTAGCCACGTGATCAACAACTATTGTAGCGTTGGTTATAGCATTTACAATCCTAGTCTGTCCGCGCCTTAAATAAAATTATAAAAATCAAGATGACCTTCGTCTGGTTTATTGGTCTTGATAGTACATGAACATGAGAATTACATAGCCTGCTGTTTTAACAACGTTTTGCTAATCAATAATTTCTATATTGATAGTTCGCAGGAAAAACCCACTTAATTTAATTAGCACAATTTATTTATATTATTTGGATATAGTGATTAGCAATACGTTAAAACAGCGCACTATATAATTTGCATGTTTACGTATCAAATTTAACGTTGACAAAGCTGTTGTGCTAAATATATTAGGTAATTTTTTCCCGTCAATTATCATGAGGCAATATCTTATAATATTATAAAGTTGAATTATTTCTTTGAACATGTTGTTAATATCTACCTATTAGATCGTGTGCGTGGCATCGTGGCACTCAATGGCATCTTTCAAATTTTGTAACGCTTCGTGTTATATTACATTGAAATTAATAAAAAAGAAAATGCTTACTGATGATATGTGATCCCAGTATCTTTCTTATTTCTTGTAGTATTATTTTTACATAGTTTCACTACTGAACGCGGCATTTTAGTTTCATTTATTAGCTAAGTTTAACAGAACATGTGGCACGTCAACGTCACACATTGTGCGAAACTGGCTGGAGTACGCCCACTTGTGCGTAGTATTCGTTCCTGCACTTTGAAACTAAGTCTGCGGTATCTAGTTGGAGCGTAGCAGAGACCAATCTTGCATGCTGCTAATGTAAGGTTGCATTCATAGTTTAAAATGATTCATTCCATAACATAAGGTCTATTTTATTTAAATTACTTTCATAACATTATAATAATAATAATAAACTTTATTTCAAATATCATGACTCATATTTGTTAGTAATACAGCAAACTTATTTTGTATGTTAGTACTTATCCTAGGCCTATTACTAATTAAGATTAAAGAGCGTGTCATTGCTGCGCCATTCCGTTAGAATTACTGCAGCAATGACCCACATATCTGCAGTCCAACCTGCTCCCAATCATCTTCAGAATGCTGTTGGTACTGCCCCTCACTCTGCTCACCAAGGATCTTTTGCCCATATTCGCATAAATACAGTCGACCCGTGCTTCCGCGAACATCATTATTATAACACTAGAAATAAGGGATTGCTTGTAACTAATTCTAGTAGGCTTCGTAAGATACATAATAGCTTTAAGGGGAAATGTATACACTTCTATAATAAAGTCCCGGCCACTGTTCAGGCATTATCTATAAATAAATTTAAATGTTTTATAAAAAAAAAGACTCTGTCGTAAATCCTATTACACCACTGCTGAATATCTAAATGATCGGACAGCCTGGGACTAGATTGTGATTATTTTATAGCGATAGAAATGACTGTACAATATTGTATATTTTTATTGAAAAGAGCGCAAAAAAAGAACGCTGGGAGAGTTTCTTACGGCGCTTCTTCTTTCTCAGAGCGCCATTTGTTTCCGAAGCGGTAGTAGTATCCAGTAGTTATTAGAAATGACATCAAAAAGAAATCTAAAGGAATCAATTTTGAGAAAATTAATGCCTTTTATGCCTTTCATCCCTGATGCGCTACAAAATTGTGGCAACCCCATTAGCACACTTGAAACATTTTTATATTGAACACCAAGAGCGTTGTAGGATTTTTGAGTGTACTAAGCCCACATGTTGCACGTGTAAAAGGTTGTACAAAAGGCTCTGAACAGCGTGATCTTGACGCTGTTTGAGCGTCATGTGGTTTATAATATTATTGGGTAAGGCTGCTGTTTCTATTTTTGAGCTGCAGATAAAACCTGTTAGGGCTATGTATAGTATGGGAGCAGGACATTCACTTAGGTCTACATTTAATCTTTAAGACTGGTTTACAACCAACACACAGATGACAATGTAGTTATTTTTTATAAATATAATATTAATATCAAATTGAAGTATTTTTAAAATCATGCATAATACCCTATTGCGTTGGATTTCATTATAATGTTCCTGAAATCATATTGGTTTAATGTCTCTCGACAAATTCAAAGCCTATATCAAAGAAATAAATAAAAAAAATATATAAAAAAAAATATAATAATATAATTATATAATATAATATATAAAATAAATCCTAGTTCTAAGAAATTATAACTTATTTTGGTTTGTATCATTTTAATAATTGTGTGGTGGTGGTTTTTGTTATCAATAAATTTTTATTCTATTCTATTCTATTCTTTTCTATTCTATATCAAACAAAAACTTATAGAAAAATTACATTGTTAAGGATTATTTATTTGATAACCGCTTGGGTATAAAAGAAGAAGTCCGCTGAGTTTCTTGCAAATCTTCTTCTCATGTTCAATAAGTGATTTTTTCAAATCCTATTGTGAATAAAATTATTTAAATTAAAATGTAATTGTGCTAAAGGATTGAGTTTAAAAACTGGTGACAAATAAATATTCCTCGCCAGGAATCGCACTCGTTAATTAAAAAAAAATACACATGTAAAAACTTTGGAAAGTTATTTTTGAACACCTTAACACTAGAGCGACATAGAAAGCTAATACGGATCAAATTCTGGGAATTAATGACAAACTTAAGTAATATGTTGGATTTTAATAATGTATTTTATAAAATAAAAAAGAAATTTGGTTTAAATTAGAATAAAAAAAAATCAGTTTAATATAATATTCACTGAACGATAATATTACTAAGGTTACATACTTACTTCACTTACATCAAAAAATTTTTTTTTTAATTTTTGTCTGTTTGTTCCGGCTAATCTCTGAAATGGCTGGATCGATTTTGTCGGGACTTTTATTGGCAAGTAGGTGATGTAATAAAGAGTAACTTAGTCTACGTATATTTTAGAAATTTTCTTTTATTTTAGAAAAATAAAGTATAATTGCATAGTCCAAGACACGGTCTAACTCTAAAAATAATTTTTATGGCAAAACAACGTTTACCAGGTCAGCTAGTATAAGTAATAAAAAAAGACACAGTTTTATTGGATGGTGAACCAATCGAAAATGTGAAATGTGAGGAAGTACATATTCTTAGGCCGATTAAATTCAACAACCAATAAAATGTCTAGAGAAATAGGTATACAAGAATTGATTGCCCATGGGGAAGCTATTACACTCAAATAAGTAAGGATAAACAAAGGAACGAAGATGTAAGTTAATAAAAATTATTCAATACTTGCATATAACCAGTTTTTCTGCCATGTTTGGCAGCCTTTAGTAAGGACCTCAAAAAAGCACAAAATACAACAGTGACTTGCTGCCAAACAGCGATGGACATCAACATGCTAAATATCAATAAAAGTTACAAAAAAGAAAAAAAAAAAACAATAACAGGTACATTAAGTTACAGTTGTTGTATAAGTAATATCCAGAATCCGGAAACTGAAATAGAAATTATAAGGCTCAATAAATAGATACACCGATAAGTGGAGCCGGAGTTCTGTTTACTGGTAACCATGAAACACTAAATTAAAACGGGGAGGACATTCTCTTTTTTTAATGAAAATAAGGGACGAAACGAGCAGGACCTTCAGCTGATGGTAATTGATACGCCCTGCACATTACAATGCAGTGCCACTCAGGATTCTTGAAAAACCCCAAAAATTCTCAGCGGCACTACAAATGCGCTCGTCACCTTGAGGCATAAACAGTAATTTTACTAGCTACGCCGCCCTTCAGACTGAAACACAGTAATGCTTACACATTACTACTTCACGGCAGAAATAGGCGCCGTTGTGGTACCCATAATCTAGCCGGCATTCTGTGCAAAGGAGCCCCCCACTGGTAACTTTCTCAAGTCAATTCTCCAAGCTTATTATACTCCCAACTTAAACGCCGGCAACGCAACTCTTGACCACTGATGTTGCGGATGTCAATGAGTGGTTTCCTCAATACTTTCCAACACGTGATTGTATTTTTCCCGTTTGCCCCCTATTTTATTAAAAGAAAGGTGTGACGACGATATTAAAGCAACGCAGGAAATACAAGGTACAAGGATAGCATTGAACAAAAAAGAATGGAAAAGATGCGACATTGAAAATCTGTCAAGAACAAAATGCTTGTATGAATACTTGTTTGAATGGACTAATGCTACTGCTGTATGACACAAGCTATTTAGAAGTTTACCATGACATAGATAAATTATGCAGTGGTAGTGCATTACATCTAGATCTAATATATAAAATTCTCATGTCGCGGTTGTTTGTAGTTAAACTCCTTCGAAACGGCTTGACCGATTCTCATGAACCTTTGAGTGCATAGGGTAGGTCTGAGAATCGGACAACATCTACTTTTCATCCCCCTAAATGTTAAGGGTCCACGCGATTTTTTTTTTTAATTTGTTTGACTATGAGTCAGCATTAAAAAATACATACAACTTCAAATTTTCACCCATCTACGATCAACATTTACTTTTGTATCGCGATTTTAATATCGGCAATACAACGCTTGCTGGGTCAGCTAGTAATATATTTAAAAATCAATGTGTATGTGTACAAGGGACGGCTGAAATGTTTTTCGGAGAATCTGGACTTTCGCTTGCCAACACAAAACGTTGGAGCCGAGAATTCAAGCATGGCAAAGAGTCGCTGAAAGATGATCTCAAGTCAGGACGTCCAAAACACCGCCGTTATCGAAGAAAATGTTGGTAAAGTAAAGAAAGTTGTTCTAGACGATAAAGAGAAAGAAAGAAAGAAAAAATGTTTATTGACGTCATTATACATTCTGATAAATAGTTCTTAAAGTTATACTAATCTAATTATGATCTAATGACGCCAATGGGCCCCCAACTCAGCATTGTTGTTGTTTCGAAAGAATCCACAACGCTGGTCTTCCGTGGAAACCCAGAGAGCGCTACTAACGCACAGTCCCGTCACATGAAGGTATACAAACTATTAATTCTCTATGAGCACAAAGCACAAAAAATAGTGAAACTCGGATCTAAAATTAAAACTATCAACAAATAAAAACAATTAAACTTGATTTAAACTTGCCATTGCCACACAAAACAAACAAATTTTATTAAATATTTTAATTTGATTTTTGGACATTAATAAGATATTCCTTGTATTTGAATTTAAATAGCCCTAAACTAACGCAGTTCCGTTTGGGAGGCGGAATATTATTCCATCAGATCTAGCTTCAGCTAGAGGGATTAGCTGTGGACTCCAAAAGGAATTGTAATGAATGATATTTTCAGGAAATATTCAGATTAATCCTGTCACATTTGGTAGCATTTTTTTTTATAAATGATTACGGAAAATCTAAGAAAATGGTCAGGTGTAAGTGGAGGGTAAGGGATTGTATTACATTATGTTATCACATTTTTTTGTTTGGTTAAGTTTTACAAGGAGGCATCGTTATGCCCGCTGTAATGTTACTGTTTCTGATGCCATTCCGTAGGATGGGAACGAACTGCTAGGGCAGTTATGTGGAATGGGAGTGATGACTGGTCCATGCATCTGTTCGAACTCTAGCGTAGTTTGGGATGACTGGTCTATCCTGTACATTTCCAACTCTCCTGTTGTCGGATATGAAAAGATTAACATTATAAGTCTTAAGAGTTTTTTTTACATAATAGGGTATATGCATGATTTAAAAAAAAACTTCAATTTGATTTTTAATATCCAAAAAAACATCAAACACATCAAATTATTAATTAGAACAGATACAGACATTATTATTGAATTAAAAATAAATATTATTTTCGGGCAATGTATTTCGGCTATTCAAACGCGCCATTTCGTGAGGGGTTTCTGTGACGTCATAGTCTATCTACAATCTATATTACACCACAGAGTTGGGATGGATACTTTTGTATTATACTGATAAATGAATTTTCCTTCGGTTATGCTCCGAAAAACTACTGGAAGCGACTATATTTTTAGTAAATGAGAAGTATTTCCTTCAGTCTTCCATATTTTGTTTAAGTAAAAAAATGGTATTTATAATTTCTATTAATAAAATTTATCACCACTTTGAAACAGTTTTAAAGGGAAGTAATGGCAGAATATTTATATTTTGTCGAAATTATGCAACAGAACAACTCATTCTTTGCAACTTACTACAGTAAGTAAAAAAGTAAATAAATCATAAAGAATACCCAAAAGATTTATGAGTTAAGTCAACTTACTCAAACTGTAAATAAATTAAGTTCTTATGTTAACAGTGTCACAATATGTTCAAATATATTTTTTTAAATCTTTATTATTATTGATTATAATATCTTTAATAGTTTTACTTATTAAATTTTTGCTATTAAAGTCATTGTTATCATAATCACTGGTGTGGTTGCTAGATATCCCCGATATCCCGCGAAATATATATATGTTTAAGAGTATAAGAAATAATCTTTCAATCAGCATTCGTTCATATTTACACATTTATTTTAATATTTATGTGATATACCCCAATTCTGGAATAAACTATGAAAATTACAATTTCGGCGCTTTGTGAGCATTAATATTGTATTTCTGTAGTTATCATGCGTATGCTATAAAATGGCATCGCTTATGGCGGCGTCGTGTACCGGGTCGTCTCCTTCCCTCAAATATGTGCGAAGGAATGTTGGCTGGTCCTTGCGTCAACTCGCAGCTTGTGGTTTTGCATCATCGTAGTAGCCGCTTGTGGTGGCAGGTTGACCTGTTATAGTTAATAAATCATGGTATTTGTTGTATGCGATTACTAATTATTATAACAGTAATCACGACCATCATGTATAATATCCATTTGACCGCGTGCAACGCAGAGCAGCTCGAATTGTCGGGGACCCAGTGCTCTGTAAACGGCTCGATCACTTGGCGTTGCGTACAGACGTCGCTTTATTGTGTGTCTTCTACCGCATTTATCACCGGGAGTGTTCCGAAGGGCTGTTTAACCTGCTTCCTGCCGCCGAATTCCACCTTCGCACGACACGCCACAAGTTAGGTTATCATCCCCACCATCTGGATGTGGCGGTCCTCCACAGTGCGGTTTTCAAGGAGCTTTCTTCCACGTACTACAAACCTGTGGAATGAGCTTCCTTGTGCGGTGTTTCCGGGACGATACGACATGGGTACCTTCAAAACGCGCGTACACCTTCCTTAAAGGCCGGCAACGCTCTTGTGATTCCTCTGGTGTTGAAAGAGAATGTGGGCGGCGGTGATCACTTAATACCAGGTGACCCGTACGCTCGTTTGTCCTGCTATTCCATAAAAAAATAAAAATTCACGAAGCATCCTTACATAAACAATAAATTCAAGCTCTAAATGTTGATGCATCCAATATACAATAATTTATATTTCTATATAGTTTATTGTTTATTATTTATACTCTCTTTTATTGAAAAGAGTGGCCGTTGAGTTTCTTGTATCTCACGTTTTCCGAACAAATCGTAGATTTAGTATTCAAATCACTTAAATACATATTTTAATGACGATTCAAAAGTGCTTAGTTTAAACATGATTGAATTAATTGTTTTTGACTTTTACTTTGACTTTAACGTGCATTTCAAGTTTCGGTATCAGTGGGAGGCTTCTTTGCACCGGATGCCGGCTTAATTATGGGTACCACAACGGCGCCTATTTCTGCCGAGAAGCAGTAATGTGTAAGTATTACTGTGTTTCGGTCTGAAGGGCGCCGTAGCTAGTGAAATTACTGGTCAAATGCGACTTGACAACTTATGTCTCAGGGTGACGAGCGCAGTTGTAGTGCCGCTCAGAATTTTTGGGTGAACAGCTGAACGGCCTGCTCGTCTCGTCCCGCTTTTTCATAAAAAAAGGTAGCTAGCGATGCATCCGTTATCCATACAACTCTTAAAAAAATTTTTGATTTTCCTACCATTCAAGACTTTCTTAATCCAATTAACTTGTCTAAGGCTATCGTAATAATCACTAAAAAACACAGCCTTTAACCTATGTACGGGCACGTGAAACAAATTTTTTTCGTTTTTAAAAAAAAACATGAAAGAAAATTTAAATCGATATTTTCAAACTGTTTATAGCCCTTAAACATTCGCACGACAAGTTAGGTCAAGAACATTGGTACTATGAAAGATAAACAAATTTGGCCTTGGCAAAATCTCTTTAATAAGTTTGTTCTCTTCAACTTCTGTGCTAAGGTTATTCTTGTTGAGGTCGACCGATGATTACAAAATTAAGCATGATTATATAATAAAATTAGTATTGATATGCAATAATAACAAATGATTGTCTCTCTTATAAGAGAATTTATAAATCAAATCAAAATCAAATTATTCACGTAGTTCACGGAAATGACACTTATGAATGTCAAAAAAAAAATTTTTTTCTTATTGAATCTACCGCTACTTCGTAAAGGGTTGAGCTAATGAGAAGAAGTAGCAAGAAACTCATTGCCATTCTTTTATATCAAGATTTACGTTTAAGTACATCGATTTGCAAATCATTTCAATTTACATTATAATATGTAAAATGTAAAATGATGCAACAGACACACTCAAACGTCAAATAGTGAATGTCTTACACGAGTAAGTCAAAAAAGTAAATGTAAATTAATACAAATGTTATTGAGTACAGTAGCTGCATCATCCACATACACCATAAATAAATAAAGGTATTCTGTGAGCATATTATAAGCGATTATAAATAAATAAATATATATATATATAATATAATCCCTACATAAGAATTCTATAAAAGAACTCCGAACATTCATTTGATCAGAGATTAAGTTTCGGAGTAATTTGGAAAATCATTCTGATAATCATGTCTGCTAAATGTTTCATAAAACACATTTTTTTTTAATTTTCATGCGGCAATAACTTTTGAAATAATGAGCTAATTTTCACGCGGTTGACGCCATTCGACGCAGTTTTTAATAAAGAATCTTTGAGTTTCAACTCACAATTTCGAAGTAATTCCGAAAGAACACTTTATTCGCTTTCCTTTCGTCAACGATAACTCACGAACGAATCAAACTAATTTGACCGGCTTGGTGACGATCGTCGTTGTTTCTTGATATTAAGAGTTGATTAGTTTATGGAATCGATCGGTAAAGCCGTTTAAAGTTTTTCCAAAAAAACCACATATGAAAAATGTTTTTTGCGTAGTTTTTTTGAGATTTTTTAAAATCTACCTGTCCGAATCGATCCAAATTGTATTCAAAATCTAAGTTTGGTTAAGCCCTTTCGAATGGTGCCAACCGCGATGGAATTTGTCGACCCGTTCAAAAGTTATAAGACACACACACATATACAATAAACAAACGTAACGGACACTATAGCGGGAATAATCAAGGAAGCTTCCTAGGACCTTAAAACGTCGAGATCTGATGAAAACTTGAATTTCGAAAAAAGGGGTAAATCCTTCCCGATGTTTGAAAATTTTCAATTTTCTTAGCGGGAATTTAAAATAGTTTATCTGAAGTAGGTAATTGAATACATTACCCGCACTATAACAATAAGAAAACCTGAATAATAACTAAGTACTTGAAATAATCGATATGGTTCGTAATTGTTCATAATTAATTCTAGCAACAATTCTTTTGTAGTGAATCTTAGTAATTGAAGATAATTTCACAACGTTGGTTTACGTAATGGAATTATTTATCAATAACTAGCTGACCCGACAGACGTTGTTCTGTAGATAGTAAAAAAACAACTGTTTTATTTTTCAAAACATCAAAAATTATTTCGTAAATATGCTCCCTGTTGTTAGAATGAAATTGTTTCACAGCGGAACTGTCAAACCGTGCGTCACTAAATTCTCTCATAGAAAATATGTCCATACAAAACAAATATTGAAAATAAAAATATATATGGGTACCAAATCGAAATAAAAACTACCCTATCTCTCAAGTTGGACCAAACTGCACTCCATGAAGTAATCACCATTAAAATCCATTCATTAGTTTAGGGAGTCCATTGAGGACAAACATTGTGACACGAGATTTATATATATTAAGATATGGAAGGCGTATTTTAATGATGCGTGACTCATTTATTTTTTTCACTCGACCCAAAACCAAATAATATTTTGACTCGGCAATCATTTTTCAGTTATCAGTTTGAATAATTATGAAAAAGCTAATTTAATAGAAAAGCAGAAGTTTTAATAACAATATTGAATATTATATAGAGAAACTAAACAAGCAAAGATGGTATTACGGGTATGGTCTAGCCGGAAAAAAGCCCCGATATTGATCCCATAGAAGATCTTTGGAATGAGTCGAAGAGACGAGTCAGAGTTAGAGATCTTGGTCTGGAAGATGCTTAGCCAGATTAAAACAGCTATACAAGAAGAGTTGGATAACATCACACATCAGAAGTGACTCGCATCCGTTCCAGGAATCTATAGCATGGAAGCAGTCCTCAGAGATCAGAGAGAAAATACGAGACACTAATATTTTATTTAAACAATTTTTATATAAAAAACATACGTATTGAATAAACAGTAGCTGATAATAATATTTGCAATTCACTGGCATTGATTTTTTGTTTTAAAAAAGAACATAAAACTCAATCGAACGCATACTTCAGAGGTGGATAGATTTTTTACTTTTTGATGAGAATTATATTATAAGTGGAGGTAAGGAGTGTTGTATTAAGCAGTGGGAGGCTCCTTTGCACAGTAGGCCTCCTAGATTATGGGTACCACAACGGCGCCTATTTCTGCCGTGACGTAGTAATAATAATAATAATATTGACACACTTTTTACACAAATTATCTTGCCCCAAATTAGGCATATATAGCCTGTGTTATGGGTTGCAAGACAACGATATATTTAATACAATATACTTACTTAAACATAACTTACATAAATACATATAAACATCCATGACTCGGAAACAAACACCCATATTCATGATATAAATGCTTGCACCTACCGGGATTCGAACCCGGGACCTCTAGCTTACTAGGTAGGATCGCTAACCACTCGACTATAAAGGTCGTCATTATACATTACACAGTAATGTGTAAACATTACTATGTTTCGGTCTGAAGGGTGCCGTAGCTAGAGAAAGTACAGGGCAAATGAGACTTAACATCTTATGTCTCAAGGTGACGAGCGCATTGTGCCGCTCAGAATTTTTGGGTCTTTCAAGAATCCTGAAAATCCTTTTTCCTGAAAGAGTAGATAGAAGTTTATAATTTTATATTTTTACTAGCTGACCCGGCAAACGTTGTAATGCCATATAAATTATTTTTTGGACGTTTCTTGGACATTGCAACATTATTATTTTTCTTAAATAAAAGAGTTTTTCTAAAATAAACGAAGCCTAAGTTACTCCTTATTACATCAGCTACCTGCCAATAAAAGTCCCGTCAAAATCGGTCCAGCCATTTTAGAGATTAGCCGGAACAAACAGACAGACAGACAGACAGATAAAAATCGTAAAAAGTGTTATTTTGGTGCATGTATATAGATTCATATACATGTGGTAAAAAACGGTTATTTACATATACCAAACAGACACTCCAATTTTATGTATATGTATGTATAGATAATTAAAATTCCAAACACATTTGTTGAGATATTACCAAAGTAACATTAATTAAGCTATAAAGATGGTACTAAATGTTAATCCTTTTCCGGCTCATAAAGTCACTGCCAGCCAAAAAAATACTTCTCATAACATAACAATGCTGCTAATTAAAATAAAAACCCAAAATTCACATCGAGGTTTCGAAAACGGATGTCAGACAATCATTGATTTTGTTGATGATAATTTTAAATATTATTAGCTGACCCTGCAAACGTTGTATTGCCGATATTAAAATCGCGATACAAAAGTAACTGTCGATCGTAGATGGGTGAAAATTGAAGTTGTATGTATTTTTAATGCTGACTCATAATCAAACTAATTAAAAAAAATATCAATAATTAAAAAAAAATTCGTCCACCCTTAACATTTAGGGGGATGAAAAATAGATGTTGTCCGATTCTCAGACCTACCCAATATGCACTCAAAATTTCATGAGAATCGGTCAAGCCGTTTCGGTGGAGTTCAAAGTTTAACACCATGACACGAGAATTTTATATATTAGATGTAATAACTAGCTGACCCAGCAAACTTTGTATTGCAATATAAAGTAATAAAAAAAAATCAATAGTTAATATTTTGGGGGGAATTAAAATAGATGACGACCAATTCTCAGACGTACCCAATATATCGTACATAAAATCTTGCAACCCTATTGGGATCTGTGGATGGATCAGAATAATATAAAAATCGCGATACAAAAATAGGTGTTGATCGTAGACTTTTGAAAATTTGAAGTTGTATATATTTTTT
>CATIXQ010000013.1:9916758-10114756 GCA_949711755.1 Leptidea juvernica | reverse complement strand
AAATTTGAAGTTGTATATATTTTTTGATGCTGAAAATATAAAAAAAATGGCAAAAAAAATATATATATTTAGGCGTGGATCACCCAAATCATTTAGGGGTATGAAAAATAGATGTTGCAAACGATATTTCATACAAATCGGTTAAGCTGTTTCGGAGGAGTTTTGGTAACAAACACCGGGACACGAGATTTTATATATTTGACTAGCTGACCCAGCAAACGTTGTATTGCCATATAAAGTAATAAAAAAAACAATAATTATTGGGGTATAAAAAATAAATGACGACCGATTCTCAGACCTACCAAGTATATCATACATAAAATTTATCGTACTACAATAATCATTATATTCGATTGCCATCTTGCAACTCTATTGCGTATCTGTGGATGGAATAGAATAATATTAAAATTGCGATACAAAAATAGGTGTTGATCGTAGACGTCTGAAAATTTGAAGATTTATGTAATGTTGTTTAGTGCTGAATCATATAAAATAAAAAAATTGTAAAATAAAAAAATATATTTAGGGGTTGGTGACCTCATTCGTGACTGATCATTTAGGGGTATGAAAAATAGATGTTGGCCGATTCTCAGAACTACCCGATATATACAAATTTTCAAACAATTTATTGGTATAGCCGTTTCGGAGGAGTTTGGTAACAAGCACCGGGACATGAGAATTTTTTATATTAGATAATATCCTTGACGCCGTGGCGTACAGTGGCTTTTGGACATCACGGGCTATCTTGAATACAATCGGCAGGCGGTATCACGCGTCACGCCAGCATTGGATGAAGTCATCCGCAGGTAATAAATTACCAGCTTTTTAGAGCTAAATATCGCGATTGCAAACGTTCTGACGAAATAACTCTAGTGGCTTCGGCATGGGGAAAGGCGCTGGTGTGGGAGCGATTTGCGTCGGCTTTTCATGTCCAAACTATTTCATTTGGTGCTGGGGCTGCTACTTTGACTGATAAAGACAGCAAGCGTCGCAATATATCGGTCTCAGTGAGTCTTACATCTTTGTGCCGTTTAGTGTCGAGACACTTGGCCCGTGGGTGCCAGAGACACGGAGAATGTACAAAGTACTAAACGCTTCTCACTAGAGCTACTGGTAACCCAAGCACTGGCAGCTATTTCGTTCAATGGATCAGCCTAACTATTCAACGTGGAAATGCTGCTAGTATTCTTAGTACACTTCCCCGTAATGATAGATTTAATTAAATGTAATCATAGTTTTATAAATATAGTTATAAGCATTGTTTAGTTGAATAAATTAGCAAAACTGATTTTGTATAACATTGTTTTAGGATATGGGACTTCCTAGGCGAACTTGCACGAGCGGGCACCTCTGTAATCATCACGACGCATTATATCGATGAAACGAAACAGGCTAACAAGGTATCTATATAATATATTAAATATCAATTTAATTGGACGTCATTCCTGAAAAACGTTCCAAGCCACAAACATCACATTTAAAGGAATTCGTGCTTAAAGTTTAATAACTATTAGTGTATTCCATACATGTGGGTTAGGCTACTAGGTCATGATGTCGTTTAAAGAGTGACAGTAGGGCTGCCATTTTTTGTCAGTCCGTTAATATAAATCACGTGACCAGTTTTGTGTTCTTAACTCAATTTGGACAAGATTGTGGCTTGGAACGTTTTTCTGGAATTACGTCCAATTATGCAAAGAGATTTATGAACTGAAAGTTTTTGCCCTGTGTTGTCCCGGGGCGTAAAAAGAATAGGGGAGTCCCCGGCCTTATGTTGTCGTTAGAAGTGTCTAAGGACTTTTCAATGTGGCAGAGTCACGCTGCCGGCCTATGAAGAGTGCACGTACGGGTCAGATTCGACCAGATTAGTATTATACTCCCACAGAAAACTGGAGTGAAGTACCAGCCCAGCGCCGCTATGATTCACATGGGTTAGTGTCCGAAACGGCGCCCATGCTTCTCCCACAAGACGTCAGCGGTCCTATAGATATTTTACACCAGGAGTGCACCGGCTCTGCCAGAGTCGGAGAATCCCTCCCTGAGTATTCTCGCCTAGGCCACTCATCGTAATCTGTATCGGACGGCGCAGTAATTGTTTGCCTCATGTTGGTGTATGTGTGTTCGTTAGGGAAAATATCTACTGACACCGTCTCGGCAATTTTGAGGGTAGGGTACCTGTCTACTCTCTAGCTGCACGTAGATTTTGAAGACCGCGTCAGTTTATAAGTCTCATAGTGGCAACGTAAAGACAAATATTCTCATATGCTGCGTTCTATCGACAGTTTCACTCCGCTGAAATTTGGTGACTTCAACGGGCATAAAGCCGCTTGAGCATGTAGCACAGACTCCGCAGGGCGATCTGTGTATCAAATTTCATGCTTTTTCATTAGTAGTTTGCGGTTATCTTCCGTTGGTTTTCAAATACAATTACATTACAATCTTTTTAATCTACGAAAGACGAATAAAGAAATTCTGACGATGAAAATACTGTAGTAAAATAATTTCATTATTTGTAATGTGAAAATTGTGAATCGATCTCCGGATTACTTGTTGATCAAAATCATCTATTATATACGGAGCCTTCCCATTAGGTTTGTTTTAGGTGATCTAAAGGTAGATCCCTGTTCTGGAGAATGTCGTTTACTTTCTGATAGGAGTTTTCTAACGGAAGTAAGTATGGAAGTAAGTAAGACCTTTTGTTGTTAACAAGGCTAATACATTATAGATGATTTAAATACATTTTAAATCTCCAAGTGTCTCTTTATTGAGCACACAAATATTTCAAATAAAGAAAAAAAGAACAATAATAATTATCACAAAACAAAATTGATTACATCATTAAATCAAGTTAAATATTATGAGTTTCAATGGAAGTTTGGTGACATAATATTAAATTGAAAGTTTATTATAAATTTTCTTGGTGATCTATATCTGGTGGTCGTGGACTCTAATAGTTCCCTAATAACACCTCAGGGAGCGGGGCGGCTGAAAACCAGCGCTGCTTGGAGTAATGTACGCCGAGCAGCAGAAACTGAGCCGCTACCTTTTGTTTTCATTTTAATTTGTAATCTTTAACATGTATGTTATTCTGTATTCTTTTTTTCTTTGAAAACAATTAATGTGATTTTATTTTATTTTATTTTATAATAACCGAACTAAATAAAAGTAAATTAACTTTAACACTATTGTTATATTTATTTAGGTTCATAACGAGGTAGGCACTGCCTTATTGCCTATATGATATGTACGCCCCTGCTTCCACTACTGTTGCTCCAAAATATAATACCAGAGCGAAGTATAGATCTAACAAGCCCGTATTATACAGGTTATTTATAATTCAATTTGTAAATTTTCCGATAATGTTTGCATTGAGTGTAATTCAATATTTGTGTTTGTGTCTATGTTTTTGAAATGTGTGTAATACATTTAATCAGGGCCGGATTTAAACTTAATGCCGCCCCTGGGCACCGGAAAAAAAATCCGCCCCAATAATTTTACTTAAACTTACAGTTTATATATTTTATTTTTCAAAACTAAAATAACTTATTTATTGCAGAAACTTTATCAAAACAAATACTAATTATTATTTTTAATTCCAGACAATAAAAAAAACGATTATTATTTTAAATATCCAAGGGAATAAATTGATTAAATCGTTCTTATTTTTAATTTTTACTAAACGTGCCAAAATTATAATTTACACACAATGGATAAATAGAATTATCAATTAAACCATAAATTATTAATTCACAGAATCAATTAATTATATTGGGCAACATTGATAAGACTAAAAAAAAATATTGTACTTTCAAAATTTTGCCGCCCTGAAAAATTTGCCGCCCTGGGCACTTGCCCCAACTGCCCCTAGTGTAAATCCACCGCTGCCTATACTTAAGCCAACACTTAGAATTTCTTATTTATTGTATTAATATTATTATGCTCTTGTTAGTGTTTGTTGTTAACCACAAATAAAATCAATTCATTCATTTATTAACTAAAACCAAATATAGAACCTCACAACAATTAGCAATGTTTACAAATATAAATATTACATATTTGACATTCACCTTTCACTTGTATACGATGTAACGAACGTCTTTGTTCTGACTGTACAAGGAAATTTAAAATTCAAGTCTAGAATTCCTGTAAATATACAAATGCACGTCTCGAAAGTTATTTTCCTGTAGATGTCTCTATCGACGTCTTCCTTGGACCTCCGATAATTCCCTGGTACGGGGTGTAGTGCATGTACGACGCAAACGACTAAAGATATTTTTAAACACACTTGCTCTATTAAGTGAGCCTTATTACATCGTTCTTACGACCATAAACCGAACTATAACACACACGTGTATAATAGTATTACACAATAGTGCATAATATAACTATCCCTACAAAGTTAAGTTAGTACCTAACTGCAAATTATATGAGAGTAAACAGGGCGGCCTATATAGCCAAATGGTTAGCGATCCTACCTACTAAGCTAGAGGTCCCGGGTTCGAATCCCGTTAGGTGCAAGCATTTATATGATGAATATGGACGTTTGTTTCCGAGTCATATGTTTATATGTATTCATGTATGTTTAAGTAAGTATATTATATTAAATATATCGTTGTCTTGCAACCCACAACACAGGCTATATATGCTTAATCTGGGGCAAGATAATTTGTGTGAAAAGTGTGTCAATATTATTATTATTATTTTCAATTTAACCGCATACTACAGTTTTTTTGTAACAACAAAGAGGTTTTATGCCGCTAAAAATCCATTTACATTTTTGGAATAAATTAATTGTGTCCCTAATTAAAACGAAAAACCATTTGTTATTATCAAATTATTTAAAATTTACAAGCATTTTATCACTAAAATTAAAATTTGCAAGTAAGGCTATATGTAATCAATCAGGTTACATTTGACGAGTGCATAAAATAAAAACTTGGGCGCCATTTCCCATAATAGTCATATTACGCTTGAACGCTTTTATACCAGTGCAGTAAACCAAAAACTTGATTTTTTGAATTTTTCACATAAATTATGTGAAAATATTCTCCCTTTCATTTTTGTCATTCTCTCTCATTTCCAATGGGTTTCATCCTACTATTATTTTTTTTGGTTTCAAAAATTATGCAATACGTCATATTTGTTTTCCCTCGCAAGTGTGTTGGAAATGTGCGTATGAAACTCGGGAGCAACTTTCTAGCTGTAGGATTTACGCCCTCGCCTCGGCTCGGGCTGCAACCTACAGCCTCGCGTACAGTGAGCAACTTAGTTCACTTGTATCATACATTGTATAAGGGAGTGGAAATAAACTTCTCGTTTAAGCTTACTTACTTTACAAGTGAGAGTCTCCTTTGTCCAGGATGCCGGCTAAATTATGGGTACCACAACGGCGTCTATTTCTGCCGTGTTTCGGTCTGAAGGGCGCCGTAGCTAGTGAAGTTACTGGGCAAATAAGACTCAACATCTTATGTCTCAAGGAGGCGAGGGCAATTGTAGTGCCACTGAGAGTTTTTGGATTTTTCAAGAATCCTGAGCGGCACTGCATTGTAATGGGCAGGGCATATCAATTACCATCAGCTGAACTTCCTGTTAGTCTCGTCCCTTATTGTCATAAAAAAAGCTCATCATATAGAAATATTACAACGAATACAGGATGTGGCGCGAATTATGATATTGTTATTGCCCTAATCCGTACTTCATTATAATTATTGTTGAGTGCGATTAAAGTATTATTCAATTATGCTAATGATTCCACGCCCCATGGCCGTTGTGTGATTCACCTCATTAATACCTATATTGTTATAGCTTATGTCCGCGTCCGCGACTTCGTCTGTGTGGAATTCCGCACTAGATCCAATGAGAAATGTGGAATATATAAAAATACACTTTGCTCGTTTCACATACGAGTAAGAGCACGCGATAAAAAAATTTTTTTGCAATTTTTGTTAGCTTTAAAAAAATGTTATTTAAACGAAATTATAAACATTAATAAACTTTAATTGCAAATTATGTATAAGAAGCTGCACGAAGTCAAACATTTTAAGATTAATTATATAAACTTTAATGTACTTAATCAGTTTAGATGCATAACCTAAATCGGAAATAAAATAGTTAATTGACAAATTATAGTATAGCTTTTTAAAAACTGACTTAAAAATTGGTTTCACATGGATTTATTCTACCAGGTGTCTGGATGATACCATATTTATTAAAATTTATATTCGTTACTAAAAGAAATATATTTTCACGGCCGCGCGGAGACATAATTTTCTGAGTTGAGTTGAAATATAAATATATAAACTATAATTAATAGTGACTATAAATAATAGTGTTTTCTCTTTTTAAAGGATCTTTTTATAAAGTACCTTCAATACTAATAATTTTTTTACGTTATTAACGAAAAACTAATACCTATCTTTTTTTCATGTATATGTTAACAATTGCAATTTTTTACATGCTAATACATATTCTCGATATATTTTTCTAGACGTTATTTCGAATAGAATCAGCCATCGGTCATATTTTAAGGAGCTGTGTCAAGAATTAACACGCTTTTGAACTTGTTGACAAACATATTATGTTCGATTCTTAATTAATAATAATAAATATTGGCACACTTTTACACAAATTATCTTGCCCCAACCTAGGCATAGCCTGGTACTATGGGTTTTGTACCCATACAACAGACAACGATAATTATATTTAATATTTATTGATCTTAATAGTGATTTTAATTATTATAACACTAGAAATAAGGGATTGCTTGTAACTAATTCTAGTAGGCTTCATAAGATACATAATAGCTTTAAGGGTAAATGTATACACTTCTATAATAAAGTCCCGGCCACTGTTCAGGCATTATCTATAAATAAATTTAAATGTTTTATAAAAAAAATGGCTCTGTCGTAAATCCTATTACTCCACTGCTGAATATCTAAGTGATCGGACAGCCTGGGACTAGACTGTGATTATTTTATAGCAATAAAAATGACTGTACAATATTGTATATATATGTATATATTTATTGAAAAGAGCGCAAAAAAAGAATGCTGGGAGAGTTTCTTGCGCCGCTTCTTCTCTCTCAGAGCGCCATTTGTTTCCGAAGCGGTAGTAGTATCTAGTAGTTATTAGAAATGACATCAAAAAGAATTCTAAAGGAATCAATTTTGAGAAAATAAATGCCGTTATGCCTTTTATGCCTTTTAATACGATATACTTAAACGTATATAAATACTTATAAACATCCATGGACTCAGAAACAAACATTCATATTATTCATCATATAAATGTTTACACATATCGGGATTCGAACCCGAGACCTCTAGCTGAGTAGGCAGGGTCACTTACCACTTAAAATCCAATTACAAACACATTTTTCGTGGCGGGCTCACTGTTGTGAGAGTCAATGGTACTTACAACCTATTGCACCACCGACAGTAAATGATTGTAATGGTAATTATCTTATTACATAATCATCAGGCTCATCTCATTATAATTGCGGGTAATCGTAGAAAATAACTTATACTTTCACCTTTACTTTGTTTTAAGTAAATATTTGAAGTTAAAAGTTGAAAAGTTTCTTGCTGCCAAATTTTTGATTTTTTGAGAATAGATGTATTAAGGATGACGATTTATTTAGATATATATAGAAGACGTGTAGCGTAGACTAATTAAAGTATTGGTAATTCTATATGCGAGTATTCCTGTTAGGACGTGATAGGGGTGAATATTTGCGATAATTTAAACCCCCATATGCATCATAATGCATGCAAAAGGGAACCATTTCAACTGGGATGGGAATAATTGACGAAAATTTTATCGGACCACTATTTTTACCAATCAACCTAAATGCCGCAGCTTACGAAAATTTTTTGACATATGAAAAGTTTGACCTCCTCAAAGGCTATGAGGCAACATGATATACTAGGCAAATTAATGTCCTGCAGATTTCGGTGTTAACTTTAGGCGATTTTTTTTAAGAAAATAAGGAACGAGACGAGCAGGACGTTCAGCTAATGGTAATGACGCTGCCCACTACAGTGCCGCTCGGGATTCTTGAAGAACCCAAAAATTCTGAGCGGCACTACAATTGCGCTCGTCACCTTGAGACGTAAGATGTCAAGTCTCATTTTCCCAGTAATTTCACAAGCTATGGCGCCCTTCAAACCGAAACACAGTAAATTTCACACATTACTGCTTTACGGCAGAAATAGGCACCGTTGTGGTACCGATAATCTAGCCAGCATCCTGTGCAAAGGAAACTCACTCACTTCCCACTGGTAAATATATGGAATTTACGTTTGATTTCCATCTCTGGTCCCATGAAACCCCTATTTTACGACATCTTGCCTGTGTCATCCACAGAAGAACTCAAAACAAGAATTATAAACGCAGCAAATGCGATGCGGAATAATCACTCCGAGCAACAACCTTCATTAGCTTAACTTACAAACTGTCATAATTGTTACTTACTTTAAAATGTTCATTGTTATTACTACTGTTATTAACAGTTTACTGTTACTGCCTCAAAAATTTATTTTAATTTGTATTTTTTGTTGTATGTACATTGTGTATTGTTTTTATTAATTTAATGTAAATTTTAGAATGACGTTAAGTTTAGTTTGGGTACGAATTTCCACCTGCTTCCTTTGTGGTATTTTTTTTTCAGTGTCTTTGAAATAAGTTCCTAGTTGTTATGCATTGTTCTTACAACGAACTAAGAAAACGGTGATGTTTTTAAATAATCTGCAAGCCATAACGTATTTTAAGTTTTTAAGGAAATCTTGAAATGATGAGCTAATGAGCCATCTTATGAACGCCCAAACTAGAAAGAAAGTTGACTAGAAAGAAAGATTCCTCAAGACCTTCTCTGAGAGGCACAACGAGAATAAACGGATCTGAAATATCTACAAGATTGATAGATTGCAATAAATAATAATAAAAAGAAATATTGAAATATCGTTTTTCGTCTCGTATTTTTAAATATGGACCAATAACTATAGTGGTTTTAATATTGATAAATAACCGTTGTTTATCAAACACTGTTTAATAGTTTTAATGAATCTGAAGATAAATGAGATTTATATTTATACTTTTTTTTATTATGTTTAATTTTCACTTATTTTGAGAAAACTAGGCAGGACAGGCAAACTGAATCCTACTCGCCATATCCAATGAATAGGAAAATTGCTATCGCCTAACATTGACACCAAAATGTGGACATCATCCGTCTTGCGGGTATATCATCTTTTGCCTTGTAGCCAATGACACGACTTCGAGGAGGTCAAACAATGTGATCACTTTTGCAAAATGCATAGGGGGATTAAAATGATCGAAAATAGTCACCCCTATTACCTCCTAACGGGAATACGTCGAAACTAGAATACCCAATAAGCTTGTAGCATGTAGCAAGCATAGATACTTAAATCCGTTAAGTAAAAATAAACTCAAACGAAACAAATTAATTAAATTAAAATGACTTTTCATTGTTTGCAATTATAATGTAGGATTATTTTATTTTTAGTCACACTCTTTAATTATTGGAGGTCTTATTGTTGTAAGTTTTGTAGAAATACATAACTTTTTCATTTTCTTTTGTTTGGTTATTTAAAATGGTCGCATCCTAGTTCTTCAAAATAGTCCTGACGTTATTGTATTACAATCTGTTTAAAACGGCGATTTTTTTTTCATCATTATTATTATTTCTGTTCTTGATGTTGTTTTGTTTTTTTCCTTTGGAGTATTTTGGTCGTACTCTTTCACGTGGAACAGCCTGATTGGAAGAAGTGGTATGTTTCTTATTGTATTCGTGTAACATTTGTGTCGGTAGAGGGACTATGTGCATGTTATGATTATTGTAAGTAGATGGAAAATTAATAATAATTGTACAATCCCCGCACCGTGTGACTAGGACTGGCGGCCATCTTAGTGATGTGAGTATGACAAAATCACCAATCAAAGTAGTATGATTTATTCGGTGGTGGGGTTGTTGCTTCGACTGCCGAAGACAGCAAGCGTTGCAAATATGTTGGTTTCAGTGAGTCATACATCTTTGTGTGGAGTCGTTTGGTGTCGAGACACTTAACCCGTGGGGCCCAGAGACGCAGAGAATATACAAAGTACTATCTGCGCGCCTCAATAAGGCTACTAAACCCCTCCAAAAACCACCCTATGGTTAGAGATTCTTCAACACTACAGAAGGATTTAGGTTCAGTGAAGGTTGAAAGCAATTTTCACTTCAAATAATTGCTCTTCATAATATGATATATAGATGTCTCAATCCTTAGAAAATTATACGTACATAGAGCCTTTCGTTGCTAGACAACCGATGAAAACATGCCAGGTTTATTGCTTTAGTGTGCGTGACAAACTACTTATACTCGCGCTTTGTATATCACTTTGTGTTAGTGTGCGTGCATTGCTCAAAGTAGAGGTTAACTTGCAACCTCCAGTTTTTCGACGTTTTCATAGCTGTCACATCGAAGATCTAAGTCTCATTAATTAGTTTGGTAGTTTTTTGACTTTCAATAAGTGATGTCACATCTTATTTTGAATAAAAATATTTGAATTTTAAATTTGAATTTAAATCTCCACAGATCGCTTTACTGCGAGACGGTCAACTGTTAGCTGAAGATTCTCCCAACGAAATACTGAGAAAATTCGACTGTGATACCTTAGAAGATGCTTTCTTGAAAATGGCGCTGCGACAGAACGAGAGAATTTCTAGAGGAATCAGAAGAAGATCTAGTAAGTACTGATTTCTATCTAAGTATATCAATGACCCCAACACCACTAATAAGAAGTTGTCAGTCCATTTTACCAGTGGGAGGCTCCTTTGCACAGCTTGCTAGATTATGGGTATGAAACAGTAATATGTAAACATTACTGTGTTTCGGTCTGAAGGGCGCCGTAGCTGGTGAAATTACTGGGCAAATGAGACTTAACATCCTGTGTCTCAAGGTGACGAGCGCAATTGTAGTGCCACTCAGAATTTTTGGGGCTTTTCAAGAATCCTGAGTGGCACTGCGTTGTGACGAGCGCAATTGTAGTGCCACTCAGAATTTTTGGGGCTTTTCAAGAATCCTGAGTGGCACTGCGTTGTAATGGGCATGGCGTTTCAATTACCATCAGCTGAACGTCCTGCTCGTCTCGTCCCTTATTTTCATAAAAAAATGTATGGGTGACGTATTGGTGTTTATATGAATGTGACAGTGTTTTCTATACTACACAGAATTAGAATATACTAGCGTGTAGACTATGACATAGAAACTGACAGCCCGACAATGCGTGAAGAATTTGACAAGCTAGTTGCTTGATATTCACAATACTTAGGTGCCAAGGGTGGCTGACTATTTATTAATATGTACGTATCAATCCCTACTATGTTTTTTACGACTTGTCAATCAAAATCTGTTACAGTTAAAATAGATTCGCTTACCTTTTCTATATTATTGTATCTCCGTTAGAGATATTCATCTCTCTCGCACGTTCTGTTTCTCTATATACTAGTATATCGTAAATCTAAGGTGTCACATTCTTCTCTTCTTTATCATATTACTAGCTGACCCAGCAAACGCTGTAGGTACTTTTTAAAGAAACAATAGATTTTAAAAGAAATAAAAAAAAAACAATATTTAAAATTTTTGGGGTAAAAAAATAGATGACGACTGATTCTCAGACCTATCAAATTACAATTATTGTATTCAATTGCCATCTTGCAACCCTATAACGGATTTGTCGATGGAACAGAAAAATATAAAAATCGCGATAAAAAAAATTGTTGCAGAACGTAGAAGGGCGCATATTTCAAGTTATGCAACAAATACATACTTACGTATTTTTTAATGTTGAATCATAATAAAATAAAAATAAAAAAATATATTTAGGGGTGGGTCACCCTTATCATTTATGGGTATCAAAAATAGATGTTGGCCGATTCTCAGACCTACCCGATATACACACAAATTTTCAAACCAATTAGCTTAGCCGTTTCGAAGGAGTTTGGTAACAAACACCGGGACACTAGAATTTTATATACAAGACAAGATGTGAACCCGGCATTAGATTAAGCTATTTGTATTATAAGAATCTGCTTTTAAATTCCGGACTAACCTTATATCATAATACATATTTCCAATTATAATAAAACATTGAAATTAAAATCTAATCATCATAACATTACAGCGCTTACTACTTCTCCTGATGTGATACCAGAAACTGTTAACGAAAGAAGATTCGACTCGGCGGAAGATTTCAACGCCGTCACCAGCAGTCGAGACGTATGTATCTAATCTACATCTGCGTTTATCTATATCTGTTCTTATATCATAAAGATAGAGTTTTTTAATTATGTTTGTATAAATAAACTCAAATATTGCTTGACAGCCAAAAAGAATCATTTATTAAATCTCTTGATACTGGTGGTACTTTCATCTGCTAAAAAAGTTCTCTTGTTTTCCATTTCTTAAGAGCGAAGAGCATCCCTAAGAACGTTGAAAATTATAGTCCTATTTCCTTAATTCCCATTTTCAATATAGTTTTTAAGGTTCAGTTGTTTCCGATTCTTTCATAATTTTTAAGACAATCCATATTATAACTGAAGATCTGCTGGTACTAGCTTTGTGTCCTTTACGTAGCTGAGGATATGGGTCATTGACTTGATACTATTTATACTGATGTCAGCAAAGCTTTAGATAAAGTTAATCACGTACTTACTCATTCTACTATACTACTCATTCACAATCTTTAAACTTCTGGAGTATCTTCTTAAAAAGAGTGGAAATGTAATATGAAAATCGTAAATCTATTGCTGTCATTCTATATTCTATTCGTGTAAGCCTTTTGCCCCTCTGTCAGGTGTCCCGCAGGGCTCGCATTGGGACCTTTATTTTTCAACTTCAACTTTATTATCAACAATAAACATTTGTTTCGCTTAAAATCTTAAATTTTAAAGACAAATAAATTCAATTGATGAGAACCCTCACCAATGACTGAGACTAACTTGTATTTAGTAATCAGATGTTGTGAAACCGCATGAGCTTAAACATCGAAAAATTTCAAGTGATCCGCGTCAGTACACAAAAACACAACTTACATACGAGAACATAGTATCTTAATGCAAATGCTTTGACTGGAGTGAGCCTAATTACTGAGCCCATATTGGTGCAATATTAAAAAAGGGCTTTCGGATTCGGGGCTTTGCGCGTTCAACTCGAAAATCCCCGTTATCTTCGTATGCGGAGTACCTTAAAATTATGTGTAGTCGTATGAAAAATTAATTTCTATACAGGTTGTTAAAGCTTAGGGTGCTTCTAATCGCAGGACTTTTTACAAAAAAAAATATGAAAGCCTTTACAAATAGAATTTTGCAACCGAGAGATCAATTGTTCGTGGCTATGGACTACAAGTATCAGACCAAACTAATAACCCCCTTATTCATAATGGTCCGCTAACCTTAAACAGCCGCTTAGGAGTGTTTTTTCTCATTCTGACTTAGGTCAATAGAAGAAGACAGAGTGAGAATTAGCAATGCTTTAAGTTAGCAGACTATTATGAATAAGGGGCTAAAAGTTTAACATTTTTTACAGATTTTAACCGAAAAGGAATCCCCGCAAACTCTTAAGAGCAAACCAAAGAATCGCTATAAGGCCGTATTTATTAAAAGCATACAACAGTTCTCCAGGCAACCGAGGTAAGATGAAGTTACGATACATAAACTCCGCGCGTTGAGAATCATGCAGACGTTAATATAACAAGGTTCCGTCCCTGTATCAACGAGCGGGGCTAATACAAGCAAAATATAAAAACGTACTATAAATAAAAAAAAATGTATTTCATATATTAACCTCGCCTCGTGAAGTTTATATATACTTCTATCGCGTGAATATCTTTTGTTTCGTGTTTTCTTTCTATCAGGGCTTAGGCCACATGATCAATAGGAAAAAAAATTCTTCAGTAGGAAAAGGATCAAGAGCATTTTACATTTTCTCCAAAATTTGACATTTATATTATGCTTCTGTAACAAATGTCGCTCTGAGAATGTAGAAACAGCGCAAGAAATTCTTCTAGTATTAATTGATTGTTCTCTTTTCAAAATACGCTTTTTGCTTTATCGTGCATTGTACTAGTATGTCATTACAATGTATATTGTAAGCCTCCATGAATGTATATAATAAACCACAACAGCTTAAATAGCTGAAATTTTGGCAGTGTGTATTGTTCAGCGCGAGTCCTAAAATGGCCGTAAAAATGAAAAATCTTTTACAAAATATAAGGAACGGTTTTTTAATAAAACCTTTAAAATATTTATAAATTTAGTTTGATCAGCGATTGAGACTTATTATAACATAATAATGGTGTTATCCGTATTAATTAATTTAAAATGAATAAATAAATATTATAATTATTTGCTTAAATAATTTATACGTTATAATAGCGGCACACTTTTGGCCTCTATTTTCAGCAAAGCACGCACACTAAAACAAAGTGACTGACGTATCTGTCATGCACACTAAAATAATAAAACTGGCCAGTTGTCAGGCGTTGCTTAACAGCACGAGGCTCTATCTAGACGTATAAATTATCTAAGGTTCCTTAATAGAGTTTCGTGAATTCGCAATTTTTTTCATTGAACCAGTTTAATTTTAATAAACCTTATAATTTCCTCGGGAAACGAAAAAAGATATAAAACAAACCTATTTAACAATAAAACAGACTAATATAACAATCAGCAAAGCACACTTGTATTATTTTAAACTTAGATCATTTATGTGTCTAGATATACTGACAGCTTTGAAAACGTAAAAAAAAATGAGGTTGATGGTTTACTTCTATTTAGAGCAATGCACGTACACTTATACAAATCGCAAGTGTAAGACGTGGCTTGTCACGCACACTATAGTAATAAACCTGGCATGTTTTCAGCGGTTCTCTAGAAATATATAATATCTTTTTTATGGAAAAGGAGGATAAACGAGCGTACGGATTACCTGGTGTTAAGTGATCACCGCCGCCCACATTCTCTTGCAACACCTGATGAATCACAGGAGCGTTGCCGGCCTTTAAAGGAGGTGTACGCGCTATTTTTGAAGGTCACAATGTCGTATTGTCCCGGAAACACCGCACGAAGAAACTCATTCCACAGCTTTGTAGTACGTGGAATAAAGCTCCTTGAAAACCGCACTGTGGAGGACTACTACACATCCAGATGGTGTGGATGATATCCTATTTTGTAGCGTATCGTGCGAAGGTGGAATTCGGCGGTAGGAATCAGGTGAAACAGCGGAGCACTCCCCGTGATAAATGTGGTAAAAGACACACAATACAGCGACGTCTCTACGCAACGCCAAGTGATCCAGCCGTTCACAGAGCACTGGGTCCCTGACAATTCGAGCTGCTCTGCGTTGCACGCGGTCAAATAGATCGGCTGATCTAAGATTATTTAATACTTTTATTAATATTATATATATATTGTTTCAGTGGTTTAATATTCTCGGTATTATTTCCAATAATACAGTGTGTGGCGTTCTTCACTGCAGTCGGTCATGATCCAAGTGATTTAAATCTAGCTGTTGTTAACGACGAAATATCTGGAATTCCAAGTAAGTTTATAATTCAATCCTTGCGATTATACATTATATTTTATACAAACAACACAGAAATTAAAAGTATCGTTACGGGGAAATGTACCAAGAATACTGGCAGCATTTCCTCGTTGGATACCTAGGCTGATCCGTTGACTGAAAGAGCTGTCAGTGCTTGGGCTACCAGTAGCACTATTGAGGCGCGTAGATAGTACTTTGTACATTCTCCGCGGCTCTGGGCCCCACGGGCCAAGTGACTCCACACTAAACGACATAAAATGTATGACTCACTGAGACCGACATATTTGCGACGTTTGCCGTCTTCAGAACTGGAAGCAGCAGCCTCAGTACCAACTGAAGTAACTAAGGCATGAGAAGTCAAAGTCAAAATATATTTATTCATTTTAAATTATATTTGATCATTTTGAATCTTCAATTTTTGGTTTCTTATAATCATAAGAGCTACATAAAGTAGTTTGTAAAAATAAAATATACTGTAGAAAATTATAATGTTGTGTTTTATCAAAACAGATCCCAAGCATTTTTATCATCTAAGTAATCCGTTATTTGGACGTGATTCCAGAAAAACGTACCAAGCCACAATCTTGTCCAAATTGAGTTAAGAACACAAAACTGGTCACGTGATTTATATTAACGAACTGATAAAAAATGGCAGCCATACTGTCACTCTTTAAATAGTATCATGACTTAGCAGCCCAACCCACATGTATGGAATACACTACTAACATTTATTAAATTTTAAACACGAATTCCTTAAAATGTGATGTTTGTGGCTTGGGACGTCTTTCAGGAACTACGTCCATTTAATAGTAAGCTTTTTAAAATAAAGTTTTCATTTAATTGAATTTTTAATTTTTTTACGAGCAGATTAAGCATATCGCTTGGGAGTTTATTATAATAGCGTATACATTGCCCTTTAAATGATTTTTCAAGTTTATAGAGCCTGGTAGTGGTAACTGAGTTTATCTTTATTCCTTGTATTAAACGTATGACAATCGCTATTTTTCTTAAACAACTTAATGAGCACATCGATCACATTTTCGTAAATATATTTACAAATAATGGTTCTTATACATATCCCTTTAAATTTTTCACGCAGTGGTTCTTTGTAAGGAGCCAGAGTGTCGTTGCAAGTTGCGTCCCACACCAGCGCCCTAACCCGTGCCTAATCCACCAGGGTCATTTAAAAACATCCCTACTATTTGAATTTTTATCACAATAATTCCCATGCAATAAGATGGTTATACGTCGCCATTTTAGTGACGTCACGACCAAGTAGAAACAATTCCTAAATTACCAGTCGAAAGTACATTTTGCAACGACTGTAGACATTCAAGTCATATTCAGGCTCCGTCGATATTAAAAATCAATTTAAATATTACTTTCGTCTATTAATGATCAGCCTCAAGCAAGGAAGGGTATATCGACCTTATCACCCCACTATACACCTAATACTTATACAGGTGACCCATTAAAATCCGTCAGTATAGACAAGTCTGAAATTATAAGACAAAGATCTATTCTTAGGAACCACATCATCGGTTTTAGGGACAAGAAAATAGCATTAATTTTGTAATTTTTAGTTACATGCGTAACATGGTTCGTCATGCTCACTGAATGGCATTTCTTGCGGTGGCGTCGTGTGCCGGGGCGTCTCCATCCCTCAAATATGTGTGCGAAGGAAACGGTTGCTGGTCCAACTCTTGAACCTGTTCAAGAGTTGGACCAGCCTGCTGCTTGTGGTGCCAGATCGACCTGTTACAGTTAATAACACTTACACACTCATTTCTTATGTATATTACAGCCATTATAAAATACTATATTGATCAAAAAGAGGGGCCGTTGAGTTTCTTATATATTCTTCTCACGAGTTCAACTTTATTCGGACATAGGTAATCAGTAATTTAAAAGCAATGATAAATTCATGATTTTTTGTGGGATATTCAGAATCAAATGTTGCTAGCCAGGTAGTCGTTTGATATTTTGTGCATAACTTTTGTTAATAGAACATATACCACAATTTATTGAAGTACACGTGTTTCGCCTCTACACGAGGCATCCTCAGGACATGTTGGCGCGTCCAATGTCTCGTCTCGACAAAAGACAAATATTGGCGGAATTAATACTAAAGAAAACTCAAAATATTTGGGGAACACATACCTACAGACTTAGAAAATTTATACGTCTAGATAGAGACTCTTGCTGCTAGACAACTGATGAAAACAGGCCAGGCTTATTACTTTAGTGTGCGTGACAAGCTACGTCTTACACTCGCGATTTGTATGTCACTTTGAGTTAAGGCTAGGGACCGAGCAGATGGCCTTGAGGAATCGAGCAGAGCTAGGTTACCTCTACAGTACAAGATCGCCATAGTTTTAATTCAGAATTATAATACAACTTTCTTTACAAAACTAACAAAACTATGTCATGTTAAATAGTATTGGTGTACTATTAATAAATTTTCGTACAATGTTTATCTAGATTGAAATGATTAGCAAGTATCCAACTGTAAAAGTTAGGAGTAATTTGGTGATTGTAACTGTCTATAAAAAATTGAAATGTAAAGAAAAAAATAATTAGTTCTCAGATGGCTAGATTGGCAATGGCAATTATTTTTTTGTAAAAATTTAGGCTTTAAATAAACCGTCAAGAAATGGTTTCAATAATGCGCTATTCTGGCGATTTCTGGGGATAACGGCTTTTAGCTTGCCCATCTAGCAGATAGACTCTGATATATATATAGAGATATATATATATATATATCATATACTCTGCGGCATATGCAGTTAGAAAGATTATAGAGTACACGAATGTTGCGATCGCTAGATTAGTGTACTTCAGTTATTTTCACAGCATCATGACGTACGGTATTTTACTATGGGGTCATGCTGCTGACATTGATATAGTGTTTGGTCTGGATAAGAGAGCTGTTCGTGCTATATATCAGCTTGGTTATAGACAGTCTCAAAGAAGAATTTAAAGAAATAAATATTATGACTGTTCATTCTCAGTACATTTATGAAAATTTAATATACGTTCAGAAAAATCGTCTCCTTTTTGCTCTTAATAGTGATTTTAATTATTATAACACTAGAAATAAGGGATTGCTTGTAACTAATTCTAGTAGGCTTCATAAGATACATAATAGCTTTAAGGGTAAATGTATACACTTCTATAATAAAGTCCCAGCCACTGTTCAGGCATTATCTATAAAAAAAAATGTTTTATAAAAAAATGGCTCTGTCGTAAATCCTATTACTCCACTGCTGAATATCTAAATGATCGGACAGCCTGGGACTAGATTGTGATTATTTTATAGCGATAGAAATCATTGTACAATATTGTATATTTTTACTGAAAAGAGCGCAAAACAAGAATGCTGGGAGAGTTTCTTGCACCGCTTCTTCTCTCTCAGAGCGCCATTTGTTTCCGAAGCGGTAGTAGTATCTAGTAGTTATTAGAAATGACATCAAAAAGAATTCAAAAGGAATCAATTGTGAGAAAATAAATGCCTTTTATGCCTTTTAATATGCGTGCATAGATCAAAATAGAGGTTAACTGTCAGCCTCAATCTTTACGACATTTTCACCGCTATCACAGTCTATCCAGTCGTATAAATGATCTAAGCGTACAGACTGCAGATAAATAATTAATATATTTATATGTACTTTTACAGATGGCATACAGATGTGTATGAACAATAGTTTATCAAGCGTAACGATAAATGAAGATCTGACTTGCGACTACCACATGCTGAGTTGTTGGTTCCTCAACGAAATGGAAAAACGGAATCTATTTATTGTGAGTATATTTCAATTGAGTTTTCATCAAAATTTCAAGATTCGATTTTAAAGCGAATAGCTTCTTATGAGATGGTAAACCGCTTTGTAACGTAACGCGTTACGGTGCCATTTTGTCTGGCTTCCCTTTCTCTCACGCATACGGCAGCGGAGGGCAGGCTCCTCTCTCACTCTAACCAATTGTTACTTTTATAGAATTTAAATGTTGTGTTGATACTTTTATAGAAAAAAAATATAGCTAAGAATAAAATATATTTTATAATCAACAATAGATTTAATTAATAAATAACCTTTCCTCACATTATCATATTAATATACATTTAATAAAGTAATAAACCCAAGCTTTTCTCAAGTTATAGAACTTCAATATTAAACAGATAGATAATAATTACTAAGATTAGTTTAAGTCACTTCTGTCGGGCGTCTCGAGACGCACACGTTTTTTTTTACACAAATTGTCATTTTTATGGAAAAGGAGGACAAATGAGCGTACGGGTCACCTGGTGTTAAGTGATCACTGTCCCCCACATTCTCATGCAACACCAGAGGAATCATAGGAGCGTTGTCGGCCTTTAAGGATGGTGTACTTGTTTTTCTTGAAGGTACCCATGTCGTATCGTCCCGGAAACACCGCACAAGGAAGCTCATTCCACAGATTTGTAGTACGTGGAAGAAAGCTTCTTGATAACCACACTGTGGAGGACCACCACACATCCAGATGGTGGGGATATATCCTAACTGTGGGGTGTTGTGCGAAGGTGGAATTCAGCGGCAGGAATCAGGTGAAACAGCTCTTCGGAACACACCCCGTGATAAATTCGGTAGATGACACACAATGAAACGACCTCTCTACGCAACGCCAAGTGATCCAGCCGTTCACAGAGCACTGGGTCCTGATGGTGTAATGCTCGTGTTGCATCACATTGCAGATTCTGTAAACGATTATTAATTAAAAGAGTTCAACTTTTCCTAAATAATGTTAAATGGAAAATATTTTATTTTATGAAAATAAGGGAAGAGACGAGCAAGACATTGATCTAATGATAATTGATACCCCCTGCCCATTACAATTCAGTGCCGCTCAGGATTATTGCTAAACCCAAAAATTCTGAACCACACTACAATTGCGCTCGTTACCTTGAGACATAAGATGTTTAGTCTCATTTGCCCAGCAATTTCTCTAGCTACGGCGCCCTTCACACCGAAACACAGTAATGCTTACACATTACTGCTGCACGGCAGAAATAGGCGCCGTTGTGGTACCCATAATCTAGCCGGCATCCTGTGCAAAGAGCCTGGTAAATATATGTTTAACTTGTACATTTTGTTTATTTTTTATCATTAAAAACTCACATTTACAGAAATATTACAATACAACAGAGGCAGCTAAGTCCGCTGTAGCTACCAGAACGATATACGGCGCATTATATTTTCCTCGCAACTTCAGCACAGCCCTTGGACAAAGGGCCACCGACGGTTACGTGGAAGATGATGTCGTTGATGACAGTACTATTAGCATCTGGTTGGATATGACTGGTAAGTAACTTTTGGTTAACTCACGGCTTATATTATGGATTGTTCACCGCTGCGCTCCTATATTAGTTATGTGGCCGTAGAGTTTCTTGTAAGTTGTAATAAAGGCATAAAAGGCATTTATTTTCTCAAAATTGATTCCTTTAAAATTCTTTTTCTTGTCATTTCTAATAACTACTAGATACTACTACCGCTTCGGAAACAAATGGCGCTCTGAGAGAGAAGAAGCGGTGCAAGAAACGCTCCCAGCATTCTTTTTTTGCGCTCTTTTCAATAAAAATATACAATATTGTACAATCATTTGTATCGCTATAAAATAATCACAACCTAGTCCCAGGCTGTCCCAATATTTTCCTCACGAGCTCTGCTTTTTTCGAACTTTAATTTAAAAGTAGGTAATATTTATAGTCACACTTCAAAAGCGCTTAGTTTAAGCCTAATTGTATAAAGTTTATATGACTTTGACCTGGTGAACATACCTACATAATATATACATTCTCAAAATATACCTTTTTTTATGAAAAGAAGGGACGAGACGAGCAGGCCGTTCAGCTCATGGTAATTGATACGCCCTGCCCATGACAATGCAGTGCCGCTCAGGATTCTTAAAAACCCCGAAAAATTCTAAGCGGCACTAAAACTGCGCTCGTCACCTTGAGACATAAGATGTTAATACTAATATTAATATAATAATTGACGTAATAGATGCTGAAAAGGGGTGCACTTAGGGGTAGATATATATATTTATTGGTTTCTATGGTCAAAATATTTATTTACTTAAGGTACTAAACTAATCTATGACACTTGCTAAATAACTATAATTAATGGTTCTACTTGTGAGTACGCGGATCTCGGATTAATAGTAATTGGTTATAATGGTTAAAATGGTTACTCGGACCAGTCCTGTAATGGTTATAGACAAATGGTTAATGGTAACTAGGACCGGACAGATGTCCAATATTTTTACTAGCTACGGCGCCCATCAGACCGATACACAGTAATACTTACACATTACTGCTTCACGGTAGAAATAGGCGCCGTTGTGGTACCCATAATCTAGCCGGAATCCTGTGCAAAGGAGCCTCCCATTAGTAATACTATAACAGACTAAGATAATGATGATAATGTTTCAGACTATCAGATATCAAACTTTCTCAAACGCGAAATCCTCAAATCGTACGAGTACTTCACCAAGCGGGCTATGAAGGCGTGCGACAGGAACGAAGATCTTGTGCAGGTATTCTATCGATATCAACATTTTAATTATTTTATTTTAAAAAAAAAGTTTTGCGCTTAAGACCACACGACCTCACTTGTGGGATTTATTATATACTTAAATTAAATTTATACAAGATATACCAAAATTTACGGTCCATGCGTACGCGAACGATTGGCTCAGTTGGAAAGAGCGCTCGGACGAAACCTGAGATCGCGGGTTCGCGTTCCGCATCGTTCATAAATTTTATTTAGAATTTCAATTTGCATAATTTATGCCAGAAGCGAGTATTATCACTTTCAAAATAACAAATTGTTTAGATTTTAAAGAGCTGTATATATCTAGCTTTTACCCGCGACTTCGTCCGCTTTGGGCATATTTTTTATCTTTTAGGCTAATACAAAGTTTCATGGTTTTATCTTCGATAATGACGAATTTCCGTACAAACTGCCATCCGCCATTTAAACCCCTCTGTTTATTTTTTTGCAATAAAAGGTAGCCTATGTCATTTTTCCAGCTCTAGTCCATGAGTGTATTAAATTTTATTAAAATCGGTTCGATGGTTTAGGCGTGAAAGCGTCTATATAAGTTTCTCCCACTTACACTTTGAAAGAAGAAGAGAACATGGTTCCATTGATAACTCTTTTTATTAGTACCTGCAGAATAAACAGTAAAATAATTAAAACATAAAAATAAGTAAAACAGTAAATCTTGTATTTAAAACAGATTCCAGTCAGATTCGAGGAACCAATCTACGGCAGAAAGGATGTAGAAATGGTCTCATACATGGCGCCGGGGATTATGGTCACGTAAGTAGTATTATTTAAAATAAATTAAAGTTAATTATTTTATTGTTCCCTTTGCGGGCCACCACAATTTAGCCAATGTCAAGTAATAGTTAAACATACTTACCTATGTTAGTTTTAGGAAAGTTACTTATTGGTAAAGTGTTTTTGCTTAACATATTTATTTATAACACATAATTTTTACAAATAGAATAAAAACAAGGGAGAGGAGACATTTAAAGGAAGTAGGACGGGAAATAACTGGAGATATCATTAAATTCCTGTATCCTCTAGCTGGGGCAGAGGGCATCCACAGTGCATCTCCATTGCGACCGGTCCTGAGCATCTCTCTTAATTTCACTCCAGGTCTTTCCGATGTCCTTCGCTTCGTCAATGACAGTCCGCCGCCAGGTTGCTTTTGGCGGCCACGTTTGCGTTTTCCTTAAGGGTTCCAGTCTAGGGCTTGCCTCGGTATATGGTTGGGATCCCTCCGGAGTGTGTGGCCTATCCAGTTCCATTTGCGTCGTTTTATTTGTGGTTTGTTGGAGATTCAGGAGATATAGGGATATATATAGAAAAGAATTCATCAAAAGACAACTAAAGAATATATAAAGAATATATGAATATGAATTAAGACATTTAACAATTTGCCTGCAAAAATTGCCCTTTAATAGATTTAAATCGGTAATCAAGAAAGGTTTTATTAAAAGGGTTTAAGAATACACAGTCAATTAACTTTCAGTGGATAGGCAGACTTAACTTGACCCCCGATAATGCTCTCGGATCGAACACAATTACATTAAAATACCTCAAGCAATTTGGTCATTCAACATGCATTCCTCTATCCACTATATATACGTCTTTACTTAACCTAATAATTTATGAAAAGTTATTGTAGTAGGCGTTACTTTGCGGAAAACCATAATTATCCAAATGTTTTGAGCCTTCTTTAGTGTTAATTCCGCCAATACTCGTCAGTCTCGTGCCAGAGTTTGGCGAGTCAATATCCCCTGAGGATACCTAGTCAGGCGAAACACGTGTCGAATTGTTTAAAGACGAGAAAAAGGCTCAAAACATTTGGAAACTAATAGTTTATATTTCCCCCACAGTATCCTGTACTTCTTACCAGCCATAGTAACCTCCACTTTGATGATATCTGACCGGCTGGAAGGAATCTGGGAGCGAAGTGCCGTGGCCGGAGTTCAGCCCAAGGAGATGCTGGAAGTCCACATCGTGCTGCAATCTGCCGTTATATTACTACAGGTTTGTGATCATCCATACTCGTAGTCAAATATTTTCTTTTCAAATAGGTTTCAGAAACGTAGTGCATCTTTAAATATTTTTTACTTCTCATGCTCTGAAATTGCTTATTTGTGCACGATATAGGCTGCACAAAATCGATTTTTGTGCACAAGTGCATTCACGTATCTACTCATAAATGTATCTATATTAAGGCAAAGAAAATGCTAAAGCTATACAGCCAAACACAATAAAAAGTTCAGAGATAGAATTTGTTATTTTATTCTATTTACTTTAATTTATTTGCCTCACGTGTTTTTTAAGACATAATAGATATTAAAATTATATAACGTAATTATAATACGGTAGGTTATTTAATTAATTAAAAAAATATATATATTACAAAATTAATTTAATAGTAGGCTGTATAGGTCTGGAGCCCAAGCCTAATATCAATGTCATAAGATTTAAAAAAAGCGGCGGGAAACAGGTCTTGTTTTTTCGTGCGTTTATTTACTTTTTTTTGTGCGTTTATTTACTTATTTGCTAAAATTGTTATAAATGTCCAGTGAAGGAGAGGATTTAGCACTCTCTAATACGCTTATGGAAATTAATGCACAGAGAGTTGTACAACAGATATCACCGCCAAAGTCTCGGGACAAATATCTCAAAGTTTACGATAATTTTGTTAATGTCGTCAGAGCCATAATACGCCATCTTCTCACATTATGTCACCTTCACAAATTCTGAAAACTGCCGTTAATATGCCGGGAAAAAAAATTTCCTTCAGTATTCAAAACTGTACTAATTTTACTTTGAATATTGATTAAAGAAATGTTATGTTATACCACTGTTTTATTTCCTCGCAATCGAAATGAAATGCAGAGTTTATAATTCGTCCACAAAACCATTTTGTCCTCGACAAAGAAGTGCTAAAAGTCTCGGATAAAAATGGTTCGTTTTGTGCACTCGTTGTAAAATCTACTATTTTATTATGTTATGTATGTTCATAGGCACATAGCGAAATTGCTAGTAACTAACTGTGATGACAAAAAAATCGAAATGTGAGCTGGGACACATAGTAGAAGTGATACTTCAACGGACAAAGTTTAAAAACCAAATATTTGAAGGTCACTATGTAAAAAAAATATTTCCAAAACAAACTTACCATTAAATGTTGCTCAAAAAATATTTCAAAACTATAGTTCCAAAAAAATCAATAAATAAAATGTTGTTTAAAAATATTAAAAGAAAAGAAAAAGTACGACTTGTTAATTATTTTAAATCCAACATCATATTTAATCAGCTGGTCAGGATTTTTTGAAAAAATAAACAGTAACAACAATATTTTCCACAGACTGTAGAGATAATGGCGCTAGCGTTTATGGGATACAGTCTCCCATTCAAAGGATCCGTAATAACCTGCGGGGTCCTCCTGTTCCTTCAAGGAGTGGGAGGAATGTGCTACGGGTTCCTGTTGTCTGTTATGTGCGGCAGTTACACGGTGGCATTCTTTGTGGCGACTGGCAGCTTCTATCCCATGATCCTGTTGTGTGGTGAGTTTTTTTTATACGCTTTATATTAGCTTCACCTGTATGTTTGTATGTATGTTTGTAGCCGACAACTTTGGGCGCGATTTTGACCCACTTTAAACGGCTAGATTTCGTTCAAACTTTGTAGATTTATCGAGGACCGTTGACATTTTACTAATTTGACTACAAAATGAAAAATAAAAAATAGTGTAAAAAAAATATATGTTATTGTAAAAAAAGCGTGGGGTGTAGAAGATTTATTATTTTAATAATATCTTAAAAAGCACCCCACGCTTTTTTTACAATAAAATAATATTTTTTTTACACTATTTTCAATTTAAATTAATTTTCTATTTTTTAGTTGAATTTTATATAAAGCGTGCTTTTTAGTTTTTTTTAACTATTATTTTTTAAATATAACCAAATATTGCCCGCGCCGGAACTATAAGACACTCACCTAAATGGGATGATTATTCTGGTGATGGAGGAGGTGTGGGAAGCACTTATTAATTACCATTAGGTGACCGTATGTTCGTTTGTCCATAAAGTATTTATTTCTGACAATAATTTTAGGAGAGTATATTGCTCCGTTTCTTGTCACTCACAGCGCCAGGAGTTTCCGAAGCGGTGGTAAATTTGAACTAACATCAAGAAGAATTCCAAAAGAATCAAATTTGAGAAAATAAATGCTTTTTTATTAATGTTACTAATGTGTTGAGTACATGCATAGTCATAGGCCCTGTTTCAAAATGTACCAGTAAAGTTACGAATAGGCTACTTGCTACTATCTATCGAATAAATATTAAATACATCATTTGCGTCTCACAATGTATAAATAGTGTAAACTAGCAGATGGAACGCCATTTAAGTTATAGGATGGATATCATTTGCGACTTACGGCCGTTTTCAATAACGTATCCTCTAGTTACGGATATATTGCTATCACCGTTTAATGACAAGGTCTTATCTATCCATAGTTATGTACAATATTAATAGTTATAGTCTAATGCTATCTGTCGATAGGTTATTGAAATGTAAGTAAGCGCCGTAAGTAGCGGTAGATCCATAAGTCAAGTCTTAGGATCATAATCATCTACGGCCATTTTCAATAAACTTCTATCCTTAGTTTAACTTACTAGAGGTAGACAAATATGTCCTTTTACGCTTACTTACATTTCAATAACCTATTGACAGATAGCATTGGACTATAAGTAGTAAATATCCGGACGACCGAGCCTTAAATTGAAACCTAGCTAGATCGATTTATCACCCCCGAAATCCCCTGCATACTTAATTTTATGAAAATCGTTGGAGCCGTTTCCGAGATTCAGATTATATATATATATATATACAAGAATTGCTCGTTTAAAGATATAAGATATAATAAGGTATATTGGATTTAACTATGGATAGACAAGACCTTGTCATTGACCTCTAGTTACGGATACATTGCTGTCACCGTTTAATGACAAGATCTTATCTATCCATAGTTAAGTCCAATATAGTTATAGCCCAATGCTTTATGTCAATAGGTTATTGAAATGTAAGTAAGGCTAACTAACGGCCGCTAGTAAATAAACATAGCGGTAAAGTGATTGTATAACGCAGTTTGTGTTACTTGGAACTTTTATGTGGCCATTAATTTATCTAGGCTACGCCAATGTACTACTTTACTTGGACATTGTGAAACTAATAAATAGAATATCGACAACTTGACTGCTCGATAATGTGTGAAAATTATTTTTTGTCAATGTTTGCCTTAGCTAGTGGTTTCTTAGTTTAATATTCAAAATACTAGAGCTAATTTCAAGCGTGGTTAGTGAACTGTTTACGACAAACCAAATTTGTTACAGTGACAAGATATAATTATTCAAATTCAAATATTTTTATTCAAAATAGGATGTGACATCACTTTAGAAAGTCAAAAACCCATTCCAAAATGAATGCCTCAGACCTGAGAAGAACGGGCGCAACAAACTCAGCGGGCTTCTTTTTTCATCGAGAAAATATGTTTACAAAGTAATATTGTACAATTAAACTTATTATTTAATATCCTGAGGGCGGTCACTCCATTCCCAATCTGGGTTTTCATTAAGAAAGTCATTTACGTTATAGTAACCTTTACCACACAAACGTTTTTAAACAATTCCTTTGAATAACGTTATACTTTTGTTTTGAACATTTTCTGGGATCTTATTGTAAAAGCATATACACAAAAACCCCACAAAAGACTTACTAACTCGACTTAGCCGAGTAGTAGGCATTATAAGTTTATGTCTGTTCCTGGTGTTAACATTATGGTTATGACAGTTTCTAGCAAATTCACTTATGTGCCTATGAACATGCATTACAATTATTACAATATTACATTTTCTATCTTACTGAATCTGCGTTAGAGATGTTCTAGTCTATTCGTTCGTGTATACCTACGTATACTATAAGCCTATGAGATGGTACATCAAAGAGAGCTTTAACTTAAAAAACGTATTCTATACATTTATTAAAAATTTTAAGTGTATTAAGTGTGTATGAGTTTATGTGACCGGTGGGAGGCTCCTTTGCACAGGATGCCGGCTAGGTTGCGGGTACCAATACGGCGCCTAATTCTGCAGTAATGTGTAAACATTATTGTGTTTCGGTCTGAAGGGCGCCGTAGCTAGTGAAATTACTGGGAAATAGAGACTTAACATCTTATGGCTCAAGGTGACCAGCGCAATTATTCTGGTCTCCCTCAGAATTTTTGCGTTTTTCAAGAACCCTGAGTGGCACTGCATTGTAATGGACAAAGCGTATCAATTTCCATCAGCTGAACGTCCTGCTCGTCTCGTCCCTTATTATCGTAAGAAAAATATGGAGGAAACATCTACCAGGAAACTAATTTTTAAAATTTTAATTTTTTTATAACTCTTCAAAACTCATAAGTCCGCCTCTCAGATAACTTATTGAGAAAAAAATCGTCTGAAATTAATAAATATTTCAAGCCAATATTCGATTTATATTTATATGAATGTTACTTCCAGGTATTCTGTGGCCATTAGAAGCAATGCCAAGCGGTTTGCGAACCGTTGCCTTAGCGCTGCCCTTCACAGTGCCATCAAAAACTCTTCGAGACCTGATGGAGAAGGGATCCGGCATAACCGACGCCACGGTATACAACGGGTTCATCATAACCATAGCGTGGATAGCCGTATTGTTATCGTTATGTTTTATAGTGCTTAAATTTAAAAAATCGTAAAGGTTTCCCGGTCTATGCGAAACGAACGCGAATACAGAGCGAAACGAACGCGCATTCGTTGTTTTATCTGGAAAGATATGCAGTATACATTGAACATAGAAAATGACGTAAGCCAATTTTGTAATCGGGGTAAAGGGAACTTAAAGCTATTGACCTACCTGGAAATAAGTGGCATTGCTTTATAACGTTTCACAAAACGATAGAAGACATAGCGTACTTCGATAGGACTACGTGGATATGTATATGCAGTACCATAGAATAATGATGGCGCTGCATTTACGTTTAGATTTGGGTGCCGGTCAAATTACAGGCATTCCATATTCCAGTCTGTCTCAGGATGCCCGCAGAGTGATGTGGTTGGGATCTAAGGCTGAGATTTATAGATATATATATAGCGTACTTAGACTTTGCTCAGACTTTACTTGCGTAAAACTTTGCTGAGTGTGATAAAACGGGAACTTGATTTGTGCATTTGGCTGTCCTAGCTTAGCTCAGCATAATTTCAGCTGCCAAATGACTATAAAGTCGAAATCAATGATTAAGCTTAGCTTACACTCAGCTAATTTTTACCCAAGTACAGTCTGAGCAAAGTCTATGTACCTAAGCTCTATAGATCTCAGCCAAATAGTTTAGGTGACTCAATCTTGACTGGGCCATTGTATATTAACTTCTAACTCCAAACAGCCCATGCCGTCCCAGAAAGTTAGCAGCATTTCCCGACTGCTGAAGACTTCCGAGAGGGATGTTGGTGATACTTGATCAGAGTCATAGTGCGGTACGTCTTAGGTCGTTTTATAACGCCGTAACGCGCTGTATCGTAGTTGATGTCACTTATCTAGCTAGTAGCTGACACGCATCGGGTGGGTCATCTGCTCAGTAACTCATCCCGTTAAAAATAGATCTGTTGTTTTTAGGTGTATTCTGCAGTAGTCATAGATATTGTACTGTGACAAAGTATAAAAACTGTCTGCTATGTATAATTTAACGTTATTTGTACATGACATTTTAGATACATGTTTCGCACGTATTTCGCTCCGCGTTCGCATTGAATTCGCCTACGCTCTTACGTATTCGTGTAAAGATGAATTTTATTTAATTTAAGCCTCGACCAAACGAATAAGATTTTCAAACGTTAATGCTTAAATTTATGTGCTTTCTTTTGAGCATAAAACTTCGTTCCGAAAATATAATTTTGCCGGACGCAAAATATATTTTGGAATTGTTTCTAATTTTTATTGCTACAGTAGTTTAATAAGTACTTTAGTTATCAAATAACTAATGTTATAGAAAATATGAAAAAATTGTATTTTAAGGGTTTTTACCTAGATACTTAAATAAAGTTAAGAATAATAATGTAGGCATAACATAGTTGGCTGCATTAGATATAACTTCAACGTGTGCACGGAACGATTATAGGTGTGAAACTTTTGTTCGTCTTACACTCACAATACGTCAGTCACTTTGTTTTAGTGTGAGTGCATTGCTGAAAATAAGGCTAACAGTTCGCCGCTATTTTCTTCGTCGTGATCACAGCTGTCACAGTGTATCTAGATGTATAAATTATCAAAGGCTTTTTTGAGCCGATTTTTGTTGCTTCGATTTTGTTAAATGTCTATTAATCAGATATCGCAAAAGAATTAGCGGTTTATCAATTAAAATCGCGTCTTGTGAACCCGTTGTTAGTAACGAAGTATCAATACGGGTAATCCCCATCATACTTAAAAGTTAAAAAGGATTTTATGTACAATTTGGCATTTATACATAGTATATAGTTTTATTGACTCTGCCACACCGAATGGGGCGCGTTTTTAATTTCCAACAGATCGTGAATAATTTTCAAGGGAATCTATTAACAGATTTACAGAGAAATAATTTTAGACTTGGAGTAAATTACCAACACTGCCTTTATTAATAATACAGTATGGGTTTGTAATAATACGGACTGCACTGCATTGTGGAGGCGGGCATGACTAAAATGCGTAATTTCTAATATTACTTTTAACAGCATAAGAACTTAATGTTTTATTATGTAGTTGTACCATTCAGTTATTTTTATTTTCAATTTTTTTATATTTTATCATATCGTAGTGGACAGCTTAAATTATGTATTTGATATCTGTGGAAACTTGGTTGGTTTTAGAACTATTTATATATCTTTTGTAGTGTAATTATTTATCGTACTGTTTGTTTCCCTTAAAAAATTGGTTTCTACGAATTTTCTTCGTAATAAAATGGATCCGAATGATAAACAGACACTAAGCATATATTTTTCCGAATCCTTTGACAAAGTAAGTTCACTACAATAAATATACACATACCTGACATATAATAATGCAATAGTTAATTTATCGCTAAGCCGTTTTCGGTGTGAGCAAGCCTTGTGAGAGCGAAATAAACTCTCTGGACCGCTGTAAGTAGCTTAAGTATAAGTTTAAGTAATCAAATATACTACAATGTGTTAAATTTTTCACATGTCAAAATATGTGGGTAAATGAAATATTAATTTTAACGTTTTTATGAAGTAAAGCAACAGTGCGAGTCATTCAGCTGGTTGGTAACTAGTTGTTATTCTCATCAGAAGACATATTATTATTATTCTTGCAAGATGTAACTCTATACTTATAATAAGGTCAACGAGACGATATTAAGAATGTAAACAAACGGAATGTTACTGAATTACATAACACGGACGAGTAAAATAAGACGGCTTGTTTAGGTGCTTTACTGTTATGTAAGGTGACACGGAGCCCTTCTTTTTTTACTCGTCCGTGACTTATAATAATAAGTTACCTACATGTATATAATAACGTAACTAACGTATCTAATATTTTCATTAGAACCAATGAATTGGACCAGTGTTGGACCAAGTTGGAACGTTGCTCAAATAGAATAGCTTGTAGGTAAATTGGTAACAATAAGTTTAACGTTAAGGAAATGCCGTTATGGACGTTGTGATACACTCTATGTGATTTAAGGGTATAATTTATAAATAAATACTTTTGATATATTTTTTGTTTTAATAAATTTCCTTGCTTCCTTATCTACCAGGATTGTTGCTGACTAAAGCAACTGACTTTTAAGTTCCGTCAAAATATGGTGCTATATATCCAAATAATAAAGCGTAAATTTTAAAGAAAAATCTTACAAGGAGATTCACATTATTTGCATAAGTATCATTTTTTATTTCTGTACCCGCTTTTTTAAACCTATTTATAAAAATAAAGAAGAGAATATACCTACTTCTCGAACTTTAAAACTTTAACTTTTGTAAGTTTGTGAACTTACAATCTTGTGGCAATTAAATATCTCAGATATCATTAAATAAGAGCTTGCATGTAAACCTGGTGATGCAAGTAAGAAGCCAGGGAACTACCTATATCACGACTAAGACGTTGTTTTTTCAAGTTTCAACCTATCAACCAATAAATGTAAGTAATAAATGAAAACTCATATTCAATAAATAAAATTAACAATTACCATTATAGAATAATAATATTATATCAACTTCAATCAATTCAACCTGGGTTTCCGAATCAACTAAATTGACTCCGCACCAAAGAACACTTACTCTAACGAGCTCCGGCCTCCGCACACTTCGGCCGTCCAACCCACAGAGCACTTTTACTCTGTCCAACCAATAATGCCTCACAAAGAGGATGCAAATACTACGTATTATGCGGCGGGACTGGTTTACTAATTTCATTGAAATAGTCAAATTGTCAAAGTAATTTGACATAAGTTTGACATAGTAGTAATTACAGTATCGCGATTGGCCACGAAGTATAATCCGGCTAAGTTTGAAAGCGAACAGTTTAGAACTAGAGCTTAGAACGTAGTGGATTTCGGCTTCTCTCCGTTTTTTACAAAATTATAGCCGTTATCTGTCTATGACTGCACGTTTCATACAATCGAGGGAATCGCTTTTTTTTAGAGAGTTTCACTAGGCTACATCATTCAGTCTCGACTCATGATGTTTAATACGATATTTGAAAAGAACTATCAAAGAAAAAAATCACCAAAGAATATGATGCTACCAAATGTTATACCGTTGTGTCGTCTCGTGCGTCCAATGGTTAGTGAATATCACAGAAAATTTAAACTTTTCTCTATCAAATAACTGAGCGATGAAGGTAGATGGAACTATGCCTGTAAGAACATTAACCAGTTTGATTTTTTAAATTTCAAGCCATGTACAGGACTGAGGCTTACTAGGCGGTACCCACCCAGTTGTATGTATTTTTGGATACAAAACTCATCCAAGTGCTTCAATTTCAAATGTTCACGTATCTAAATGTATCATTTATGAATTTCCCCTTCAGCCGGAAGATGTCCATTGCTGGAAAATGGCCTCCCCCAAAAATCGGTTCTGCACTGCCCTAATCCAACCTAATCCGGGGATCTTGACCAGATCGTCGGTCCATCTTGTGGGAGGCCTACCAACACTACATCTTCCGGTAAGTGGTCGCCATTCGAGGACTATACTGCCCCAACGGCCATCTGTCCATCGAGCTATGCTCCCTGCCCACTGCCACTACACTTTCGAAATCTTTCGGGCTATGTGACTTTAGTTCTCCTACGGATCTCCTCATTTCCGATTCGATCTCGCAGGGAAACACCGAGCATAGCCCTCTCCATTGCCCTCTGAGCGACCATGAGCCTCTAATAAGTCTCAAAGAAATTATTAAATAAAACAATTAGTCATATATAAAAATTTATATTACAGGAAATATTTTGGATTCGAACAAACTTAAACGACTCATGGCACTTTATACTTCTAGAAAACAAAATGGATGCTATTGATACCAATAAAGAATAGGATATAAAATTTTGTGATTTATTTAACCAAGGTTGGCACGTCTATGATGAATATTTTTCTCCCAATTCTTAGCCTACATATTATTATATAATATGTTCAAAATGGCTGTTAATAGCCGGAACAATTTTAATACTTTTTTTTACTCTTATTCTTTATTGGTTAAAAGCGACCTTGCTACTAATGTGTACTTTCTTAATTAATGTATCTTATAAGTGAGTCAAAAAAAAGTCAGCCAACATAATAAAGTCCAAAAGGATTGAATTGACCCGTCCGAATTACCATACAAATTAAAAAAAAACAACATGGAAAGTAACATACAAATTAAAAAAAAACAATCAAATTATAATAAATGTATATTAAAAAATCAGATGTTATATTGTATGTGACTCGAAATCATCTCAATAGGCGCATTTTGTAGTGTTTCTGTTACTGTACGACAGCGAAAAACAGCTATGCTATGGCTATCCACCGTACTTTTAAAATCATTTTAATAAGTTTAAGTTTGTGATTAGGTATATGTTTCTTTATTATAACATTTAACGTTTATCTATATCATTTAGCCTAATACTCTAAATATTGCTCTGTGATCAAATACTATTAAAATAATACCTAACCAATGTTTTATGGGTAACTCCGTCGCTAACCACTAACCAGTATTTTGATCAAAACCAACACGACCATTTTGTTACCTACTACTATTTAAATTCGAAGTTAATTATTAAGTTTGAATATTTCAGAAAGACATACAAAAATGGGAATACATCACAAAAGTTTATAAACTATTTGATTTATTGAATTTAGAACGGAATGAGAAAAGTACACATTAGAAACATGGCGTCAAGCGTCTTCTCATAAATGTGCGATATATATCACCCGTCAACAGGGTTCAGCATCTTACAAATGAAATTTTCAATTTCAATGTCACCATCCAGTTTACAACACATTGGAAGAAATATTTTGAAATTGTAAAAGAAAACAAGACTAAACAATTTTGATACTTTTATTCTGCAGAATGTTTTTATTACAATGATAGTTTTCATTCGTCCATTACTATTACTTTGAGAGCACACAGCAGGATCGAGACTGTTAATTGAACGTATTTCAAACAAGAGCGCATCGCGATATTGAACGTATTCATAGAGGTCTCGCGCGCTCACAATGATTCGTTGTCTACAAACGAGTAATAATACTCATTATATCACATAAATACGGCACATTCCGACATTATTTTCACAGACCAAGTGAAGTAACTATGCATATAATCAAATTAATTAATAACTGTGTTTATAGGCACTTTTGCGAGTGTTCATATACATTTAAAAGACACAAAGCAATGATAAAACCAAATTAAACGTACGTCAAACAACTGACGAGTTGTTCCTTCAACAATAAGACACGACATGCTTTCATATTGTACTACACAGTTTAGAATTCACCTTGTTCACTTGGCCCATGAAATTTTATTTAAACAACACTGTAACAATTCCGTATAAAAATCTAAAACTTTGCTTCGAATGCAGAATTATAATAGTATAGTTAGTCAAGATTTGCCTCTAATTGGTATTACATTGCCATGGGAGAAATGTCCATTTCTTAGAGCCAATTTTTCGTCGGACTTTTATAAGTTTACAATATGCCATGCGAGAGAATAATAACATTTCGCCATTCACAATTTTCGCCTAACTATACCTAGACTTACACTAACATGCATCGCAGGCACACATTCACTCTGATCCACAAACTCACGTTACTTTTACACGGGAGTCACATTCAATTCCTGTCATTGCTTTCAAAGCAATACAACGGCTGCGAATGCATAATTAATAATGTTTCACGTAAATTATCACACGTATATCACTATATTCGTAGCAGCAATCAAGCCAGGCGCTAGGAATTGATTGTGCGCCCTCACTGAACTAGAAAATAAAAACTAAATTACAAAACGATCGAAACGCATCGCGCGCGCTACACGCGTCGCGACGCACCGCGCACACACGGCGTCCAATCACGCGACTAATCTTAAAATTATACAAAAAAAAGGACTTAAAAATTCATAATGAATACCGAAGAACATAATTTTCAACGAGTACAAACTTGTATAATAATTAACTGTACATTCAATAATACAAATTGTGACGATTACTGCAGGCCTTTAATCAACCAACCAACCAACCGATCGCTTATTTACATTTTTTTTAATTCTCAAACTACAACTATGTTAAGTTACAAAATTAATGAAATCACAACGAGATGGTTATATCGTATAATAAGTAAATATGCCCAATCAATCCCAGAGTACGAATGTTTAATTTGTTCGAGTAACTATGCATCTAACTCTTACATAAAACAACAAATTTATCATTCTACCCTCAAATTATACTTAATGGAAATGTTCGACAGAAGAGGGTAGCACTAAAATCCCTAAAAATAACAAAAAATCGTTACACAATATTTAAAATAGAAAGCAATAAATAAAACAACTAACAAATAACTAGTAGCGATAAGGCACGGGACCTGCGTCGACAGTTCACTGTTACGTATACGTTGCGAGACATTCTAGAACCCAAAACATCATTTCAATTACCATCATTTTCGTTTTCGCATCATATTAATATATCAAACGGCCCGTATGACGTAATAACATCACGCCCTCGCCATAAACATTGGAAATTTAGCCCTTCTGTAAGATAAAAATCAGAATTTAATGATATTCATCGTAAAGGTAGCTTTTGTAAAAGCGAGGTTATGTTTTATGAAAGTTGGCAGCTGCCGATTATATTTGATCGGGAAAACAGTTTTATATACGAGTTACTTTTTTTTGGTATTGGTTATTTGATATCATCTGCGTCGTAATGCAACTACTCCTATGAAACCGTACTGCGTCAGTCAATGAGACTGTAGGGCACTTTTCACACAGGATTAGTAAACCACCACTATTTCGAGGCACAAAACTAAAGTGTGATTAATAAAATGTGGGTCAAATCGGCAACTGGAAGGAGCAAAGATAGGGAACGGCGTTCCCAAGAAGGGGTTTCTTTTCGGGTAGGAACGCAGGATGCTCTGAAAGCGCGCGAACCGGTCCTCGTATTTAGGAATTTCACGGACCCAAATCGGTTCCACGTGTTTGGCTCTCGAGCCGGAGCAATAAAACGTCGTCGGTCCTTTGTATTAAGCGCTTTGTACGCGTGTAACAACGATACTAATACGACTGAAGGCACGAAAACATCATTTAACTATTAAATGTAATAACGTCAAGCCAAAAGACGTAACGAACTAAAAAAAAGTTTTGGATTCTAAAACAACTCACTGTTAAAACAAACAAAAAACCGAATTCATTTATAAATCACCACAAATAGTTTTGAACTCTCGTCAAAGAGAAAACAACCAACATAATATATTCATAGACAAACTTATCTCTCTTAATCCTCTCTTACGAGTGAAAAAGAGATAAGCTCAATTAGGTTTATGATACGCTTATGTGATACGTTCCTTATCGGCTTAAAATTGTATTACAATATTTCTAGCTAATCTCGGCTTAGTATACATATTCTGTGACGTTGAGTATCCGTGCTAAAGTTATAACAATAGTATTTTTAAACTATGGTTTTCCACTCTACACAAAGATGATGGTAAATATCCAAACTGTCTGAAGTAATAATTCCAATGATTTTTATAGCATGGTTTTTCAGCAACATGAAGTAAAATAAACTTATCTCACTCCAGTATAGTGTGAAGTGACATATCTATATTCACAATATTTATTTAGCAAATCACCGTTAATGCATGTATAGTAACCAATACTTAAAGATTTTGTTTACAAAATAGTTTTAACTTATGCTCCGGCCATATTGTCGCGACACGTTCATCTACTGTGAATTATTTAAAGTTTTGAAGTTAACTAGCTATTTCATAAAGTAGACAAAATATGCATTCTGAACTTTATTGAATTAAACTTACTACAATAATAGTGTAAGGATATGTACCATCATACATACACCATTAGATACCACATCCCAGACCCAATCATAATACATTTTCAAAATACCATCATGTTATCCTCTATATTTAACAAGAAGTGTATTTATAGGTGTTTATGACAAAATTCTGCCGTACAACGCTTCATAAGGCATATATATATGCATATTCATTTTTTTATTATTTTTCAATAAAAAATCGAATCATGTGTATGCGCCTGTCATACGAATTTAAACAGTAACTCAATTTTAGTCATATACTTAGTTTCCACAATAATGATAAATCAAATCAAATCATTATTTAGCGTTTATTTAGCCAGTCAACTCTGTCACGACGCTTGCAACAGTGCCAACACATAAAATGTTCATCCAAAGCCCGCAACATAGTCGATATTCGGTAACTTATTGTTTTTATAGAATTAGGTGTACAATCGTTTGTATAAGTGCTTTAGTAGCCATGGAAACATATCGCAAAATATACTACACGGCCACATTATCTCGCTGACCTCGCTCGTCCTGTTGCGTCAGTACGGTTTGCAGTTTCATTACCCTAGTAACCGTCATGTCATGATATTTTCGTGCTAACACTGCTTTGTTTTTGAAGTTTTGAAATTCATACGACGTTTATTTGACACTTTAAGGTAATTGAAAATACCTGCCAGAAAATTTAAGAGAGGAAATGTTAAGTATGACCAACTTGCACTGGGCTTACAAAACCGTTACAATTCAAATATAATAATATTTAAAAATGTTTGAAATTCTATTGATAACGTGGTTTTGTTGTTGTTTTTTTTGTGTCTTTGGCCATTCAATATTTTGATGAAAACGTTATTTTTCAAAATAAATAAGATACGCGCAGTGATATTTTTGGGAATTATCTAAAATACTCCATTCAAAGGCGTTGTACGGCGTAACTCAGTCTTATGTGAAATCAATACTTTTAAAACTACCGTCACTTGTTAAAAAAATGGTAAACAAAACTTTGAATACACTTAAGATCACCAAATCTGCTATCAAATGTATTTTAATTTGGTTGATATAGATAAAATCCCATAGCTAACCCATTATAGTGCATAGATTGAGGTATAAAAATATTATATTCGTGCTTAGCAAAATTACACTTTTATTATATATTTGAGATACGATTCGTTCTTCAATCAGTCAATATCGGATATAATATCATTCTATGAATCTTTAAAACTACATTAAAGCATGTTTCTACGACCATTTCTGGGCACGGCTTGGACGCAAAATGTACAAAAATTTATTATTAATGTGGGCAATATGTACTCTACGTTAGTTTTATAGAATGCTAGCCTATTTTCTGTCTGGTTTTTGATTAAATATTTAAAGATAATTATTACGAACTGTTTAAATTATCCACAAATTTTATTATAAGGACCCTTTTAAAGTAATAATTAAATCTTATAAAGACGTTCATTTCAATGGATTATTAGGGAAAAAATGGTAATATGTATTGTATGAATAGCAAGACGCAACTTGCGACGATTAACTTGACTAAACTTAACCAGCTGTGACATCAACTGACAAAAAGAGACAGCAATAGATTATAGGTTTGAAATATTATTGAGAACAAAAATAACTGCGACAAGGATAGAATGGATGTACTAACTGGATCAAAACGAGTCACTCATGACATTTCTAGTTATTTTTTTTTTAATTTGCAAAAGCCTATATTTCCAGCTTTAATAGGGAATAAGAAAGCTTTACTTTAAATTTTTATGACAACGTCTAACGGAACACGCAGTTTGCATTCCTGATTTGAACTGGAATTATTTGCCCATAAAACAGTAACAATCAGTATAAACCGATGTTTAATAGTAATGGGTAATATGCATATATAAGTTTAATCGCTTTATAAGAATAAAAAATATTTACCGCAGAAATAATTCAAGTTAGCTGTTAAGATATGTCTTCGACATTGTTTGTAAAATGTTGTATCCCAGAACTTTTAAAAAATAATATCGTTCTAAAAAAATACTGATTATTGTAGGCATTCTAAAGTATATTAAACAATTTGAAAATATATTTAAATTATATGCATATTACCCTATTGTTTGGGATTCACAATTATAATCCGAGCTAGCTTTTACAATACCAGAAATCACTCCAGTAAATTAAATGAATTTCTAATCTCACAATATTCGAAAGTTAGGATTTGCTAAATAACTTATTCAATCTGCATGAAAAATTCTATTAGCAGAAATGTTATAATTTAATAAAAGATCTAAACTAAATTGGAGTGAATTTTAAAAGCTTGCTAAAACAACAAATTATAGGTACATATTCAAATCATTGGATGTAACTACGTAAGTCTTGAACACAACAATTCTATTACACAACTTGATTTATTGAATCATTAATTTTACAAAGAATTCTGATGTTTTCTCATTAGCCGTCAGTCAGACAGATATCGGAGGAAATCACAAACAAATTCAGTTAAACAATATTTTATTTTAAAATTGATATCATCCCTCACTTCTGGGATTAACTATACAAATTGTAACCAAAATTTATGAACGATGTGGGACTCGAACCCGCGACCTCTCGGGTCCGAGAGAGCTCTTACCAACTGAGGCAACTTGAACGGTTGGTTAATTATATATTTTAATTAAAATCCAATTTGTGTTATATCAGCGGTGGGATCTACTTGATAACTAAAAACTATAAAATCTCAAAAATTATTCAACACATCAAAGTATCCGGTACCTATTTAAGGCATAATGGATTTAATAATAAATTCACAAACTTCGTATTTCGAATAAAAATATTTTTGGAATCAAGTAATTCTAATAATTCATAATGAATTAACTCTTAATTTGTTATTCGTAAAATGATATATCTGGGATTAATTATACAAATTGTTACAAAAATTTATGAACGATGTGGGACTTGAACCCCCAACCTCTCGGGTTCTGTCTGAGTGGTCTTACCTAATTGGTATCATTCATAAATTTTAGTTACAAATTTAATTTGTATATTATTAACTCTCTATTTAAAATCAATGTATTTTGGAAGTTTGTGTTCAAAACTTAGTGGTTAATCAACAATGAAGCCAGTAAACAATGGTAAAAAGTCCTTATTTTAGATCGCTTGTGTATGTATTGTAAACTGAATCTTAACCTTAATCACCTCAATCAACGTGATCATACTCAATACAGGTAGGTGATGAGCTGTCGGTGATGAGCATATAGTCGATGTGCTAGAACTTGTCCTGGAAGATGAAGAGATTGTTGGTGGCGGCCACGGCGATGATACTCTCGTGCGGGTGCCAGGCGGTGTGAAGGATCTTCTTGTTGAAGTCCAAACAGTCCACACTTATTTCATCCTACATGTGACAAAATTAATATGGTTAAAAAACTTTAATCTCGTTAAAATAGACTTACTGAGAAATAATATTTTTTTCAAGTTATACTTCTTCAGGCGCGTTATGAAGAAATGATGAGAGTGAAATTTAAAGATGCGCGCGCATCACTGTAACACAAAAGTAATAGGGTGAAGTTGGTTCCTAAAATTTTCTGACGTTTGCGACATCCGTTATTTTTTTTTTCGTCCATTATTAGGATAGGGCAAAGGCTTGAAGCCCGTACAGCCGTATTCGTTATTTAATAATTAATTGTAAAAGCCATCGTTGCAAGATTTTTACAATATTGTTCTTTCTACAATCGTAGAATAGCACGAGGAATAAATAATTTTTAGGATTGCTTTGTTAGGCCAAAGAAGTATAACTTCTTGCGTGCATACATCAGTACACACACATTTTTTAATAGAGAGTGTAGACAAACGAACGTACGAGTCACCGTGATAACCGTCGCCCACGTTCTCTTGCAACACCAGAGGAATCACATCACCGTTGCCGGCCTTTAAGGACGCGCTTTATTTGAAGGTACCCATGTCGTATGGTCCCGGAAACACCGCACAAGGAAGCTAATTCCACAGCTTTGTTGTATGTGAAAAAAAGGGTTCCTTGAAAACCTTATATGAGAAATTTAACAATATAAACAATTGGTATCTTATCCTTAAAGTATTGTTATTTTATACAAAAAAAAGTGGGTAGAAATAAAATAACTGCGATAATTATGATCAAGTGCACGGGCGACGCGTCCAACCCATGCATTAACTTACTAGATACTGCATGGCAGTACAGGGTAAGTATAGTTTTATATCTTACATAATTTATATAGAGCCTTTTGTTGCTGGACAACCGATGAAAACAGGCCAGGTTTCTTACTTTAGTATGCGTGACAAGTTCCGTCTTGCACTCGCGATTTGTTTGTCACTTTGTGTTAGTGTGCATGTATTGCTCAAATAGAGGTTAACAGTCAACCTCAATTTTTTTGACGTTTTCACAGCTATATAGACGTATAAATGATCTAAGGAAAATTCATAGAGGAATTATCTATATAATATTATAGGTGGCAATCTTTGGTGCATTACGCGGAAGTTGGCAAATATATCGTTAGATTTATTAATATTTATCAATAACAATATAAATTTATGAGAAAAATGATTGAATTATTCATCACAACCTGTAAAAATTAGTACTTAATGCTTGAATTCAGTATTTCGCCGACTAGTTCGCAATATACATGGTACCATTAGTCGACAACCACTTGTTTAAGAATATCAAAAATTTATGACTTTGTTTTTTTATAGATATTCTTAACAAACGCTCTAAAAATGTCTGAAGCAAAACTCTGCCTACGCGCCTATGGAGCAGTTTTCATTGAGTTGTGTTTCGACCGCGCTTGGAATACAACGCCACGCAATGACAGTGTTCAGTGACAACTGTAAAAATAACAGCATTTCCAAATTTAAAAACGATGAAGTCCTTTCGTATTTCAGGTAAGTACCACTTTAAATTAACAAAATTATACTATGTACTGTATAACTAACTTGACTTTTTTAATTATTTTGCTAAATAATTACATTTCAATTACAACAACAAAATGTTCTCGCCACCTGTTCGCGTCTGTCTCGCGCGGGATGTAGGTTATTATCTCTAATGAATATTATTGCTACGAGATAAGGTGTTAAATCGAATTAACATTTTAATGTTATCTGTATAAGTTAATGCATACGTAAATACAACGCCGCTCGGATATTTTTTTACGACCTCTAGCCTAGCCTAGCCTCTATTTTCAATTTATTAGATAAGTATGTGTAGCCAGTAGCATAAAGTATAATTAAAGTTAATGTTGCGTCATATCACATGCTCTATCACTTACTACCAAAATAAAAAAGAAAGTGTCGGTATTATATTTAATGAAACATTAAATTTAAAGATTCCTTCTGCAACTGGCGGTAAAAGAAAAAGAACCGTTCCGTAGTAAATCTTATTACTCCACTACTGAATATCTAAATGATCGGACAGCCTGGGACTAGATTGCGATTATTTTGTAGCGATGGAAATGACTACAATATGGTATATTTTTATTGAAAAGAGTGCAAAAAAAGAATGCTGCGAGAGTTTCTGGCGCCGCTGTTTCTCTTTCAGAGCGCCATTCGTTTCCGAAGCGGTAGTAGTATCTAGTAGTATAAGAAATGACATCAAAAAGAATTCTAAAGGTGTCAATTTTGAGAAAATAAATGCCTTTTATGCCTTTTTATGCCTCTAACCAGCAGTTTAGGTTTTGAGGAAAAACAAATTGTGCAATAGCGGTTCACCCTAAATTTTGTTCAATAAATGCCACGATATACCTTCTTCCTCTTGGTGGTGGTGGCCACGCGCCGCACTCTCAGCGGTTGTCGCGGCCGGCTGGCGGCCTCCCGCGAGGCCTCCAGAGTCAGTTCCCCGCGACGACCGCCGCCGCCACCGCCTCGTTCAAATATCCTGCACGATAACAATTATTTAAATAAAACACTTTTTAAAGGACTTAAAGACGGTTAATTGTAACTAAGGGTGCCGTAGCTAGTGAAATTACTGGGCAAATAAGACTTAACATCTTATGTCTCAAGGTGACGAGCGCTATTGTAGTGCCGCTCAGAATTTTTGGGTTTTTCAAGAATCCTGAGCGGCACTGCATTGTAATGGGTAGGGCGTATCAATTTCCATCAGCTGAACGTCCTACTCGTCTCGTTCCTTATTTTCATTAAAAAAAATGTGGGAGGCTCCTTTGTACAGGATTCCGGGTAGATTATACGTAATACAACGGCGTCTTTTTCTGCCGTGAAGCAGTAATGTGTTACTATTATTGTGTTTCGGTCTGAAGGGCGCCGTAGCTAGTGATTACTCAACAAACGAGACGTAACATCTTATGTCTGAAGGAGACGAACGCAATTGTAGTGCCGACCAGAATTTTTGCAATTTTCAAGAATCCTGAGCGGCACTAAATTTTAATGAGCAGGATGTATCAATTACTCGTCTCGTCTCTTATTATCATAACAAAAAGTTTTATTACATCAGTTTTAGTTTCATTATGAAGTTTATCGCCATTTACTGCCCCGGAGGTGGTGTTTGCTGTAGACAAGTTTTGTATTGTGATGTAGTTTTGGGTTTTAATTTAGAGATTAATTACACTTTTGAATCCTTTAAAAAGTGCTTTATTTAAATCTGTAACACTCGCGTTGAACACAGAAAATACTATTATTTAACGTAAACTGAATGGGCACGTAGCCAGAATGGGTCTCAGTGAATCAAACCTCTGCAGATTCTGTTGTGAAGCCACTAAACACTGATTTGTTTGGGGTCTTCAGTCATTCCAGTACAATTACTGGAATGCGAGGCCCTTGCCAGAATCAGGCTGGGGTTTGAAGACACCTTTAACTAAGACACTTTAAGAAGTACCTTTATTCAAAGCAGAGGATGTGCCCTGCCTGAAACCTCTGAGGATCCTACGCCTCTGAAGTCTCGTGGATATAATTTAAACTCGGCACACATTCCCAAACTATTATAGCCTCTATTTCCACATCTCATTTTCAAGTGTTAAGAGTTAAGGGCACGCGCGCTAGCCCAATCAAGGAGCACAATAGATCCTAGGATTGCAGTGTATTTTAATCCCCAAAATTTCCAATCCACTGCATTGTAATGGGCAGGGCGTATCAATTACCATCAGCTCAACGTCCTGCTCGTCCCGTCCCTAATTTTTTTTTTTAATTTTGGACGAATATTTAAAAAATGCAATACATTGCATATTTTGTCAATTAAAATAAATGGCCATCTAGAACTATAATTAAATAAATCTAGTCAAACATAATATGTCATAATGCTTGATCAAAGAGCGCGGATAGTTGTTAAAACGGTTAAAAGTAACCTAAAGAATCCATTGTATGAGCCGGTCATGAGTCGCTGGTCGTCCCCACTCCAACAACACTCGAACTTGTCGAATATACAGTCGTTCTCATACAGTGAGCACAGCTTTGATCTGAGGTACTCATGTACCTGCAACATAAACATGCATTTAAATGAAGTTATAAGAGACAATGGGTCTGTTTCCAGGATATCACTGGCCCATGTATGGCCATCATTAGGAATACTAGACATCAGATCTGTACACTCTTTTAACTCCCCAGTCCTGTAAGGTTAAAGGTACCAGAGGTGTTATCTCTGGAAGGACAAGTTAGATGTACAAATTTAATTTGTACCAAAATTTATGGACGAGCGCTCTTACCAACAGAGCCAACCGTCCAAGTGACGCACCAACTGAAAGTCCTGGTATGTCTTGTTCAACTCTTAGCATCTCCCGCATCGTCCAAAAATGGTACAAAATTAGATTTAAATATAATCCCAGAACTAAGGGTATATTACTTAAGCATAAGCAGCCTTACAAATAAAGTTATACCTGAGAATAAACTAAGACTGCAAAATTTTTAATATATCGATGACAACATTGTCAATACAAAGATAATTTTGAAGTTCTCTGAATTTCAGGCAGCCTTACCAATAAACGCGGGAAACGTTATACGTCTAATAGTTAACATTTTTTACATATTCTTGTTTTCTTTTATATAAGAGGGGGCAAACAGGGAAGAGGCTCACGGGATAGGGACAGGTGAGGGAAGAGGCTCACGGGATAGGGACAGGTCAGGCAACCGCCCATAGAGATACGCAACATCTGGTGTGTCAAGAAATGCGTTGCCGGCCTTTAACGTGCGAGTATGCATTTTTTTTTGAAGGTCCCTAAGTCGTATCTGTTCGGGAAAATCGCAGCCGGTAATTGAATCCACAATGTGGCTGTGCGAGGCAAGAAATTTCTAACGAAACGCGCAGTTGTGGAATGCCAGACGTCTACGTGGTGCGGATGGTACTTTGCACGTAATGTCCGGTGGTGGAATTCAGCCGCTGGAATCAACTCGAACAGCTCCTCTGAGCACTACCCGTGATAAATGCGGTAGAAGATGCAGAGAGAACCCAAATCTCTCCGTAATGCCAAAGAATCAAGCAATCATTTTGGCATAAATAAATATATTTATTTCCAATAATATCACATTTGTAAACTATAATCATTCAAAAGGCAATTCATTATTCAAATATTACTAAGCATTCAATACAGCAGACCCTCGACTCTTAAGATTCTAATGCCTACACAAATGGATAATTTTTACTTTAATGTTATTTCAACTAAGTGCTAAAACAAATTCACACGCACAGAGACCACCTACACTGGAATCTGCATAATTTTTTTTTTACACTATAGTGGATTATTTCACGGACCTAATTCATATTAAAATTTTAAAATTAATAAGCAAAAAGAAAATCCCCGTCAAATCCTGTTTTTGTCCTTAGTCAGAATGAACAGATGTATAGACTTTTTTTTAAACATACCTGGTCGGAAGAACATGAAAAATTTAAATTAGTAACTTAATTAAAATTTTGAAATAAAATAAAAATTTACATTTAATGTAAAATAATGTTACAGACAGATATGTATAATATATATAAAATTTGGCATGGATTATGATATTAGCGAATACCATAATGTACTAGAATTTTATAAGAGTCCTATGTCCCAGATCAGAATATAAATGACATGATGAACATCATTTATTGTTACAATAAAAATGATTACCTACAGGTTATTCACTAATATCTAACCTGATTAGGTATTAGGTAGCCTGACTGTAAGTAATATAGATACTTACCCCCTTATTCATAAAAGTCTGCTAATTCTCACTCTGTCTTCTTCTATTGACCTAAGTCAGAATGAGAAAAAACACTCTTAAGCAGCTGTTTAAAGTTAGCAGACCATTATGGATAAGGGGGTATGTATAATGTTTGGGTATCAATACCATAACCGTGTCAGTCTGATTGACAAATATTATGTCCATTGATGAACGAATAAATATAATGAACAATATACTCACTGGATATGTTTCTACAGGTTTGGTTTCCATTCTAAGGTCCCATACTTTTAATCCTAAATAATCTCTTGACATCATATATCTGAAAAATAATAAGCAAGTTAAGTATTTTTGACATATAGCCGTGGAGCAGGTACGAAGGAATACTGGCATTCTGCCTAGGAACCAATAACAACATGCTATATATCAATGGAAAGGTTTTTTTAAGTACTCTAAATGTCATTATGGCAGGAAGTTTTGCCAATCCTTTTTTGTGGGCTAGACAGTGTTGAGCAGGACCTCAATTCGTAGGAACCACAGATAGAAGGAATTAGTGCAGAATAGTACCAAATTGTAGATTCTTTCCTCAGGCTAAGGTCCAGTGGGATGTAACCTAGCTTGATAGTAGTAAAGCTATCATTAATTAAAACGAAAAATGAATTTTAATGGGAAAACTTTTGCAACACCAAAATAATCTATGCCATACTAAGGGTTTTTTTTAATTTTTCTAGACTTTTCATATTAGACTTTTCTAAATTGTACGATTGAATAAAAATAACAAAGCTTTAATAATAACTTTACAGCGAGACAAACAAACAACACATACATTGGTGTTGACTTACATAATATCTAATTTATTATTTTAAATGTAAGCTGTAATAGTTATTTATGCAACTGTTGTGTAATAAGGGGTATTAAAACAAGAATGTGGTATTTACATGAGTATTTTATACCTATTTATCAACAGTTGCATACAAGACTTTATCTACACCCAGAATATGATTCCTCTTAAAGATTCTGGAACAGTTAGCTTACTGCTAAAATTAAAACACCAGTCCTAGTAGTAACCTAATATCATTCATTACTGATTATATACAAATAAACTAAGTATTAATGAAATTATTATTTTAAATTATTTTAGTAGTAATTTACATTTTGTATAGTGCAATAATTAAAATTCACTCAAATATTTTGTTCTTTTGCAACGTTTAAAATGAATCGCTCATTTTTTGTAAACAAAACAATAAAAATATCGAAGAAAAATGGCGGGGATTCGAATAACCTACTTTTTTTACGGCGCGCGACGTTCTGGTCGTGTGGAACGCGTGTAAACGAAAATGTTCTTATTTTGAAATTCATACAGATACCACGCATCGAGCAATAAGAATGTGGCTGTCTGTTGAAACTCTTTGCGCATGAAGGGATCGAAAAAAAATACATAGGAGTTTTGTTATGAAATTCAGTACAACATTACAACACTCGTTTGGATGATGTAATGGTTATTAGAACATTGGGTGTTTTAATGTTGGCAATAAACTAACTGTTTCAGAATCTTTAATAGAGGATTTAAAGCATGGGTGTAGGTAATAAATTAAATAAAGGCTATTTTTATCATACTTATTTTCACTCTTTTAAATCAACATTTACAGTGTCATCTTTTTACAAATAATTTCAGTTATAATATGTAAAGTGACACAAACAAAAATACTCAAACGTCAAAACAACAAGAGTTATTGAGTACAGTAGATGCATCAATCCAACACACATACCGTAAATAAATAAAGGTATTTTGGGAGCATTTTATTAGTGACTAGCTGACCCGGCAAACGTTGTTTTGCCATATAAATTGTATTGATCTTTTGCTTGCTAGTTGATAAGAGATGGCGCTAGTTGTATTCATTAGAAACAATCACACTTCTTTTATATTTTGTATAATTCACACTATAGTTTTATAAATTATAGCCTACTTGTTATTCTGGTGTGTAAGCTATATTATTGTAAAGTTTCATCAAAATCTATTCAGTACATTTTGCGTTAAAGAAGTTCAAACATACATCCAGACATACAAACTTTCAGATTTATAATATTAGTAGGATTTAAAAAAGTATAATAAGTTTAATTTTAAAAACATGAAGCAGCTATTCAGCTATCTCACCTGCCAGAGTTGCTAAGTTTGACATCACTAATAGAAGATATGATCTCGGAGAAGAAGGACCTGGCATGGGGGTCCTCCGGCTCCTCGAACAGCTTCGCGTGTCGGTCGCACAGGGCGGCCGCACGCATGTCGCATAGCCTTATTGTACCTGGAGTCAATCAAACTTATATTGTACCCGGGCACATCCTATAAAATTTAAACCAAAATTTACTAACTCGAGTTCCGTCCGAGCGCTCTTACCAAATGAGCCAAAGTGGAACATCTTGGTATGTCTTGTTCAACTCTCAGATTGTGGCTCCATCTATAGGATCTACTTTACAGCCAACCCCAATAAATTCATATTAGAGAATTTTATTTGTTTATTGTTAATAGGAACAGCCTATAGTTTATATGTCTAGATAGACGATGACAGCTGTGAAAACGTCGGAAAAAATTGGGTTTAGAACTAACCTCTATTTTGAGCAATTCACGCATACTAACATAAAATGCCATACACATCGCGAGTGTAAGACGCACACTTAACTAATATTCCTTTTACAGGTTGTCTAACAGAAACTGTCTATCTAGACGTTTTAATAATCTAAGGTGCCTCTCATTTATACCTAACAAAATGTTCCAATCAAGGGCAGTACATAGGTTTGAATAGGGCTTGCTTTTATAATTTACAGAATCGCTAATAAGACTGAATAATCACATATTAAGCATCTTTTCGAACCAAGTGTTCAACAATCTAAACTTAGATAATTTATATGTCTAGATAGTCTCTCGCAGTTAGACTATCGATAAAAACAGGCCAGGAATATTAGTTTAGTGTGTGTGACAAGCTACGCCTTACACTGGCGATTTGTATGACACATTGTGTCAGTGGGCGTGAATTGCTCTAAACAGAGTTTAGTTCTAAACTCAATTTCTTTCGACGTTTTCACAGCTCTCATAGTGCATTTAGATGTATAATTAATGATCTAAAAATCAAAATGATTGGACTACATTCACTTATAACTTAGAAGCACTCCCCATTATTGTTTTCCAAGATTTATTTAGTATTTTGAAAAGAAGGATCAACCCTTTAAAGTGTTTAAATAGTGTGAAATGGATAACTCACCCTTACTACTAGAATATACAAAGAGATTGCATTCAGTCGGATGAAACTCCGCTGCAGTGATCACCTGAAAAAATATATATATCAATAAGCTTTATAGTCTATGCTTTACACCGGACTAAAGTCGCAAATTTTTGTATATATTCAATATAATAAAATGATAATTCTGTTAAGATTTGTTTCCTATTTCCAATGCTTTTTTACTTTTTCCAATGTGTTTACAAGTCTCGCTTTTGAAATTGAACAAATGAGTGTATGGGTCACATATTGGTAATTGGTAAGTGACCATGCAACACCTGGAGAACAGGTTTTGGTGGGCCTATGGACTTGCATCCCATGCCACTAAATAAATTAAAAAAAAAACAGTTTATACTATATAAAATCTACTGTTTTTGCATTATATAAAATCGTTTAGTGGGCTTGCTTTGTGAGCATTATTTTTGTACCTAATTAAGTAGTTACCATGTATATGCTATAATATGCGTCATGCTCACTAAAATGGAATTGCTTATATAGCGTTTCCCATGTCGTCTCCTTTCCTCAAATATATGCGAAGGGAATGATGGCTGGTCCATGTGTCAACTAGCGAACGAGTGTTGCTTTTGGAGCCAGGTCGACCTTTTATAGTTTTTGTATTTGTTGGATGTGGTTACTAATTACGACAGTAATCACGACCATCATGTCAGCACTAAGGGTGCACCCAATAAACGATAGTTTATATGTATACAGTTTATTCTTTACTAAGACGGTTCAAGAGCGCTTAGTTTAAGCCTAATTGAATAAAGTTTACTTGACTATACACACCTCTGCAAACTGCACTATAATGGGCAGGTCATATTTAAATCGGGCGAACATCTATGATGATAAACAGTACCTCAGTTAGCTCCTCCATGTTAGCGGGCTTGATGTCCACTATGTTGAAGCTCTGGTCGGTGATCTCGAGGTGCCACAGGTTGATGCGCAGGTCGTCCGCAGACAGATACGTCTCCTGGTCCGAATTGAGCGATATTGAATTTATGTGGTACGTGTGTGCATTCGCGAATATCCGTCTGTGGATTGAACAAACAATACATATTCAAATTCAAATAACACTTTGGGTGCTTTTCAATTGTTGTTTTTGGTTGAAGATACAGGAGACTTGATGTTTTTTTATGTAGAATAAACGCAAACGAGAGGCTCACGGGATGAGGGATGGGACCAGAGGGAGGCTCTTTTGCACAGGATGCCGGCGAGATTATGGGTACCACTACGGCGCTTATTTCTGCCGTGAAGCAGTAATGTGTAAACATTGATGTGTTTCGGTCTGAAGGGCACCATAGCTAGAAATTTCTGGCCAAACGAGACTTAGCATCTTATGTCTCAAGATGACGAGCGCAATTATTATAGAGCCGCTCAGATTTTTTGGGGTTTCCAAGAATTCTGAGCGGCACTGCATTGTAATGGGCAAGGCGTAACAATTACCATCACCTGAACATCGTGCTCGTCTCGTCCCTTATTTTCATAAAAAAATTTCGCCAAACTTAAACCAAACCTGATACTGATAAACAGACAACCTCTCTGAATGTAGTATTAATGACAAATACAAAAAATATGTGTGTATTGCCCAAAAGACACAAAATCAAATATTGAAATCGTGGCTTCATAAATTAACATATATATGTTTCATTCAGCACGCTAATTATAATAAATACGTGTGTGTTGACAATGTGATTAGATACTTCATGATATTCAATAATGCGTGATATTGCCAACATTGGCCGAATCAATATTTAATCGAGTACCCTACAGCCACTTCATTTGTTAACATAGATAAGTCAAATTAAAACAAAATTCGATGAGTTCACGAAGAATTCGAAGCTCACATTTACTCTTTGTGTAAGCTTACATTTTGAGACTTCGCAATAGGGAATATATGCATAATTTTTTTTATGGAAAAGGAGGACAAAACGGGTCCCCTGGTGATAAGTGAACACCGCCGCCCACAGTCTCTTGCAACACCAGAGGAATCACCGGAGCGTTGCCGGCCTTTAAGGAAGGTGTATGCGCTTTTTTTTGATGGTATCCATGTCGTATCGTCCCGGAAACACCGCACAAGGAAGTTCATTCAACAGCTTTGTAGAAGAAGAAAGCTTCTTGAAAACCGCTCTGTGTAGGACCGCCACACATCCAGATGGTGGGGATGATATCCTAACTTGTGGCGTGTCGTGCGAAGTTGGGATTCGGCGGCAAGAATCAGGTGAATCAGCGCTTTATTTATTTTATATTTTGGTATTTCATAGTTATTTGCTATGATATAATTATCAAAAAAATATTAAATACCAAAACGAAGACCTGTATATGTATGTTTGTTTCCGAGTCATGGTGTTTAAATGTATTTATGTATGTTTATATGAATTTATGTATGTTTAAGTAAGTATATTGTATTTAATATATCATTGTCTTGTAACCCATAACACAGGCTATATATGCTTAACTTGGGGCAAGATAATTTGTGTAAAAAGTGCGTCAATATTAAAAAAAAAAAATAGCACAATATAGATTCTGGTATGGTATTATAAACTGTTCAAAAGTGGTGCAGGGAATTTAAATGGGATAGAGAAAACGTTAATTATATACAAATTATGGATTCTCCATTCTAATCGTTGTTGTCTGTATTGGACAAAGAAGATTCGTAGGAAAAGTCTAAATCATTTGTATTTATACATTCTTTACCTTGTCTCGTTGGCTTGAGTATAGACTATCTATCTTAACTGAATAGTTAGTATATATGAAACATGGGTTATCAACCCTTGGTACAAGAAGGAGTCTGTGTCCATGCAGTGGCTTAAGGAAGGACAAATAATTTCAAACTTCAGTCCGTGAGTCATTAAATTCCAGGCTTCAGGGTTTTGCGAATATACGGCATTGAATAAAAAACATAGCCCGGATATTCCCAGTCATTATTATATTCACTTCTCCACCCAAACATTTACCGATGATGAAGAGCTAAATATATATTTTTTAACAGAGAAATTTAGAATTTTCTGCTTTTTAATTCATATCTTTATTTATATACAGAAAACAGTGATGCCCCTGGTCAGATATGCGTGTCTTTGCCTGCTTAAATTTCGATACACATCAGTCTTGAATCGGATTTGATCTACAATATATAAGGCCTTCATTTTTTTACACAAATGCCTAATTCATATTCTAAAATAATGTAACTTAAGAGAATATTAGTTTAATTAAATTCTTATGCAATTAGTGAGAAGCTGTTATTTTCAAGTCTAGGACAAACAGACATAGATTTTATGATAAATAATGTATAGATGTAATAAATGTAAAAATATATATAATGTATAATAAATGATATATCGATATTTAAGTTTGCACAGGATGCCGTCTTGATTATAGGTCAACGGCGCCTATTTCTGCTGTGAAGCAGTAAGGCTAGTGAAATTACTAGGAAAATGAGACTTAACATCTTATGTCTCAAGGTGACGAGCACAATTGTAGTGCCGTTCACAATTTTTGGGTTTTTCAAGAATCCTGAGCGGCACTGCCTTGTAATAGCCTGGGCGTATCAAATACCATCAGCTGAACGTCCTGCTCGTCTCGTCCCTTATTTTCATTAAAAAAAAAATTCATGAATTTTGTTGGTGCACAGATTCGGTTACGACATGCACCACTCAAATGGTTAGTTTGGTTTTAAAAAGCTAGATAAGTAGAGGGTTTGTGGTACCTGGGGGAGGCCTCCACCATGAGGTCAGCGGGTCGCACGGTGGGCACTCGGAGCTGAGTGACTCGCGCCGGGTCCCGCGGTCGTCCGCCCTCCTCGCGGGTGTTGTACCCCGTCACGCGCTTGTCACGCTCTGAAACCTGACAAACAACACTGTGACTTGAACAAAGCATCTATAAAAAAAGGCACAAAAGACATTAAAAGGCATTTATTTTCTCAAAATTGATTCCTTTAGAATTCTTTTTGATGTCATTTCTAATAACTACTAGATACTACTACCGCTTCGGAAACAAATTGCGCTCTGAGAGAGAAGAAGCGGCGCAAGAAACTCTCCCAGCATTCTTTTTTTGCGCTCTTTTCAATAAAAATATACAATATTGTACATTTAGTATTTACTATAGTTTTTTGAAGTTTCTTCACTTCTAGGATTAATACACAAATAAAATTTGAAAAACAATATTTTATGAACAATGCGGCACTGGAACCCACGACCTCTGGCGTTCCGTGCCAGTGCTCTAACCAACTGAGCTAACCGTTCGAGTGACGTATCGTCATAAAATCTTGTATACTTTGTTCAACTCTTAATTATTAACTCATGGTGATGGTAATTGATACGCCCTGCCCATTAGGGCAATCAATGCAGTGCCGCTCAGGATTCTTGAGAAACCCCAAAATTCTGAGTAGCACTTTAATTTCGCTCGTCATCTCGAGACAAAAGATGTTAAGTCTCATTTACCCAGTAATTTCACTAGCTACGGCGCCCTTCAGACCGAAACACAATAAGGCTTACACACATTGCTTCACGGCAGAAAAAGGCGCCATTGTGGTATCCATAATCTAGCCAGCATCCTGTACAAAGAAGCCTCCCACTTGTACCCTTGGGCTCGGCACTTCCCTATATTTTTATGCCCCAAAGATGCACAATATACAAAAAGCGTATGCCGTAAACCAACCTTCCATAATTTAATAGTCTTATCATTAGTGGACAGCAAGAAGTGTGCCTGATTTTTCCTTTTGAGCCATCTTATCTTGTTAATTTTCTCTTCAATCTCTAATGACTTCAGATAGTCAAACTCAGGCTCGTGTGATTGAAATGTGGAATAAACATTGTACTCCCCCTTCTTCGGTACACATTGCTTTGAGGCTGGATCTCTCTAGAATAAAAAAAAAGATTATGTAATTATTATTCTTTTTATGGAATAGCAGGACAAACGAGCGTACGGGTCACCTGGTGTTAAGTCATCACCGCCGCCTACATTCTCTGGCAACACCAGAGGAATTACAAGAGCGTTGCCGGCCTTTAAGGAAGGTGTACGCGTTTTTTTTGAAGGTACCCATGTCGTATCGTCCCGGAAACACCGCACAAGGAAGCTCATTCCACAGCTTTGTAGCACGTGGAAGAAGAAGCTCCTTGAAAACCGCACTGTGGAGGACCGCCACACATCCAGATGGTGGGGATGATATCCTAACTTGTAGCGTGTCGTGCGAAGGTGGAAGGTGGTTTTCTTAAAAGAAGAAGATCTTCTTTAGGCTGCCTAGGAGTCATTCAAATAAATGAAACAAATCAAAACCACTTAAATCATCTAGGTCAAGTTTTTTCTTATAACACCAAGTCGGAGAGGGTTAGGTAATGATAATATGAAGTGGAAAGAAACTCATTGCCACTCTTTTAAATTAACATTTACAGCTTTATTGTTTTACAAATCATTTTAATTACAATAAATTATGTGAAGTAAAAAAAAAAGTGTGTGTGTGTGTACTTATGTATGCACACAAGAAGTTATACTTCTTTGGCCTAACGAAGCAAAAATCATTTGAATGAAATTATCCTCGTGCTATTCTTGCAAAGATGGCTTTGTAAATTTCCTATTCTATTTCCGAACCCTTTCGCTGTCCTAATAATGGACGAAGAAACCAAAAAAAAATAACGAATGACGCAAACGTCAGAAAATTTTAGGAACCAACTTCACTCTGTTACTTTTGTGTTACACATCTTAAAATTTCACTCTCATAATTTTTTCATAACGCGCCTAAAGAAGTATAACTTCAAAAAATTAATGTAATTAATAAAACACACGAGTTATTGAGTATAGTAGATGCATCAATCCACGCACACCGCAAATAAATTAATTAGGGAGTCGCGATCAGTAAGAGTCGTTTGCAAGAGTAATTTCTAACATGGAGGCTAAAGGATTATTCGAATTAGTAAGGATATCTCGGATGTTGCTTAATATGTCCGTATGAATATAATATGCCCGTTTGCAATGACGCTTTCAAGATAAAATCAAAACTTTCATAATGTAGATTTTTGTGCCCACTTGTTGTAAATGAATATAATATATCCGATCCCTTTATACCAAAACCAATATTCCCTAATTAAATCTGTAGTCTTGCGATTTTGTTACGCAGAGCAAGAATAGAAGTCAGAAAAGTATATCAATACCCTGACATGGTTTCTGCGCAGTTCTCCGGGTTTTAGTAATGGTATTGATGTATATATAAATTCACCTTATATGTTTGATAATACCCGACAGATGCAATTCCTATGAAGTATACGCAAGCCTTCGAAATATCCTCGGTATTCACTGGCCCGACAAAATTTCCGACGATCATCTTTGGCAATGCTGTCATGAAGTCCCAATCGACCAACAGATTAAACGATGCAAATAGAACTTGATAGGCCACACATTCCGGAGGGATCCCAACCATATACCGAGGCAAGTCCTAAACTGGAACCCTCAAGGAAAACGCAAACGTGGCCGTCAAAAGCAAACCTGGTGGCGGACTGTCATTGACGAAACGAAAGATATCATCATCAGATGATGATGGAGATTCAATGTGGATGCCCACGGCCCCAGCTAGGAGATACAGGAACTTAAGTCAAGTAAGTCAAGTCACCAACAGATGTGAATATTCAATCTATTGTCACCTATATTTTTCGAGTCGGAGACCAAAATCTAGCTTATAGCTAACTAGAATTGGTTAATAACTATATCCATCCGTCGAGCGGAGTACGCAATAAAAATACCAAGATTATAGGAAATTAAACTTGTTCTGTGGCACGGATGAACTAAATGAAATCAAAACATTATTATGAATATTGTTCGACGCAGTCACTATATGTTAGAATATGACCACTGCATTTCTGTAACAACAGTAATGTGTCATTCAATGAGACTTTTACGGACATGGCATATTTCACGCACGTTCTACGTACAAGGCCGAAGTCGACCGTAGAACCTTACTATTTGATCAGCAAAACGTTAAAAATAAAAGTTATGTTGAATCCCTTAAAAAAACGTAAATTTGCACACTTTTGTTGTGTGCACGCCCGAACAATTGCGATCACCGTTGAAGGTGTGACTGCAACTAGGTGATGTTTTAGGGTTTACTTCAATCAGGAAAGTAGAAAAATTCAAGAGAGAGGGGGGGGGGGGGGCCCGCGCACGTGTTAAAACACGACTTGTGCGGGTATGCGCGACGTCGCGCAGGCGTATGTTTAGTTATCTAGGGTTAAACGACAATTTATACATGGTATGCCATGGAAAATCTGATATACCTGAAAAATAACAACTCGGCCGCCCTTGTCACCCGTCGCAAGCAATTCACCATCGTAATTGAACTCCACGCAGGATATGAGGTCGGCCTCGGTGACGTCATCTTCTAGGGTGCCTTTTACCTGGCTGAAACACCATGTCGTTTCGCCACCATTGCCTGAAACCACACCCATTACAATACTAAATAATGGTAGAACCTTAGATAATTTATATGTCTAGATAGAGCCTTTTGATGCTAGACAACCTATGAAAACAGGCCAGGTTTATAACTTTAGTGTGCGAGACAGTTGCTTCTCACACTCGCGTGTCAGCGTGCGTGCATTGCTCGAAAAAAAGGTTAACTGTCAACCTCAATTTGTTTCGACGTTTTCACAGCTATCTATCTAGATGTATTAAATGATCTAACGAAAATATAATTGTAAGATTAACATTAACATGGGACAAACAATATTTGTCGCATGTTTCTTTATCAAAGAATCGGAATATTACCAACTAATTGAACTGTTCTCACTATGACGACAAGACAACAAACTTAAGATAATTCTGTACATAGTTAAAAAAAATCAACCTTCATTTTTTTTGCATACAACAGTAAAATCACAAAAATACTGGAACTAGTCTGTAATATTGTAAGGTGTTCAATGATATAAATTGGCAGTATCATAATAATTATACTAGGTAGGTAATATTACGACATCAGTAATAATCATGTGATTGCTAGATCTGAATTAACAAAAGAATAGTATAACAGTTTGGCCATAAATATTGTTACAACTTAAAAACATATTATTCTTTTTTCTAATTCAAATTTGGAATCTGCTCACTATATTAAAAACTTCAAAAACTTCCCGCCATTCCACTATTCTGTTCAGAGGTAAATATTAAATGACAAATAGATTGGGTTTTTAAACAAAGCAGAATTACAATGACTGCCTAGGTCTCTACACTATAAAAAAAAATATACTAATATTTAAACTGTCTAAACCATTTGCATGGGAAAAATGGGCCAAATTTTCTCTAGTTTACTTATGAGACTCAAACTCTTTGGTTAGAGCAGGTCATATACATAAATCTAGCCATGATCTCTAGTCTATGGAGTTCACTTATTTAGGCTAGATGAGATTTCAAGTTTATAAAGTCCTGAATATATTTTTTTTTGCAACACCAGACGAATCACTGTAGCGTTGACCACCCTTATGGTATCATCCCGGAAACACCATTTTATTAAGTTCATAATTCTTACAACATTTATGGCCACACTACTTAGAATTATACCTCTACCAAATTTACTTTGTGGTTAACAAAAGTCTCTCATTACTGCAATCTAGTCTAAATAAGCACCAGTTAATCAGAATCTATCAAATATTTAAGATGTTATATATTCAAAGCAGCTTACATTAATAATACAATAATATTAGTAATCAAAACAGTGTAAATGCAATGTACTGTACAAAATTAAGATAAAAGTGAAGAAAAAGAAATCAGTAGGAAAAAGTTCTTGCAAATAGATTTAATCGTAATCGTAATCGTTTTTCACCAACATTATATCAACTAGAATTAAAATGTTTCATGTTACCAACTAATATATTTTATATTTAATAAATTCTATAGGTATTTATAATAAAACTCAGAATTGGATGTAGTTCCTGAAAAACCTTCCCAGCCACAATCATCACATATTAAGGAATTCGTGTTTAAAGTTTAATTAATATTAGTGTATACCATACATGTGAGTTGGGCTACTAAGTCATGATGTCATTTAAAGAGTGACAGCAGGGCTGCCATTTTTTGTCAGTCCATTAATATGAATCATGTGACCAGTTTTGTGTTCCTAACTCAAATATGACTGTAGTTTGGAATGTTTTTCTGAAATTACATCCAATTATTTAAATTAACATTTAAAATTATAAAATGTTTATTTACGAGGGTGCACAACTTTTTAATATTCTACCTTCATCTCTTAAAAAGATGTGTCATTTAAAACAATTCAATCTTAGTTATCAGATTACATTGTTTCAAAGTTTTTATAAAAGCATGTTTGAAATTATTTGTAATAAGACAATGACCTGTGTAAGTGTATAGTATTCCGTGAAGAATATTTTAAGTAGATAATATTGGTTGTAAGGTTGCAGTCACCTTATAGATATGAAACAAATGGTGAGCAAAAATTACATCTTATTATGGTTCTCATGTAAGTGACATTATGTTTTTAATGATAAAATATCTAATGTATGTATAAAATTCTCGAGTCAAGGTGAAACATTGAAACATTGAACTCCTCCGAAACAGCTTGACCGATTCTCATGAAATTTTGGGTAGGTCTAAGAATCAGACAACATCTATTTTTCATCCCCTAAATGTTAAGGGTGGTCCACACGATTTTTTTTTTTAATTTTTTTGACATTTAGTCAAATTTTCACCCATCTAGAATCAACAGTTACTTTTGTATCGCGATTTTAATATCGGCAATACAACGTTTGCTGGGCAGCTAGTATTATACATAAATATATGGTATATATATATAAATCTATTATACCATTATAAATGTTGTAAGAAACAAAACGTTATATGTTAGGCGATTAAGATGACATATTATATCTCATCTCTCATCTTATATCCAGGATATTAAGGAACCCATGTTCACCACATGAACCCACTGTCCTCAGTTTGGTTGTATGTAGCTGAAAGTTACTTGAAAACCACATTGTGGAGGAGGAACACATGTCCATTTGGATATGGACTTAATTACTTAATTATATAAGTCTAAGTCAAGTTGGTAAGTCTTTTGTGGGGCAATGTATATACTTTTACAACAAAAATATTTAAAACAATTGTATTACGAAATTAGAAAAGAATTGCTAAAAAACGTTTGTATAGTAAAGGCTCCTATAACATAAATGACTTTCATAATTATAACACAAATTGGGAATAGAGTGACCATCATCAGGCTATTAAATAATAAAATTTAGTGTACAATATTACATTGCAACCATATTTTATTAAAAATGTATAGCCGGTGAGTTTCTTGCACCCTTTCTTCTCAGGTCTGAGGCATATTTTTTAAATGGGTGGTAGTTATTCAACATAATAACTGATATTAAATCCTAGTTTGAATAAAAAAATATTGGAATTTGAATTTGAAAAAAATACATACAATCACATGTAGCACTGAAATGCAAGTTGCATGAAAATGTCCTCCATTCATGATAATTCTCTTGTAGCCAGATCCTATTTGTGTGCCACAACACCTGATTCTTTTTCATATTCAATAATATTCATGTGAAACACACAACAGAAATCACAGAACAGAAACTCAAAATGATTAAATGAAGTTCCAACAAGACTCCACAGTAAAGACTGGGGTACAACTGGTTTTATAACAATAGTGATACAGAAACTTAACTCCTCCGGTAATTCAAGTCAGGACTTTATTTGGTAGAATAGACACAAACAATGGACAACTGTAGTATGTAGACAATGTTACATGCGACAATTGCAAGGATGTTAAACAGTCATGTGATGTGTACTAGCAAATGCGAACACTAATAAAAGATTGATTAATTAACTGGCACATATTGGAAGACCTATTGCAAGATATTCATTTATGAAGATCTCAAATGGTTGTGTTTAAGATATAATAGAATAGAATTTTATTTTACTGCAATATTTTTATCACATTTTCTTTCTAGTTACACAATCTTTTATGTATCATAATAATGTTGAATGCTATATATAAATAACCATTATTTATCATTTACACTACATAAATTTAAAATATAGTAACTAGTATTCCCCTTTATCCCTTTGCCATATAGAGTTTAATGTTTAAAGTTATTTCAACTTAATGAAATACCCAAATGCATAAAATTTTAATTCTATAATATTGAGTTAGCCTTTTGAAGAATCACCATTTAATTTTGTGTTTCTCAGAATTGTTTTCTAAGTATATTGATGTACATATAAATAAGATATCCAAATAATAGTATGTTAAGTCATGACTCTACACAGTGGCAGCCAGTAGGGCCTCGTGAGCGAAGTTTATTGAGATCCAAATTTAAATGACAATGACAAAATCTAATAAAGTGATTATTACTACAAGAAAACTACCTTTTTTTTCCTAAATACTAAGTAGGTTTAACTATTACTATCTGCAAGTAATGTAGGTTTGACAACAAAAGAATATTGAATTGAAAATTACTATTACATACATATTTATAGTATAGAAAAAACTGAGTTATTTTTATAAGATGATCTTATACAGGTACAGTTTTAGTTTAAGGAGTCAACCCTAATGTCATCAGAAGAGCTAAGAGTCAAGCGATAGAAAGAGAGGCAACTTCTAGGTGAATAAAAATGAAGGTTAGTAGCGCTGTGTAATCTGAATTATACCTTATTATATGACCACAATAGTCCATATTTCTTATTATTTATTAATTGATTTTGCAGAGTGAGACTTCCGTACTTGTACTATTAAATATTCTTTTGTATTCGTAAATAAAAACACATAAATAAATATGCAAAGAATATTCAACATGTTATTTTTGTTTTGAAGTGTGTTACCATTAAGAGTATTAGAAAAAAAAGGAATAAAAGCTGTAAGATTCATAATATTTTTATCTTTTCTTATTTAACAGAGATCTATTGTGATTATTAACATTAATGTAAATGAAACTATTTTGCCTTATCCTCAGCTCAGCTTCCTTCAAATAAATCTGAAGTTCAAGACCTGAAGGAAATCTTTATTGGGTACACATTTAGTATAGATTCAGATAATTGTAAGGTTTTTAGCTCACATATAGCAATACTGTATTGTACTGTATGGTTTTTACTGTTAGGCTTAATTATAGAAACTACTACTATACTTCCATCCAAATATGATTTTTTTTTTATTTTTTAATGTGTCTTTACCCAGAACAATATTCCATCAATCTTTGTCAAGAAAAAGGTCAATTAATCATTAAAGTAAACAAAACTACTTTACCTTATCAGATCTGCTTCCTTCAAATAAATCCTAGATTCTAGGCCACAGGGAAATCTTTATTGTATATGCATTTGGCATAGATTCAAATAATTGTAAGGCCTTACACCTAGTGTGGTATATTTGCATCTAAGTAAATGTGATGTAATGTGAATTTATGAATATATGATTATTTACACAAAATTTCATGTGGCAGATTATAATTTGAATTCTAGAATATACAAAAGAAGTTTAATGTATTTAGGAATATTTCAAACAATAGGAGAGAGAATTCTTCAAAATATTACAAAATATATTTATATAGCCTTTCTATTTAATAGTTTAATTGTATTTTGTCAGTATCATTGATAAATCATATATCAAGGTTGTGTATACACACTTATATCACTTCTTACACTATCATCACTTCGGAAACCTAAATAATAAATGAAAAACAACTTTTTAAGGGATTAAAACATGCGTAATTGTAATTATTGTTTTTACATTGTTGCCACAAAATGTCAGGTTAACTACTTTTACACAAAACTCAAATAAAAACACAGTTACAATTACACATGTTTAAATCCTTTAGAAGTGTTTTCTTTAAATAAATAAAAAGCTGAGTATTAATGATGAGTGATTAGAAGGCATTTATTTTTAGTCTAGCGGCTACCTCATACCTCAAAGCTATTTGGCATAGAATTCAATATATAGTGAAGTTTATTATGCTGTATACTTGTTTTACTCATGGAAATATAATATGAATATTATTATTTTATCTCAGGTTTGCTCAGAGTAAAGTTTTATTGTTAGTATTCATGACTGATAGCCATTATTTGATACTTGGAATATGACCTTCGATAGGTGCATGATATGAGGGCACAGATGTTTTCAATCCTTCTCAAGCATAAACAAAACCATTTATTTACATAAAAAAGAAAGATCACATAATGTTTATGAGACATAAACAGTAATATTATTAAATATTTACCATGTATTTAGCAGAAACAGTTATTAAAATAATAGAAAACAAGTTTTGTCTAGTTATGGGAAGTAAAGAGTTGTCTCACCTGTTCGTTTTCTGTTCATTTCTCTGATGTACATTAAAATTCAATGTTTTGTTACTTGTTGTTGTCTAATACCGACTCAATGTATTTAAATGTCCAAGTTCTAATGACCTTTGACGCAATTTTTCGATCATCTGATCTTAAATTTCAATTTTACTGTATCGATCGTTATGCGACAGAACTTAAAGTAATTAAATATATATCTTTGCGAGAACTTTTTATCTACTTACAACAAATTAACGAGAATATAGGCAAGAATAATAGAACCAACGGCTATTTTGTTAAACCAAACAATCCACAAAGAAGACATCGACACAAGTTAACACTAAACTAAAATCACACTAAGTACAAGAACATTGCATTTACCGTCGGAGTTCGAACGATAAAACATCTTCGACTTATTGGGATTCCAGAATCCGATTTCGCCCTTGTCTAGCGGGCGCAAAATAGCAGCACTTACCGGCCATGACAAAGCCCAGCACAAAAACTTAAAGAAGTATGATAGTTTTAGTACACAGTCACTTCAATAAATTACTAAAACATAACATAGATTTGAAGATGAAAACCGATTAAAAACATTCCATCATTTCATCGGGAAAAAGCAATGGCGCTTTTAAGTTTTATTTCAGAAACAATAATTACTGCAGAAACCAGTATTGCCATGCACGTACTAAAATTTTATACTAATTCTACCAAATTTTAAATAAACGGCAAATTATGATATTAAAATAAAGTACAAAATTGAACCAATTGGGCTTTGTTAACAAAACAAATTGGAATTTTATAAATATATCTTTTACTTGACATGAATTAGAATTTATTTTTGTAAATGACATACTTGATGAGTATTTTTAAATAATATACATACAGATTATTGAGTATCTTTATTTTACTCTATTATTAATTCATTGCTTAATTCAAATATTTTTTTGACTTTGATATTCACCATCATCATTTCTACTATATCGAAGTAATGTTCAATAAATGGCAAGAATTTTAAAAGTCAAATAACTCTTATGACAGGTTTATCACATTGAGTTTATCGTGACAGCTGACGGGTACCACAGACGATATACACCAAATATCATAGATTATATATAACACACAATATTCTAAAGTTGCTAGTTATTGAATGAATGCCTTAAAACAATGACAATTGGGGCAAACCAAAGTAGTCTCTCTTATTTAAAAAAAATATTTGTTTTTTGAGTACCTCGGGTAGCTGTTCTTTCAGAATGGTTTAATGTAGTCATAGTCATTTCATATGAAAGTTGTGCTGTAGTACACTTTGTGGTTTCCAGTCGCGCGTCCAGGCGAATAAAATCGAAAACCAACGATCATACGATTGTGGTTTCCGCTACTTCGACATTCTACACTTAAGCTTGTGCAAGGCAGCTCGTTTAACGTGGCTGGGTTTGGGTCATTAAGTTAGAGTTTTACTTTCGAAAAACCAAGATAGATTTGCTCTGTAAGATTTATACGATGTTGCTTCTAATAAATAAGCCAATCGAAAATTAAAAGTAATAGCAATAGGATAGGGAGTGGTGGCCTGTTGGGTTTGATTTAGGGAACCAAGATGAAAAGAACTGCTCGAGTAGAGATTATTATTATAACAGTGATAGTTTATCACCTTATTATGCCATGTAGTTGTGGCCATGCTAGTATGTGGCCTAGGTAATTTAAGTATATAACCCTGAGTGGATTTAAAGCCGGCAATAATGAGGCAATATATCACAGACAGACATGTGCAATTTTGGAACCTCATTATTTTTCATTATTATTCGTAAAGTAACTCGTAAGCCCAAAGCGCTGAATGTTCGGATACATATATTTTGGTTTAGTTATAAATTCTTACCTACTTACTGTTAAAATCCCTCTATGATAACTACAAAAAATAACCTTCTTTATCAACATGTCATTCTAATGTTATTTCAAATTTGATGTATTAATTTGCACGTTCAACGAAGTTTTGCTCAAATTGTAATCTAATTAAATAAAACAGAATAGTTTCTGCATACTCTAGTGAGTTAACAAGAGTAAGTTTATTATTTGAGTGCAGCACACACAACTACAATACATTATTCACTCACAGCTTGTTGAAATTGTATTGAAATAAAATGGCGGAGTTTGATCCGGTAAGTTATTTATTTTACCGCTCTTAGATTAAAATAAGTATATTTTGTAAATCTGTGTTACCGTTGGTCTCCATGTCCAATATTACAATAGGCTATTTGACAGTGAAAAATAATAAATTATATTATATTGGCAACCGCGTACATAAATTTTTAAAGCAATTCGCTAAAACATAACAAATGTTGAATATTATATACAAAAAATCCAAAATAAAACTGATTTAGGTTTCGATCAATTATACGTCAATGATATTATAGTATTAAAAGAGGTAGATATGTCACTAGAGCGCCGAAAATCAATGTCCTAAATTGAGTCAAGTGGTTCCTTTGGTAGTAGTCGCTCTCTCGATACGAAAACGGAACACGCGTTTGTTGTTGACAGAATTGCTTACAATTTGATACCGGTACAGCATTAAAATGCCGTCTTGTGTTATGGGAAGATGCACTGATGATACAAAATTTAAAGAAATCATAGAATTACATACCACAGTTAAGAAATCATGAATTATAACATTTTATTTGATTTCATTATTTATCTAACAAAATAAATATGTTGTCATGACAACGCCGATCGCCGCCAAGCTGATCATAGATTAACGTACAGAAATGACAAAATATTGATGATATCTGTTGCGGTATGACCGAGGTAGAATATTTTAGGAAAGTATGTAAAAAAGTAATTGTTGCAGTGAATGTAATAATTTTTAATAAACAAGTGCGTATATAGGTAGCTGAAATATCAAACTACTAAAACAAGTTTTAGGGTAGGTAGCGGATGTAGACAGTGAGTGCTATTTGTTTACGTAGGAGTTTTTTCAGTAACACTGTCCCTTTCAGTATGTCCCTTGCTTACTACAGAAGAATCAATGTATCATTTTCTTCTTCTCCCATTACCTTATTGTAATAAACCCTCAACAAAAATACATTCATAAATAATATAAGATACAAAAAATATATATATAATTGTAATCTTAAAATGATTTGGGAGCCGTCGTTAGTAAAATTGTAAAAATGGGACCCTTACTGTACCTTTCGGTTTTGTTTTGGTGTCTGTATGTTTTTCATTATTTTATGTATAAATAATTGATATCATCAATGTGGCTATATATATTATAATCTATATTAAATTATTTTTTTATAAAATCAATTACACATTATCTACCTAATTTCAATGCAGTTTTACTACTTTATAGCTTTTACTACATGAACTCATGAATGAATCGTAATTTAGGCATAAATCACGGTGTACGGTAAAAAATCATATCTGATGAATTAACTGTATTTTCTCTATCAAATACGAAGCATTTAGCAAATTAGAGTTATCTCTTTTTCGCTTGCGATAATTGCATTTACTATCCTTCTTTGACGTGTAATTGTAATGTAGTGTGCTATTGCAATGTTAAATTATTCATGTGTGCGTTAGTGTTTCATTTTCAAACACCGAATGTTGTCTACGTAACCTATCTATACTTTTAAATATCATTGGTGGAAGTGGCATGTGTGAGACCAGTCAATTGATGTCAAGTGAAGCATAATTATATTTTTAAAAAATAAAAATATTTCTTATTGTGCCAATTTTACTATAGAAATTATATCCGCAATACAAATATGTCCAACGAAGGGATTTCCTAGAAAATACAATATTGACAACCATGAATTCTTGGAGTCTTTGCTTGAATCATTGTAGCATATGTACATCATAATATAAGATATCATATATCATAGGACTAACAAGATTATTAATACTTCGTCAGTACTTATAGCTTCTCTTTTTATTAATCATTCGTTACTGCTTGTTTTGGAAGTTTTCTTTTCGCACGCGCATTACGTATGGAAGCAATACGGTTTATAAAATCTCATATCTTACTGGCCCCCTGTGTTTATACAGAATAACGATGAATACTTATAAAAAAAAACTATGTTTTATACGTGTATTGCTTCCTATGTAAATATAATATTGGTATCGTAACTTTCCAACACTATTCGTGTATGCTGTCTTGATTTTATTTGAATTGAGCTAAATTCTGTCCATCCTTTTAAATAAAAGTATTCCTAAGAAAAAATATTGACCTATTATTATTTATCAACTCTGATTACATCATTTCTAGTTTTCTCTAACTTAATATATATTTTTATAATCGATACATAATATATATTTTTTCATTTTCATACAAGACTAGGTATTTTGATAAAAGTCAAATCCACGGTTACAGAGTTCCTATTACTTCAAGTCTTTATTAGTTATTTTTCGCAATTTTAGAAAAAGGTCTAAGGTTGTAATAATCACTTTAAGAATATGAGATTAGCGTAATTGTATTAAGTTCGAAATTGATGTAAATAAATTCGTAGTTATCTTTTCGTAATTGTGAATTTAGGCCTATGTTATAGCTGGAATTAGGTGTGTGTATTACATATTTAATAGATAAATGTGTGAGTTTGGCGACATCGATGTTTTTCAGAAGTCTATAGCCTATTTTAATAACCTTTTAGCTAGAAAAATTTACTCAGTCGTTACCATGAGTCTGTTGGGGGCGCTAGTGTGCCACGGTAAACATCGACTCCGTAGTTATTATTAGACTAAAAATGCAAATAAGTTCAATTATTTACTGAAATTAAGTGTAGTGATAACCTAAATAAGTGAAAAACACCATATATTGTGGGCAAAGCTCAAGAACAGTGTACAAGAAATTAAACACGCATAAATCAAGCATCCGCTCCGACACGTACGTATATAGGCCTTCTTCTATATAACATCAAGTGCTCCATAACATAAAATTCAATCAAACCAATAAATCTTAATATATTAAAGTGATAAGAATAATATGTGCAGTAGTGAAACGAGAAGTAAGCTCTAAATCAAGAATGCTATAGGTACGTAACACAATTTAAAACATTTGTGCTTAGCCCTTTGGACTTGTAGTTTTTTTTTTCTTTTCATAACATTTACCTGAGTTAACTAAAATATATGTACTCACCAAACATTTTAATAGTGAAGCATAGTTATAGTGTGCCAGTGTGATAATACAACCAGACAAGTGAGTTTTACAAATTAAGTCATTACATAAAAAGTGTGAAGGTAGGAACATTTTGTAAACAATATATATTTTTAATGTGCTATTAATGACCGCCCATTTTTAAAATTACCCTCACAGTGACTTTTAAAACTATAGTACTGCTAATTCAACGTGATTGTCATTGAATCGTTTGATGAATGGTTATACGCACGTACTGAAAAAGTTGGACGATTAACGCGAAGGCGGGAGTTCTAATCTCGGTCGGCAAAGGGTTTTATTTTTTATTTTTCTTTCTTGAATGGTTAAATATACATACTGTAAAATAGATTGTGAGAATATATTTAAATATAAGCAAAAATATATTTATAACAACTGAAATATAAGTTAATAAAATGGAAGAATTAAAAAATATTATTTTGGAAATGAAAACTGGAATAGAAAAAAGACTATCATCAATGGAAATGCAATTAGCACAATGTGAGGATAAAATTACTTCTAATATTAAGTCGCACATAGACCAGAAATTGGAAAACTTGAACAAGGATGTCGAAAAATTGCGTGTAGAGGTAAATTCCCAAGAAAAGAGATTATATGAATTAGAAAAATGCAACGTTCAGAAAAACCTTGTATTTTTTGGAGTTCCAGAAACAGAAAAATCCTATTTCGAACTTCAAAGAAAAATCTTAGACATTGTTAACAACAACATGAAAACAGACACTAAAGAATACGAAATAGAATCAAATAGGAGATTAGGAAAGAAAGGAATTAACCCAAGACCGATTTCCGTTGCATTCACTACTCTTAAAAGGAAAATAGCTATTTTACAAAATAAAAAAATGCTGGAAGGATCAAATATCTATATTAAGCAAGAATTCCCTCCCAAAATCTTGGAGGTTAGAAAAGAGCTGAAGATACAATTACAAAAAGAAATAGAAAAAGGAAATAAGGCATACATACAATACGATAAAATTGTAATAAAAGAAAACAAGAAAGGAAATAACTTCAAAAAAAGACAATTATCAGAATCTCCTTTGCAAAAAACTACAGTAAACAATGACACTCCACAAAATGATCAACCCCAAAACGGGAGGGACAAAAAACAAGCACCGAAAAAACACAAAACGACCAAAAACTCTATGTTTTCATACATAACAAATACTAAGGAAGCATGAAGGTCAGAAGCCCCCTCCATACAACAGACAGAAACTAATTTATGTAAACAGGCGACCCCAATACGGCTGGTCACCGCGGGGTCAGTAGACCAAAACCCTCCAACAATAAGAAACTTCCCCAATCTTAATAAACATAAAAATAAAGACAATCTAACCAACAAATATTATAAAAGCCACAACAAACTGTATATCGCTACTTTTAACGTAAGGTCACTTGTGAACGAGATACGAATAATAGAATTAGAACACGCAGTAGAAAATATTAAATGGGACATAATAGGTATCTGTGAAACAAGACGACAAGGTTATACGATTGAAGATCGAAAAGAATACCAACTGTATTGCTATGGAGAAACAAAAGGCAAAAACGGAGTAGGATTTATGGTTAAAAAGAGAACCAATATTCAGGTTGTAAACTTCTTTGGAATATCCGAAAGAGCGGCAATAATTCAGGTAGATATTCATGGAAAGGTATATTCGATAGCACAAGTATACGCACCCACCTCTAGCTCAACCGAACAAGAAATAGAAATATTTTATAAAGATCTAATAACAATTATTGAAAACAGCAAAAGAAACCTAATACTTTTAGGTGATATGAATGCGAAAATCGGATCACGTAGAGATGGAGAAGTGAACATAATGGGTGAATACGGATATGGCAAGCGAAACAAAAGAGGTGAAAGGTTTGTCCAATTTTGTCTTCAAAACAACCTGAAAATAGCGAACACAATGTTTAAGAAACCACATAAGCTACGATGGACATGGAGATCACCTGATAATACAGTTAAAAATGAGATAGATTTCATTGCTACAAACAAGCCGCAAATTATACTAAACTGCAATGTCATCAGTAACTTAAAACATCCAAGTGACCACCGCTTAGTAAGGATTACTACCAACATAAATGTTAGAAAGCAGTCAAGATGTAAATTCAATACTAAACTTTCAAACAACTTTGACTGCAAAAACTACAGCTTACATCTTTCTAAATTCGAAGACACAGAGAGTACTTCAGTACAAACTTACTACGACAGTATTGAAAAAATGATTCTAGAGAGTGTGAAAATTACTTCACGCCCACAGAAAGTGCGAAATAGAAGGGAGGAAATAATGACACAAGAGGTAATGGAACTATATGAACGAAAACATATATTAAGGGAAAAAGAAAACAAAACAAAAGAAGAAAAACATGAACTAAGTAAAATACATAGAAGAATTAAAAAGAAAATAGAGAGAAATAGAAAAAAATATAGATGTGGCATTATAGAAAATTATTTGAAAAAAACAGGAGCAGTCAAGAAGGCAAACAAGCATTTAAGTAATAACAAACAACTGATGAATCAATTACGGGCAGAAACAGGAGCAGTAGTCACAAATAGGAAAGAATTAGTACAAGTTGCGACAAGTTTCTTTAAAAAACTATACATGCTGACAGAATCTCCTGAGGAATATTTCGAATTGAAGCAAAATATATATTTGAAGAAATTCCATTGTTCCTCGAAAGTGAAGTAGAAATGTCAATAAAAACGTTAAAACTGGATAAAAGCCCCGGACCAGATGGAATTACTAACGAGATGATCACTGCTGGAAAAGATACACTGATTAGGCCATTAACTAAGCTATTTAATCTTATTTCAATAACGAAAAAGATACCAAAACAATGGACAAGCACGGATATAGTACTACTATTCAAAAAAGGCGATTCAAAAGACATCTCCAATTATAGACCCATCAGCCTCAGTTCGTGTATATACAAATTATTCTCGAAAACAATATTAAGACGATTAACTAAAATATTGGACCAAAAATCAGTCAGTGGAGCAGGCGGGATTTCTACAAAGTTTTTCGACATTAGACCATATCAACACAGTGAAAATTATCATAGAGAAATACTGTGAATACAATATACCACTATACATATGCTTCATAGATTACAGCAAAGCTTTTGACTCAATCTCTCATAGCTCAATTTGGAAAGCTCTATCCATGCAAGGCATAAATACAAATTACATTGACATAGTCAAAGAGATATATGAAAAAAGTACTTCCAAAATTAAATTAGATACTCCAGGACCATCATTCAAAATAGGAAGAGGAGTAAAACAAGGAGACCCGCTATCACCGAAGCTTTTTACGTCTGTTTTAGAGGAAGTCTTCAGAGCACTAAACTGGGAAGATAAAGGGCTCCAACTTCACGGCAAAGTTCTCTCACACCTCAGGTTTGCAGATGATATTGTATTATTCTCAGAAGATGCAATAGAAATGCAATTTATGATAAACTCACTCTGCCAAGAAAGTAAGAAAGTGGGCCTTGAAATAAATCAAGACAAGACAAAAATAATGACTAACAGAGAACAGGTACGTATAAGTCTTAATGCAAAATTTGTTGAATATGCTGACGATTACATTTACCTAGGCATGTAATATCCTTCAAATCCTGCAATGAGAAAGAAATAGAACGTAGAACTAAAAGCACTTGGAATAAATACTGGTCGATGAAGGAAATTTTCAAATCAATTTTGCCAACGAAGCTTAAAACAAAAGCTATGGAGATCTGTTTAATGCCATGCCTCACTTACGCTTGTCAGACATGGCCTCTAACCTATAGAAACTTAGAAAAAATTAAAGTTTGTCAGAGAGGAATTGAGAGAAGTTATATGTGGCTAAGAATAAGAGACAAAATTAAAAATGTCACAATAAGAAATAAAACAAAATCAAAAAATGTAGCCTTATCTGTTCTGAGTTTAAAATGGAAATGGGCTGGACATATACAAAGAACAAAAGACGAAAGATGGTCCAAAGTAGTAACGAATTGGTACCCTATAAATAGGAAACGAAATCGAGGCAGGCCTAATAAGAGATGAGGAGCGATGACATAGTAGAAACAGCAGGAAAGATGTGGACAAGAATTGCAAGAGACAGGAACAAGTGGAAATCAATGGAGGAGGCTTTTACCGCTAAAGGCGGTCCTTATGTCGAAATTAATAACTAATTATAATAACAAAATTTATATATTTATTTAAAATAGTGAATACTAACACATACTAACAAATACAATTTATAAGTAAATATCTTAATGTATAGATGTAAGGAAATAAAGCTATAAATAAATAAAAATAAATAAAAAATACCATGAGTCTTTCTTTCACCTGCAGCAATTGATTTTCTAAATCGAAACTCCTGTTGCTTTCTTTATAGTTTCTACCCGATCAGTAGCTTGGAGAATTTTGTGTTCAACATTCTGAAGTAAGTTTGAAATCGTGCAGTGTCATCTTAATGACAAATAAATAAACATTCGCCTTTTTGTAGGTACCTTGGTATGTCAGCTTTCCAAATTCTCGTCATTATCGCTCATCTAGTCGATACGAGCGATGGCTCACTGCACCAAACGTGTATAGAAATAGCTCGAACTGCCGCTTACAGCAGCTATAATTAGGGTAACCATATCTCAGGCTTTTCCTGAGATTCAAGATTTTTGAACTCTTCTTAGGATTGCGGCTAGACATTGAAAATCTTATGACATCTCAGAATTAATTTAATTTTTAATAAAATACTGCTTACATTTTAATTATATCTAATTACTTAATAAGACTTTGAGCAACTAAAAATAATATTTCTTTGGTAGAAATTGAAATCAATACTTATTTATCCAAATAGGTAGGTACTTAATACCTCAAGAGTTTTCAGTGTTAATCAGGCCTTTTCTCCGGACTGTTGATTTTTAATCTGGTAACCCTAGCTATAATGCCCAAAAGCCCCAAGAGCCACGTGAAGCGCCGCTCCAATGGAGTCTAATCTTAAGATCTAATGGAGTTTAATCTTAAGGCGTGTTTATTTATTTTTTAACCGACTTCAAAAAGGAGGAGGTTATCAATTCGATCGGTATTTTTTTTATGTATTTACACCGATTACTCTGAGATTTATGATCCGATTTACGTAATTCTTCTTTTGTTTGATGCGAAAAAGGCCAGATGTAATAAAGATACCTACACTCGCCACGCGTGACTTTGAGCGGGATAGCTTCGTCTAGATCAAAACAACAGCGGACAGACACGCGTGGCCAGACAACCTAAATAATTACATTAAGTTACATTAAGTTTTATTATGTTGGGCTTGGCACTGATTTAAAACCTATCAATAGGTAGCACATATAAATAATAGTATTTTATTAATATTAAAGGTAAAGGTTTGCATAAGAGGTGTATTAAATTTAATTTTTTGTTATTTGATACTTTTCAGTTTTTGAAGTCGGTTTTTTTAAACGTAGTTTTGTTTTTATTTAGTCTCAAAATATAAAATAAGGATTAAAATAATATTATTTCTAAAAACTAATGTTTTTTTTAACTGGAGTACTTCTACGAGTCAGAGACAGCTTATACACTGCTATTATAATATAGATACCATAGATAATAAATTATAATAATTAAACAATAAAAATATATTGAAGAAAGCTAGTGTATATCACTTGCGAGTACCTTGAACTTTTAATAGACATACTGAATACTATAGGATTCGATACGTACTGTTTTTGTTACCATGATCAAAGATCACGCTCAATTTTTGCAAGCTGTTCTGGCGAGCTTCGGCAAACAATCTTCTCTTATTCTTAGGTGGAGTTTGAGATGCCAGTGGAGAAACAACCATTGTTGTCGTCGCCATTATCTTAGACCATATCTGAAATTAAAAAAAGAATTAGTATCTACATTAAAGGGATATTCTTGCTACTTTCACTAATATACTATAATTTATACCTAAGAATAGATTATATAGGTACCAAGAGATGTTTTCGATGATTTTTGTGAGGAGAGAATAGCAATAAGCATTTAGTTAGCCCGATTCGAGCTGTTACCTTTTTTGGGATCGGATGGACTAGTGGTTTCAACTAAGGCTAACATCTTCTGATCACGATGGGAGAAGTGCCATCCGGCCCGCTCGACAACTCAACTTCCTAGCAAAACATAGTTCGCTGACCAATTTTTTGTCTGAAATGTGATTCCGGCATAGAACTTTAACACCGCGGGATGGAAGTCGGTGTTTTTCCATTCCCTACCCTCAAAATTTCCGATGAAAAGAGCAGATATCCTCCCTAACGAACACACATACCTACCGCAAAATTTTTAACTCGGCCGTCTATTTGTAATAATATGAGGTATCTGCCCGGGTAAATCGGACCAGCCGTTTTATAGGTTTGACTGGACAGATTTTGTGAAAATCACACCAATTCTGTTTTCTTTTTCACCCGATTCCGTTATTAAATTCGAAAAAATATGTGAAATGGCGGGAAATGATCAAAGATTCTAACACAATAAACGCGTTCCAAATACGAATTCATCAAAAATAAAAATTTACAGCTTTTATGTTGTAATATTTAGCCAGACTTCTTATACGAAACAAAATAGATATCTAGGTACTTATTAACTATATATTTATATTTATAACTATAAGGCTATTTGTCAAAGACCGTGCGTGCTTATGAACGTTGATCGTTTGAAACGCGGACAAATGGCGTCACGGAAAGAGTTCACTGAAATTCGTTAATGAATATGGCCCGCACTCATTAAGATGTTCAATGAAAACCAATCCTTACCGATTTGATGCAGATTTTAATTCATTGTACTTTGATACTGTTTCTCAGTATTAATACGGTTTATTACCAACGGGATTGTAGTAGTATAAATAGCACCGGTCAAGTGTGTGTCGGTACCTACTTAGTTGCTGTTTACATTACAAGAATTCAATTTCTTTAAATTCAAGACGCTTTTTACACACGGCAATTCTTACAATCATTTTCATTTTTCCCTTCTAAGCATAAGTATTTTATTATAATCTCATATATAAAACTCTCATGTCGCGGTGTTTGTAGTTAAACTCCTTCGAAACGGCTTGACCGATTCTCATGAAATTTTGAGTGCATATTGGGTAGGTCTGAGAATCGGACAACATCTATTTTTCATCCTCCTAAATGTTAGGGGTGGTCCACGCCAATTTTTTTGACATTTTTTTTTAAATTTGTTTGATTATGAGTCAGCATTAAAAAATACATACAACTTCAAATTTTCACCCATGTACAATCAACAGTTACTTTTATATCGCGATTTTAATATCGGCAAAACAACGTTTGCTGGGTCAGCTAGTACTTTATAAAAGTTACATTTTCTTCTTCTTTTTAAAATAAAAATAAAATCTGGTAATTTGTAGCCCAGTTCCATGCTATAAACTTAATTAAATATTTAAATTCTGATTCTGATTTTGACTGCCCTTTATTTCATTGTTCCAAGAGTTTTGATCACGCAGTGACTGTAAAAATTTAAATCATGTCTAGTATCCAGTTTAAATAGATATTCCGCCTAAAAGAGACGTAAAATCTTGAATATTGTTTCAGGAGTCCCCCGACCCGCTTACAAAAGAGAGAGCAATTTGCTTGCAAAGTATGTATTGATCGCCTCATTTTAAAAGGCATTTTTTGCTTCAATTAAAGCACGGCCGAGAGAATGAATGAGGCTCTGGTAGAGAAGAAACGGTGCAAGAAACTATTTTCAGTGTTATCTTTGTGCTTTTGAAAATAAATAGAATTTAGACAATACTAACAGGTGCCCGGTGCGTTTCGATTTATCTAAAAAAATCACACTGCCACTTGACAGGACAATATGACAACTTATTGGAGTTGTCGTGTGTGCAATGTTTTATTTAAATTGGGTTTACGGTTTTCTCTTCTTCTTCAACACATGCATTTTCTTTTATGTAACTAGGTAACACTGAAAATGTTTAGAAAATGTAACACTGCTTAATGCAGAAAGTTGCCAATACTTTTATTGTTTTTCGAAGTAAACTCCGTTCCTTTCTACACATCGTAGCATTCGATGGAACCACTAAGAAAAGCAGTGGGCCCATTCTTCCTTAGGGGTCTCTTCTATGGCATTTTCGTACACTTTCACCGCATCTTCAGGGCTCGTAAAGCGAATACTTCAAATTTTATCTTTAGTTCTTGGGAATAAATAAAAGTCGCAGGGCGCCAGGTCAGGACTGTATGGCGGATGACTCATTTTCTCGACACCTGCCATAGTCAAATATTCAACAGTCTGTTTTGCGTAGTGCGATGAAGCATTGTCGTGGTGAATGAGGATCCTGCTTAGAGGGCGCTGCTGTCGAATTTTTTTCAAGACAACAGGCAAACAGCGATTGACATACCAGTAACTGTCCTTCCATCTTCTAGCACAACTGTCGCGAAATGACCTTTTCGAACAAAGAATGAGGCAATCATCTTTTTTCTCTGACTTTTTTTCTTTCCTTTTCCTTTCTTTACCTTAGTTGGCCGATCCTTGAAAGGAGTGGGAGGCTCCTTTGCACAGGACGCCGGCTAGATTATGGGCACCACAACGGCGCCTATTTCTGCCGTGAAGCAGTAATGTGTAGGCATTACTGTGTTTGGGTCTGAAGGGCGCCGTAGCTAGTGAAATTACTGGACAAATCAGACTTAACATCTTATGTCTGAAGGCGACGAGCGCAGTTGTAGTGCCATTCAGAATTTTTGGGATTTTCAAGAATCCTAAGCGGCACTGCATTGTAATTGGCAGGGGGTAAAAATGTGTTGCACTATTTGACAATTTTAAGATGACGTCATAATTTCAACTGAAAGGTAGAAAGACGAAAGCGATGGTATTTGAGAAGGATGAAAGTTTGACTGAGTGTAATATTACGATTGAAGATAAAAGGGTAGAACAAGTTACAGTATTCGTATATTTGGGTAGCATGATTACAAGAGACGGAAGATATTGAAAGGAGATTGACTGCGGGAAACTGTGTGAATGGAATGCTGCATGCCTTTATGAACGGCCAGACCGTGCCAAAGGAGGCGCGCCGCGTTAATATATGGACACTTCCATGGCGGAATAAGCGTAAAAGAGAATTATCGCAGTTGAGATGCGATCACTGCTTAGTATGTATGGGATGAGACTGATTAATAGAATTCCGAATGCGGAAATATGAGCGCGCTGTGGTCTGTAAGAGGATGTTGTTACAAGGACTGAGAAAGGAATGCTGAAATGGTTTGGAAACTTGGAGCGAATGAGTGAAAAAAGATTGACTAATCAAATATATAAGACAAGTGTGTGTGGGCAAGTTGATCGCGAGAGACCTCGCAGAACATTCGTCGGGGGACGAATTGGGGACGTTTTGAGAAAAGGAAAGGTCCGAAGCACCCGGAACTGGCATGTATGAAAAGAGTAATGAATGTAAAGGAAGTGCGTTAGGTTTGTAAGGATAGAAGCAAGCGGCATTATATTGTCTCTGCCTACCCAGATGGGAATAAGGCGTGAGTATGTGTGTGTGTAAAAGGTAGAATAACATTCACTTTTTAACAGGGATTTAGTTTTATGTTTGACATTTGCAAAATTGGACGCTATACGCTCGAACAAAATTGGGAAATATTAAAAACTTACTTCCAAAGTTAACTGTAAGAAATTTAGGCGGAAAAATAAATGGTTTGGTACAACACAAATTCTGCAGTTTATGTTTAAGTTAGAATTGCTGTTAACGTTAAATTTGACGAATTTTTTGTTCACAGAGGACCGTCACTCGATTAAGTTCAATGAAATATTGCAGTCGTGCACAAATAGAGTGACTACGAAGTCGTACACAGCTGAGACCTGCCAGCAGGAGGTGATGGACCTAATGGAGGTACTCGACCACTGCGTTGGGGACAAGGCTTTCGCGAAGCTTAAATAAATTATGTTAATAAAGAGAGTTTTCACTGTTGGTCTAAGATAATCCTTCTATTCTGTTTTACCTACTGTGGTTTCTGTGGAAGGAGCACTACAAGTGGGAGGCTGTTTTGCACAGGATGCCGGCTAGATTATGGGTACCGCAACGGCGCCCATTTCTGCCGTGAAGCAGTAAGGTATAAAAATTACTGTGTTTCGGTCTGAAGGGCGCCGTAGTTAGTGAAATTATTGGGCAAATGAGACTTGAGATCATCTTATGATTCAAGGTGACGAGCGCAATTTTAGTGCCGCTCAGAATTTTTAGACTTTTTAGAGTGCTGAGCGGCACTGCATTCTAATGGGCAGGGCGTATGAATAACCATCAGCTGAACAGCAGGAGCTCGTCTCGTCCCACCTAACTATCGCGTGATGCGTGCAATCGATACCATGGAAAAAAATTAACAAGTGTTTTTTTAAGTTGGCAATGATCGAAATTTTATTTTTATAACTTATCGTTAGTAATATTGATGATTGTTGGAAAAAATATTACCTTCTTTTCACTCTAAATTATTACTCAAAACAAACAAATGTTGATAAAATAATCAAAATACAAATTACTTAAGGTAACCGTAAATAATTTTCAACCACTTAATATTGTATAATTACTACTTTATTTATACATAAATGAGGTTGCTATTTTTAACTCCCAACCCCAATGACGTTCTATTATCTATACATATAGACAATGCACCTTATATTAAATCAAAGCTGAAATATGGCACACGCCACAAATGACACCATAATAGCCTTCGACAGATATGTCTATACATTTCTGCGTTTACTCTGTTGTTTAAAATACAGGGTGGCGCAATAGAACGTGCATATTTAAAATATTGATTAAAAAATAAATACAAAAGGTATAGTTAAAATAAAACTGAGGTATTATTAAGAAATAACTGAAGTTTATTTTTTAAAAATAACATCGCCTAAATGATGACCCTCTCTACGACGACACTCCTCTAATAGCAAACGGAAGTTATTGAAAACTTTCTTCAGTAATGCTGGTGTAATTGCTGCCATTTCACCACGGATATTCTCCTTGAGCTGATCGATGTTTTTTGGATTATTGCTGTAGACTTTGTTCTTGAGGTATCCCCACAAAAAAAGTCAGGAGGCGTTACGTCTGGACTACGTGGGGGCCATGGGATATCACCTCTTTTCGAAATCAGTCTGCCAGGGAACATCTGTTTCACAACCGCCATGGAGTCACTTGATGTGTGACAGGTAGCTCCGTCTTGTTGAAACCAAGTCCTAGAATTCACTATTCTTGAATTTTCAAGCTCTGGAGCCAAAAAACCTTCCAACATCGCAACATAGCGTTCGGTATTAACAGTGACGTTTTGCCCCCGTGCATTTTCAAAGAAAAACGGTCCAATTATTCCTCTACCAGAGATTGCTGCCCATACTGTCACTTTAGGACTATGCAGTGGTTTCTGGTGCTTGAGTTTGGGATTCTCACTGTTCCAGTAACGACAATTTTGACGGTTTACGAACCCATTGATATGGAAGTGGGCCTCATCTGAGAAAAGGATATTGTCAAAATTTGAAAATCGATTAAGCATTTCATTAGCAAATGCGAGCCTTGCTCCGAAGTCAGACTCTTTCAATTCTTGTGTTAACTGCATCTTGTAAGGATGCAGTTTAAGATCCAAGTTTAAAATTCGTTGCAAACTTCGTCTCGATAAGTGTAAGACAGACGATCTCTTGCGAGTAGACATTTGTGGATCTCCTCGTACAGACTGCATAACTCTCTCAATATTGTCGTCGGTCCTAGATGTTCTTGGACGACCTTTTGCTTGTGGTTTAAACGTTGAACCAGTCTCTTCAAAACGCTGTACCCATATTTTAATTAAATTAGCACTCGGAGCTTCACTAATTTGCCGTAGTCCATATTCAGAACAATATAAACGCCTAGTAACGAGGTATGAACGAGAGTTCTCGTAAAATGCGCGCACGCAAAATGCGCGACGCTTCCCGTCGAAGTGACTCATAGTGACTAAAACTCCATGAGCCCGCCTACCCAACGATGCAGACTCCCCCCGCCCGTGCACTTTCTACCCCGCGAAAAAAGATGATGCAATATGCACGTTCTATTGCGCCACCCTGTATTATCGGTCAATAGGCAGCAATGTAAACACTATTTCAGTTTCAGCTGCTTATTTTGAATTTAGAACCCGATTGTCCCATTCTGACAAGCGGGTCTTGTCTGGGGACTTGTCAATAATATTGTACCATATTTAATGAAAAAATATTCGTTTTATTAAATTATTTCCGTATTTTGTACTTCAATCTTATATAAATACAATAATATTACCGATGATAACTCACACCATCGTTTTTTCGAGTCGTTAATGTATTATTTAAGCACTTTTTGTAGCACACTTAGGCTTGTTGATTGACACACAGCTGACACACGACTTAGGAGAAAAGTGTGCTTACATTGTCGTTAAGCACACTTTTGCCGTTCCGTTATCAAAATGCGAATGATATGTCCATATGTATAGAACGTCATTGGCCAACCCCATTGTTTTTGACGTTTTCACAGCTGTCACAGTCTATAGTCAAGACTTATAAATGAACTTAGGTAAAAAATTAGCCCACGATCATAGCAAACTATTTCTTCATCCTTCAATTGACAATCTTATTCATAAATCGATAGTTATTCGCCCCTCGCCCGTCGCAACAATCTAATACCTACATTGATACACTTTCATTATTATAATATACCTACAGCCTAATACCTGTATTGCCTGTAGAACCTGTATGTAATAGGCAGGATTTTTTAAAAGTTTTATAGTATGTAATAATTCTGGTACCATAATATATACTTATAATAAAAGATAATCGAAAAATGGTCCAAAAACATTCGCTCTACGTACAACTGATCTACTTTCAAGCTTCCTCTTTACAAAACCAATCCACAAACACATAAAGTATAATATAAACATTATATTTTGCGTACCTACTGAACAAAAAACTGTAAACATAACCTCAATAATCGTTTATCATATAAGATAATATAAAAGCCGGCGTTGGAATATGTAAACAAACATTTACTTCCTCGTAAAACATTTGTGAATAATGATTACAATTTATTAGGCGTCGACCTTACGAGTGACCTACATTGACAGCATGTTATCATTAACTACCTATTGTTTACATTGTAAGTATAAGGCCCGGTATCCACTAAAGCGGAGAGGAGATACGCCGCGAAGCTGTCAGCTTATGTCCATGTTTATAGCAAAGCTTTCTGGTGTGAGAGGCGCGGGGAGAAGGCAGCGGGGAAAAGGGCGCGCAAGCGCGGACAAAGAAATAAGAATATATTATTATAATATGACGCGGGCCGCCGCATACACGCATCTCCGCTTCGCCGCGCCACCTGATCGCTCGACGCACAAAATTCGACACAAAATTCTATAGACAAATGAGACATCTCCTCTCCTCTCCGCTTAATCCATTTCCACCGAAGCTAAGCGGAGAGGAGATGTGAAAATAACGAAATCAGATTGGTTATCAAAACGCGTCTCATCTTTTCTCTGCTTTGGTGGAAACCGGGCCTTATTTTCATTAATATTTTCAGTTAACTTTGCAATATGGATGACGAACATGTTTCCGTCGAGAGTTTAAATAATGAAGAATTAATTGTGTTTCTTCAACCTCAAAATCATCTTTCTCGAGCAAATAATATATAACTTTAGTAACGATATGACGTCTTTCTTTCGTAGACATCAGTTAACTGATTTCGAGCTCTCACAGCTCATATCTCCGCTATGCAGAGCTCACATCTCCTCCCCGCTACGTATCTCCCCCTATCTAACCCGACCGCTTCGCAGGTAATCTCCTCTCTCTCTCTTTAGAAAGTATAGTATGTAGACTAAATCTTTACTATTATTATTATTATATTTACTTTATTATTATACTAAAGTATATCAACTAAAACATTGAAGTAAAATAAACACTAGACTCACATTATGTGAGATTACGCACTCAAAAATTGTCTGAAGCAAAACTCTGCCTACGCGTCTATTACGCAGAGTTTTCGTTCAGTTGTGTTTCGACCGCGCTTTGAATACAACGCCACGCAATGACGAAGAAAGTTTCAGTGAAAAACTGTCCAAATAACAGCGTATCCAAACTTAAAAAGGATGGAGTGTCGTATAACGACGGTAAGCGCCCCTAAATTGACGTTTTAACTCATTTTGCTAAATAATTTCAATTGCTAAAACAAAATGTTCTTACATTTAAATGTTCTTAGTGTTCGCGTCCGAGCTTTCTAATGAACGTATGCAATAGACATTGAACATAAGTGCTAGCACGCACTGCGAATTTTATTCGCGCGATTTTTCCCGCAATATTCTGTGACATATGAAATTGTATGGAGCTGCACGCACTTGCGGAAAAAAATCCGCGCGAATATTTTACCGCAAACAATCCGCAGTGCGGATTTTTTACGTGGGCGTGACCGCTTAGTCGCGTATTGCTTATGAGAGAAGGATGTCGTGCTCTTCGCCTTCAAACTAATTATTATATAAATACCATGATGATCAGAACACACACACTCGTACATATTGAATTTTGAAAGAAACCATTCCAAAATTTATTACATTTCACTATAGCTATACAAGGTGTCCCAAAGTTATGGGACATGAAGGGAAAGTACCTTAAATATCGTAAATAGGGTATTTTACTAAAAGAAGACTTTAAAATTTTTTAAAAGCTAGTAATTCTGCATTCAAAGATTTTATAAAAATTACTTGCCTCGGCTGGGAATCGAACCGACTTAAAATGTAAAAAAAACACATCTACTTTTATGATATGTAGATATGAGAAAGTAGTCAATTAAGTGGGTATTTTTTTGTAAATTAATTAATTAAATGTTCAAAATGTGATTTTTTTTTATGGAATAGGAGGACAAACGAGCGTACGGGTCACCTGGTGTTAAGTGATCACCGCCGCCCACATTCTCTTGCAACACCAGAGGAATCACAAGAGCGTTGCCGGCCTTTAAGGAAGGTGTACGCGCTTTTTTTGAAGGTACCCATGTCGTATTGTCCCGGAAACACCGCACAAGGAAGCTCATTCCATAGCTTTGTAGTACGAGGGAGAAAGCTCCTTGAAAACCGCACTGTTTCTTATCATTTTATGGTGAATACTCGATATGATATGGCACAATTCTGTTTGTAACTCGCCCACATTCTCGTATCACTTTTAAACTAAAAAAAAACTATGCTTTAAAGTATTTTAATTATGAAGTGGGTACTTATTTACGAATAATCAATGCTATCTATAGAATGATAATATCTCTACTTTTTGAACGTCGTCGTCGGCAGTAAATAACTTTCTTGAAATTTGACTCAAAACATTTTACGTTGCTCTTTTCTTTTAAAATACTATGTTACTTAAGAAGAGTTATTAGTTTTTGGCTATTCTTTCGATTGGCATCATAAAAGGGGTGGTTTTATGGTGTATGTATGGGACCAAGGCGGTCACTTAGATGTTGATTTTTAAATTATGACAATTGACACGGACGGTTGACTCAGTTTCAGGAGGGCTGGGGCTTAGCCCTTTGACGCGCAGGTTCACATCGCACATCATCCAAAAATTTTAGTTCAAATTAATTTTTTAACATTCTGCACTTATACAATATTCTAATATACAGTTACTAAATAAAAGTCACTCTTTTGAGGCTATCTAACACAAGTCGTTTGAGTATTTTGTTGGATTTTAATATTATACACTTAAAAATTTGGGAAGTTATAAGTAATTGTGCTGTGAAACTACGACTCAAGTACAAACTAAGTCAACACAATCTATGCAAATAAATAAATTTCATTTCATTTAGAATACCAATATATAAATATAATTTAAAATTCTTAATAAACTTATAGTTCAATCATAAAATTAAAAAAAAAATATGTACAGATAGAGTCTGTAGACATATTTTTTAGATAAAGTTATACATATGTAATGCGTATTAATCTGCTAATTTTATTATTAATTTTATTGATATTTTTGTTGTTGACACAAGTCGTATGATGGGCATGGTATATGGGCGGAAAAAAATAAACTGGCTTAATATCTTTTGATACGTCCTAATAGATATACACAGGCTGCACTAAATGTATCGGGAATGGAATATTTCCACTGTTCCTGACATATTAAAATCTTTTTTATTGAAAACTCCTTGGTTTTAAAAATCAAATACCATTTATTTATTTAAAAAAAGATTCTCGGTCTTGTCACAAGGTCTTGTCAAACTTGTTTAGTCGTTTAGAAAATGGAATTGACTCGAGAAAATTCTAGAGCGATGATTTATTATGACTTTCGAAGTGGTTTAACGCAAAAACAATGTGTTGACCGGATGATTTCTGCATTCGGTGATGAAGCCCCATTCAAAACCACAATTTATCGCTGGTTTGCTGAATTTCAAAGTGGACGTGTCAAGCTCAGTGATGATCCCCGTCAAGGTCATCCAAAAACTGCAGTCACCAAAGAAAACGTTGATGCTGTTCGTGAGCTGATTGAGGAAGATCCACATGTGACATACGGCATGAGTCAAATAAAAATAATCTTGCATGAACAATTAGGTGTAAAAAAGTTGTTTTCCCGATGGATACCGCACTTGCTCTGTGAAGAGCAAAAAGCGGCTCGCGTTACTTGGTGCGTCAGAACTCTCGAAAGATTCCACGCAGGATCCTCAAATGCTGTATACAACATCGTATCAGCTGACGAATTCTGGATTTACGCGTACGAACCCGAAACAAAAATCCAGTCACGAGTTTGGGTGGTCGAAAATGAGTTAAAGCCAACAAAAATTGTTCGTTCACGGAGTGTTGCAAAAAAAATGGTGGCCACGTTTGTCTCCAAAACCGGCCATGTTGCGACTATTCCTCTTGAGGGACAAAGAACGGTTAATGCAGAATGGTCTTCTAGCATTTGTTTACCGCAGGTTGTTTCTGAACTCCGTAAAGAGAACTGCAACCGCCGCATCATCCTCCATCACGACAATACCAGTTCTCACACCGCGCACAGAACAAAAGAGTTTTTAGAGCAAGAAAACATAGAATTATTAGACCATCCGGCCTACAGCTTCAACCTAAGCCCTAATGATTTCTATACTTTACCTAAAATAAAGAATAAATTGCGTGGTCAGAGATTTACATCACCTGAAGAAGTTGTGTACGCGTACAAAACGGCCATTTTGGAGACCCCAACTTCTGAATGGAATGGTTGCTTCAATGATTGGTTCCATCGTATGGAAAAATGTGTCAAATTTCGCAGAGAATCATTCGAAAAGCAATAAATACATTTTTAAATAGTAATGTTGTGTCACTCTCTTGATTCCCGAAATTTTCAGTGCCGCCTTCATATAATACATAATACAAGGCCAAACAAGCTGTTGTCTATTTACATGCGTCTATTTACTATTTACATGGCTGAGACCTGAGTAAAAACTGACACAAATCGCGCGGATTTTTTTCCGCAGTGCGTGCTAGGCCTAACTGCCACGAAATTAGGTGTTAAGTTAACGCATAGTACGTATTTACAGCGCCGCTCGGACATTTTTGACGATCTTTTAATAGGTGATTAGGAATATAGTTGATTATTGTATACCAATGACTAACAAGCTTCTAAATTTACATAAAATGCATATAGCACGAGTACCTACAAGTTGCTAAGAAGCACACGGCCAAACAACATTAATTCCTACGGATGGAATAAATATGAGATAGACAAGGAAATAAGTATTAAAGTTAGTTCCTTGATAATTTATAGAAGAAAATGCTTTTCTCTCTTATTCCGATCACGTTTTGATACGGAATTGAACTGAACTGAATCAATAAATGTATGTATAGTATCATGCTTGCTCGTCAGCAGCCAGGGCCGGATCTATATGAGAGCCTATTAGAGTGTTAAGGGCCCCGTGGACTTAAAGGGCCCCATCACCTATTTGATTGAAAAGTTTCGAATCTTTTATATAAAATTCTCGTGTCAAAATGTTAGTTACCTTACTCCTCCGAAACGGCTTAACTGATTTTCACCAAATTTTATATGCATATTTAGTAGGTCTGGGAATCGGCTACTATCTATTTATCCACCGCAAATATTTTTTTTTAAATTTTTGTATCACGATTTTTATATTATTCTGTTCCATTCACCAAACCGATATAAGGTTGCAAGACGACAATCGAATACACTAATTGTAGTACGATATATTTGATAGGTGTGAGAATCGGTTGCATCAAATTTTTAATAATTGATTTTTTTTAATTATTATATTATATTTGCTTATAAGGTTTATATATTTTGGTATATTTAAGATGCAAAATACAAAGTCTATTATTAATTATTACTTAATGACCACAACGAGGTCAAGTGTTGTTCTAGAAACATTACGTCATATAGGTCATTAAGCAGTTTAGGAGTGATAGATTACTGTTCGTGAAATTAACTGTCGGTTTGTATACGTGACATCTCAATGTTTTACGTCTTTGCAAGCCGTAGGCGGCCCTGGTGCGGCTGACGAGCAAAATGGCAAAACGTACTCTATAACATAATATTGTACTTTATTTTATTGTCGGTATACTTTATAATCGAACAAAATAGAAATAGAGTAATAATCTTAAATTTTATGTATTAACAGACCTTTTGTCACACGCCAGCCATTTTCATATATCGTACTATTTGTTTGTTGTTTTTGTATACCTATCTGTTCCTTCTATTTACCCTCTTTGAAACGAAACAGATTAAGTTGGCAACCCTATAGTTCCTAGCTCGTTACAGGATGCGACGAGTCAATAATTCCTGAGGATGGTTTCAGTAGGTTTTTCTCTCTTCTCATAACTATCGTGCGCTCAGCCAATTGCCTAATCATATGGTCGGATTTAATTGGATGAGCCGAACCATCGGACTGGTCCAGTACCATATGTTGCATTGTCCATCACACAAAATTATTATTGTGACCGTACCGTACATCCGATGGTACGGCGGTACAAAATCTGCCCATGCGATAAGGCTCGTAACGGGAGACGATATTTCGCTGAAGGACGCGTCCGACCCCTAATTTTAGGCCGTCCGGGTGGGCTTGTGTCGCATGCTACATGCAGACTTACAAAAGCTAGCGGAAATAACACTTAAACAATGTTGGTTTTCTACAAAATAAGGTCTTATTCAATATTTTTTTAGGGAAGACGACGAACGAGCTCTACCGTAAAGCAGTGAAATTACTGACAAATGAGACTTAACATCTTATGTCTGAGGTGTACTTTGTAGTGTAGAATTTTTGGGTTTTTCAAGAATTCTGAGCGGCATTGCATTGTAATGGGCAGGGCGGATCAATAGCTGAACGTCCTACTCGTCTCGTTCCTTACTGTTATATAAAAGGACACCTGAGGTTAGGACAGTTAGGTGATCACCGAATTCCACCTTAGCACTACACGCCACAAATTAGAATATCATTCCCACGGTCCTCCACAGTCCAGTTTTCAAGGAACTTTCTTCCGCATACCACAAACCTGTGGAATGAGCGCCCTTGTTTCCGGGACGATACGCCATATGTACCTTCAAAAAAAGCGCGTATACCTTTCTTAATGCCGGAAACGCTCCTGTGATTCCTCTGGTGTTGCAAGAGAATGTGGGCAGCGGTGATCACTTAACATCAGGTGACTCGTATGGTCTTCCTAATCCATTGATTAGGAGGACAAACGACCGTAAAAAAAATAGTAGCTAATTTGACTAGCTACGATCCCGTATATATATAGCGTAATTGATTACTTTTTCATGCAACAGGTAAGTAAACACGCATATTGGTTTCCGCCGCCCAGTGGCCCTTTTAACAGCGAAATAACACGACATTACCGTTACGGTAACACTATCGCTTTCCTTATCAATCCTGATGTATCTACGTTAGAGATTAACCATTAGCATTGCATTGAAACAAGAGATCTAGGTGTTGTCCATGATAGCAAAATAACTTTCGTACCACATATTGATCAGGCTATCATTAAAGCGTCTAAAGCACTAGGTTTCATAATACGTACAGCCAAACCTTTCAAAAGTATGAAAACATTAAAAATTCTCTACTGTTCTTTCGTTCGCAGCCATCTTGAATATGGTTCACAAATTTGGAACCCAATGTATGCTGAACACATTAATCGAATTGAAAGGGTGCAGCGGAAGTTTACACGATATCTAGGCTTTAAGTTTAAAATACCTAATGTAAGCTATGAAGAACGCTGCAAGTGCTTCCACCTTCTACCACTTAAAGCTCGTAGAGATATTTCTGATATAATCACCTTAATCAAAATACTAAGAAGTATGATTGACTGTTCTATATTACTGACCAAAGTAAGTCTGGCAGCCCCTAGTAGAATGTTAAGACAACAGCCTATCTTTGCTGTACCATTCTGTCGCACAAATTATAGAAGGAACACATTTATTTTAAGAGCTATGCAGTCATTCAATAATTTTTTTGACACGGATAATATTGATCTCTTTAACTCCAGTATTAATTCAATTAGAGCCCATTTGGTAAAACAATTTAGCAGTGATTAACAAATTAACATTAGGAATGAAATTACTCTTTTTTGATCATGCTCTGAACTGGCGATAGGAGTGCGAGATTTTATTTAATAATTTTATGAAGTTTTATTTATTAATTTTTAATTATACTTGTGTTGTTTGTTTGTAATTAATATGGTAGATTTAATAATATTATACTTGTTCCTATGTACCTGTGGAAGCCTATTATTAGCTCGAACGAATTATGTTTGTTAATTATTTTAATGTATGTAAAACCAGCTGTTGGCTTTCTTAAAAATATTAAATAAAAATAAAATAAAAATTGCTAATTCTCACTCTGTCTTCTTCTATTGACCTAATTAAGAATGAGAAAAAACACTCCTTAGCGGCTGTTTTAAGTTAGTGGACCATTATGAATAAAGGGGTAAAGTTCTCCTCTCTCATGCGCTTTGTTTGTCTATACGCTATTATATTGTAAGTCTATGGTAAGACTACTTACAGAGTGTTTGGTGGTAGAATTAAGGTTCTGAGATACTTAGGTAAGTTTTAATTCTTAAGAGCGAAGTAATTTGCATTCTGTGAAAGTCATACGAGTATTTATAATTGGAAATAACGTTTTTGAAATGAAACTTCTATAGAATCGTGGTGATTTGAAACTAGATGAAACGAAAAACCGAGACGATGGAGACACAAACAGGTAGATGTATAGGATTCAGCCGGCGAGAGAATGAGTAATACATTACACGTACTCGGTCTCTGAAATTGATTTGAAGCGATAGTAAAAAGAGATATAAGTATAACAAATAAATTCATAAGTTTTAATGTGTTTTGTATGTACAGTGTTTTGGTACCAAGGGATCATCGTCGAAGAAGAGATTGTCTTATGTAAGACGCGAGTATACCATAATATTATATTCTGACATCATCCACACGACATATTACTTACTACATAGCAATGATATTATATACAATAAAGAGGTAGATATCGCACTACCGCGCGCAAAATGTTGCCGATAAATTCAGACAATTGTCGTAATTTCATTTAGTCGGCTAATAGCAGCGAGCTAAGCCGAACGTTTTCGTGGCGTGACAATAATAATCTAAAATGCCAACCTGTGTCTTAAGAAAATGTAAAAACTATGTTTGCAAGATATATAAGAGTGAAGGTATTTCATACCATACGAAATTATATAAAAGAACTTCGTATTTGTATTTTATTTCTTATTTAGAAATAAATCTCCAATTATTAACGTGGTGGTTCGAGCAAGATAGAGAATATGATGTCAACTGCAGCGCGACAAGGACAAATAGTATGTGTCATAGATTAATCAACCAGAAGTGAAATCGTAGGCAGAATACATAGCGTCCGTAACCGCTTGATTGCGAAACATGAGTTTTCTAGTTAGTTAGGGAGCGTCTTTCTTAAATAATATTATGATGATTATAATAAGTTCTGGCTTTCAAAGTCTTATAATAAAGGTGGTATAGAATGAGATTAGTAATAGCAGGCTATTTGATATTTTATTAGTACTTAATCTTGGAATGTATGTAATGTGAGGTACGTCTGAGGTCTACTCGCAAAATCGACAATGACACATTTGGAACGATACGATAATACTCCGAATATACCGCAACTACCCTGTTTGCTGCGGGATGATCGAGGTAGTATATTTTAGGACAATTTAGGAAATGATGTAAAAAGGCAGTTGTTGCAGTGAATGTAATACGAAATTTAATATTTTTTAATAAATATGTGCGTATAGCTGAACTATCAAACTACAAAAACAAGTTTTAGGGTAGATAGCGGACGTAGACAGTAGGTAAGTGCTATCTGCTTGCGTAGGAGTTTTTTCAGTAACACCGCCCTTTTGGTATATCCCTTGCTAACTGCAGAAGAATCAATGGATCATTTTCTGTTTCTCCCATTATCTTATTGTAATAAACCCTCAATAGAAATACATTCATAAATAATATAATATACAAGAAATAATATTTGTAAACATAAAACTTTTTGGGAGCCGTCGTTAGTACAATTGTAAAAATGGAACCCTTATTGTTAATACATTTCGGTTTTGTTTTCATATGTCTGTATGTTTTTTATTATTTTCTGTACAAATAATTTATATCATCATTATGGCTATATATTATAATCAATATTCAATTATTATTTTTTTAAATCAATAACACCTAATTTAAATGTAGTTTTACCACTTTAAAACTTTTATTACATGAACTCATGAATTAATCGTATTTTAGGGATAAATCACGGTGTACGGTAAAAAATCATATCTGGTGAATTATTCTGTGTTTTTGCTATGCAAATACGAAGTAATTAGCAAATTAGAGTTATCTCTTTTTCACTTGCGATGATTGCATTTACTATCCTTCTTTAACGTGTAATCGTAATGTAGTGTGCTATTGCAATGTTAAATTATTCATGTTTGCGTTTGTGTATCATTTACAAACACCGAATGTTGTCTAGGTAACCTATCTATACTTTTAAATATCATTGCTACATAGATACCAAGAGAACATAAATATGGTAGCGGTGATAGTAGTCTTTCATAGCGGTTGAAATTACGTGTCATCCTAGCAACATGTACCAAAGAGGATTTAAACACTACGTTCAACATGTACCGGGACTTCATGCAGTGTACATTTTGCATCGGATACAGCGATTCCGATTGAGCTTTTGGACGCCAAATTTAATTTGAAAATATGCAGCAGTCGCACTGTATAACAACAAGATCAAAAACAGTAATGGACGCCATACCTAGGTAACACTGAAAATGTTTAGAAAACGAAAAACTGCTTAAAGTAGAAAGTTGCCAATACTTTTTTTTCGAAGTAATCTCCGTTCCTCTCTACACATCATCGCATTCGATGGAACCACTGAGAAAGCCAGTGGGCCCATTCTTCCTTAGGGGTCTCTTCTATGGCATTTTCGTACGCTTTCACTGCATCTTTAGGGCTCGTAAAGCGAATACCTCGAATTTTATCTTTCGCAGGGCGCCAGGTCAGGACTGTATGTCGGATGACTTATTATCTCGACACCTGCCATTGTCAAATATTCAACAGTCCGTTTTGAGGAGTGCGCTGAAGCATTGTCGTGGTGAAGGAGGATCCTGCTTCGAGAGCGCTGCTGTCGAATTTTTTCCATGACAACAGGCAAACAGCGATTGACATACCAGTCTGCAGTAACTGTGCTTCCATCTTCTAGCACAACTGTCGCGAAATGACCTTTCCGACCAAAGAATGAGGCAATCATCTTTTTTCCTTGACTTCTTCCTTTCTTTACCTTAGTTGGCCGATCCTCAAAAGGAAACACCCACTGAGCTGATTGTCTTTTGGTATCGGGTTCGTAGCAATATATCCTTCGTAGCTTCCATCACCTGTGACCATCACCGCCGTTTAATTTATGTAACATTTGGCGACACTAGTCCATGCGAAGGTGTTTCTGGTCGTCGGTTTAAGTATGGGGAATCCATCTGGTACAAAGCTTCCTGACGTCTAAATGTTCGTGTAATATTTTTAGAACTTGACTCATACCAATGCCAAGGCATGCCCATATCTGCTGATAGGTCCCTTTTTTATCTTCTATCATGCGTCGCACAGCACTGATGTTATCTTCAATAGTCGCTGTTAAAGGACGTCCCTCACGCGGATCACCATTGAGATTGCTACGTCCACGCTTTAACTCGTTAAACCGATTGTAAATAGTGGCACGAGATGGGGCTTCATAAAGAAATGCTTATCGCAGCCTATCATAGCTATGTTGTTGAGTAAGCCCACAACGAAAGTCATAATAAATCATTGACCGAAAATTTTCTCGCGTTAGGTTCATTTTCACGTGTAACAAGAGTTTTAGATTTGCCGCCAATCCACAAAAACAAATGACAAATGAATGCAATATACTACATTAGGTTACCAAAGAGTTCTAAAATTGAAATTCAAAAAAAGTTTTCATTGGCAATTACTAACTGGCCAGTTCTAAATATTTTCAATGTTACCCACGTATTAAGACTAAAGTGTTTATTTCATATTTTAGTTTCCATAAGCATCATGTATCTTTTATCGAAAATGTAAGCTTTGCGTCGGAATAAACGTATATAATAAAAACGAAAAAAATGTAAAATAATTATCAAAATTTGTATCACCATGATCATTATAAAACCTAAATTATCCTCTTCCCGAAATTTTACATTCGTCTCATTATCTTGAAGTCAAAATTTTTTAAGGTTTTACTACACTAGGTACCACGTGTGAATAGTACACATGTTTTTTTATCCACTATTTTAAAATTAAATCTGTACCAACTACCATTGGTTACAATAACTTTAATTATTGAATAAATAGCGCTGTGCCAAAATCTATCTCATTTTCCTCTATAAATAATATTATGTATATAATTGTAATTAATTTAAATGTATTCTCAGCAAAAACCAGTCTAATTAACGTATTGATGAAATAAAAGTGTTAAAAGTAGGCTTATTTGAATAATATTTATATTCTCAACGTGTTTGTAGAATCAAGGAATACCTACATGCTTAGATCATTTATACGTGTAGCGGGCCAACCATGAACTCTTATTGCGATTCAATTGACAACCTAAAGTGAACTGCTTCGCTTTTTCATACCACGACGTCATTTGAGCGATCCAATTTAGGTTGACGTCAAATCAAGTCGGAAATTGAATCGCAAACTGTTTTCGTTCATTCATTCATACGTACCATGATGTGTCAAAGTGAGCGATTCAAAAACAGTTGCCTAGCGCAAAATGAATAGTTTTGTTAATAACTTTTAAAATATAGTGAAAACATAGAAACAAAGAAGACAAAAAGGAAAATGTAAATCATGAAAGATGGTATGAGAATACTTTTTTGAACTTTTTTGTAAAACTGAAACTATAAATACTGAAAATGAAAATACTAAAGACAAGTCAGTAAGGCCCCTGCCTATTCACAAGAACGAATTTAAAAAAAGTACCCTGTGCTCCTGTCGAATCAAACATGAATGTAGGTGGGTTCATAACTCGTTTTAATCAGTTTATTTTTACGAAAACACCTAAGCTAACCTTTAATTTGTAATTCAAAGATTTATATATATAAATATATATATATAAATATAAAGAATATATACATACCATATTACTTTTATATTCTAATTCTCCTTTTTTTAATTTCTAATATATATAATATATATATATATATATGTCGGAGAATTAGAATATAAAAGTAATATGGTATGTATATATTCTTCTGTATGATTATATTCTACTCTGTGTATTGGGCTGAACTGATGGCGAACGTCATCTTTCAAAGTGTGTTTGAAGTTGTCACTGTGTACGTCACTGTCGGTGACGTGATTGAAGTTAGTTATTATTGTCCATCAGTAGAGCGTTCATTGAGAAGTCGCATTCGTCTTCAAGCTAGCGCCCGCGCCGGTTGTGCGCACTGATCGACTTAAATAACATGGTAGATACCAACACCGTGACATCCGATTTTTGATCCAAATAAATCTCCGAGAGCAGCGGTGGGATCGCCTTCGCTTACATCCTACTTGTTTTCTGGGACGTCTGCTACCCGATACCAGGGATATTTCAGGACTGGGATCGCATTTACAACCATGCTGCATGATTTTGAAGGTCAGTTTGATTAATATCATTTTTGAGGATATCGTGTTTTGTAGTATTCGTTCTATGTTAAATTATCCTCATTATGAAAGCTACAATCGTAATATTTTTGATTTACATTATTGTGTTGAATATCACAGTCTTTCCGAGTTTAAAGTTCTAGTGAAATTATAACGTTTATAAGAAAGGTGCGTATCCAGTATTAGAGTTTGAGGAATTAAAATATTGGTTTTGATAGCTTGAAAGCGCCTATTATCCTTACGTACAAATTAGTTTGTGTAATTGTTAGTGCTTTGAATTTAAATGACATTCACTTTTGTGAAAATAATTTTACGCTACCGTCAATATTTAAAAGAATTCGCTATTATAAATTAAAGAAAAAGGTAATGAGTCCGTACCGTTTTCTTTGATACTTACGTGATGGTAAGTGTTAAACACTTGTCTGTAGCAACACTTATGAGGATTAAATTGCGTAATGAGTTGCTGTTTCGTAATTACTTCGAATTAAGATCTTAAGAGAGATATAAAATTTCCATAGTTTAATTTATTGAACTAGGTTCAATAGAATTAGGGAGATTCAATAAGATTGTTACGTAATAACTTGTGAGTTTTCGGAAGTGGTGAGTAATAAGTCTCATTATTTGTGATATAATTGAGCAGACGGGAAGGTTTTATATGTTTACAGCGTGTGATTTCACGTGAGGCCTTGAGCAGTATTCTTATGACACAGCGATGCTTATGTCGTGGTGGACAGTGGACAGTGTGTGTGCAGTGGGAATGTGTCTTGGAGACGTACTTAGTATTTTTTTATGTTAACCTATTGAAAATTTTTTTTCAAATTTGAAAACGGACAGGGATGAGACATTAAGTGATCATTGTCCAGTATGGTTCCTTATTTCGCTTTGTGAGTAGTGAGTGATTAGTTTGGGTCTGTTGATTATAGACCCATAATTTTTTTTAAAAGAAAATGGAATGGAATAATCATGACGCCAGCATTTTTTTTAAATTACCTATGTGAAACTGACTGGTGTTTAGGATGTCATTGCATTTTTTGAAATGAATTTAATGATTTTTTTTTGTTATTTTCATGTGTAATGGATCCTGGATAACTGTGTGTCACTGGCTAGTGGTGCCACTTACTGGCACCTGCATTTGTAGCTTTACCCGGCGTTACGTGCAACAGTTACGGAAAAGGTGTTGGGCGTCGCCGTGAGCTGATATTTCGATGGCAAGTGATTTTAAATTGATATGCAATTTAAGTTCACAGTTTGGTATTTTTAAATGATATCCCTCACTTCTGGGATTGAACAAGTTGAACAAGACATATTAAAATGTCGGTCGATGCGTCGCTTGGACGGTTGGTTCAGATGGGGTGCGGCTCGGGCGGGGCCCGAGAGGCGCAAGTTTGAGTCCCACATCGTTCGTGAATTTTGGTAAAGAATTTGTAAAGTTTAGTATATTGAAAAAAATTAAAATGTAAAAATTGACATGCCTATATTGTGCCAGGGCATCTGTCTGTTGTTTTGAGTATTGGTCTTAGTAAAGATTCGTTATATCAATCTCAAAGAGTTAATTAAATTATTAACACTTTCGTGAGACAGAGATAACCTTATTTATCAGCACGGTTTTACTCACGTTTTATCGGTGTGGGTACCGACTAGTTTCAGACCATTCGGAGGTCCTTCATCAGAGTGAGTATAGTTGGCTCGCGATAACGTCCCGTCTCTTACTGCTGATTTGTGCTAGCTAACTACAATAAAGGAAGGTTGAGCATTGATCATACGGTCAGGATAAGTTCGTGCTCAGATGAGAAGCATTCCGTAGTTGACGTATGCTCTGCCAAGGTAGGGTTCCTAAGAAATACGTAATTGATACTTTCACAGAATTCTGCTATTTAACAGCTGCTGTCCTTAGCAGATAGCAGACAGCTTAACTACGCGATCCACTAGCTAAGCATTACGAAATTTCGTTTACATATTCGGTACACACAAGCACATTATCTCTGACCAAGGAACTTCTTTCACGGGTCAAGAGTTCCAAGGTGTTTGTACGGAGTGGTCCATTGAATTCCATGCCCGTCAGAACGGATAATGCCGGTTTTAACTTATAATCTGTTCTAGTTGAGGTTCAACTTGCCTTATATTGCAAAATGTCTAGAAGCACTGGTAAGAGACCGATTCAGTTGCTAATTGGCTGTAATAGGAGTCCACCTAGATAAAACTGATCCTACTCACTAGCAAATTCGTAATGATTTGTATCTAAAATTATACGGCGCCTCTATCGGTCAACTGGAGAATTCATTTTGGTAGTATGAGTCATAACGTAAAAGACCTATCGAAATCTTATTTCAAGCGAATAATGTTCTGCAGCGGTTTTTATAGAAAATTGGTACCATGAGTAACTTATTTGTAAGATGCTCTCGAGAAATTCTGTTTCAAAATAATATCGGGCAGAAGTTATTTAGCTTGGAATATGTTAACGGTGGAATCAAATGAAGACGAAAAGCGTGAGCAAGGAAGGTTTCGAGGTTAGAACAAAACGGCTACTTTAAAGGCATTTATTTTCTCAAAATTGATTCCTTTAGAATTCTTTTTGATGTCATTTCTTATACTACTAGATACTACTACCGCTTCGGAAACAAATGGCGCTCTGAGAGAGAAGAAGCGGCGCAAGAAACTCTCCCAGCATTCTTTTTTTTTGCGCTCTTTTCAATAAAAATATACAATATTGTACAGTCGCTATAAAATAATCACAATCTAGTCCCAGGCTGTCCGATCATTTAGATTTAGACGTGAAGGTCGTGAAGGTATTAATTATTACATGACGACAAGAAAACTACACCTGTTCACGCTAGCAAGTGTTTGTACCTAACAAGGTTAAATTTCACCTAAAACTATTCGATTCACGTTTACTTGTTATCGACTGCAGTTAGTGAACGCACGATTCGATTGCTAACTCATGATAGAGCTAGAGGATTTAATAGAAATAAGACGAGAAGCAAAACATAGGATGGACGAGCTAGTAAAAAGAGATAAAGTACGATACGATGCCGATAAGGCCTTAATTCATCCTTTACGGAAGGCAACTTAGTTTTAGTACAAAGTTATCCTCGCATCAATAATAAATATGGTTTTCTTTATTGATAATTTTGTAGCATTGCAGATTGAAAGCTTCTACGCTTTGTCGTATTAGGATTGAAAGCTTCTACACTTTGTCATATTAGGATTGAAAGTTTCTACGCTTTGTCATATTAGGATTGAAAGCTCTAGGCTTTGTCATATTAGGATTGAAAGCCTGTCGCTTTGTCCAAGTTTACTTGTAAGAGCCACACGCTTATGGTGGGGTGAAGGATTGAAAGCCTGTCGCTTTGTCCAAGTTACTTTTAAGAGCGCCACGCTTATGGTGGGGTGTAGGATTGAAAGCCTGTCGCTTTGTCCAAGTTTACTTCTAAGAGCGCTACACCTATGGTGGGGTGAAGGATTGAAAGCCTGTCGCTTTGTCCACGTTTACTTCTAAGAGCGCCACGCTTGTGGTGGTGTGGATTAAAATTTTTAGTATAATCCCTGAGAGGGTTATGTTGAAAGCTTTAACGCTTTACTAGATTCCGCTAGACAGATGATGCTGAAAGCTGCAACGCTTTGCAGCGTGTTTTAAGTGCTGCCTCCGAGCAATGCTGAAAGCCCCAACGCTTTGCTTTGTGGGAGGTTGAAAGCTGTTTGTAAACGCTTTACTTGTGTGCTATGCGCTGTGGCGTCTAGGCTGGACTTGACGTCGATAAATCAACGCGAGAGCGGATGGAGCGGTGGATTGCAGAATGGCCGTGTCGGAGAATTAGAATATAAAAGTAATATGGCCTGTATGATTATATTCTACTCTGTGTATTGGGCTGAACTGATGGCGAACGTCATCTTTCAAAGTGTGTTTGAAGTTGTCACTGTGTACGTCACTGTCGGTGACGTGATTGAAGTTAGTTATTATTGTCCATCAGTAGAGCGCTCATTGAGAAGTCGCATTCGTCTTCAAGCTAGCGCCCGCGCCGGTTGTGCGCACTGATCGACTTAAAACAACATGGAGGATACCCACACCGTGACGCCCGATTTTAAATCCAATTAAATCTCCGAGATATATATATATATATATATAATATTACTAAAAAGAGCTAAATGGCTTATAATTTGACGCTTTGTCGCTGTATCACTTTAGGTTTCGAAACACAACGCATATGGTTCTAGTAAGAGAGATATACTTATGCAACGACTGTACAGCGTCATCTCTTTCTTACACCGCGGATAACAGACAAAGTTCATTATTTTATTCTTCCATAAGCGATTCAAACGCCATTCAGTTATATTCACTTAATGCTACGAATCTTAGCGATTCAGTTTAGGTACCTAAACTGAACTGCATTAGCATTGAAACGCTAGTTGAAAGCTTAGGTACCTAAACTGAACTGCATTAGCATTGAAACGCTAGTTGAAAGTTGAGGGTTGGCTTAGATCTTGTCTAGATACACTATGACAGTTGTGAAAATGTCGAAAAAAATACACAATACACCTCTAATTTGAGCAATTCACGCACACTAACACAAAGTGTCATACAAATCGCGAGTGTAAGTACGTAGCTTGTCAATCACACTAAACTAATATTCCTGGTCTGTTTTCATAGGTTGTGTTTTAAATGTTGGTAAATTAATAAAATATAAAAAAAAGAATCAATCCCAACAGTAGATATGCATCATTACGTGAACATAACAGTAACGAATAGTGCCGCACTTACCAAGAACTAAGAGTAGCAATTGCTACGGGCTCTTCTCCATCCGGAAACAATACTATCTTATATTTTTACTATGTAAGATTAGGAAGATCATTTATATAGATAAGGAAGAGGAACGGTCCAAGAATAGACCCTTGTGGTGCCCCCATACTGAGAGAAGTCCCAGGAGATCTCCTGCCATTCACGTCGACCCTCTGAATACTATTGTTTAGATATGAAGTCAGAAGATCGAGCACACTTCCTTTTATGCCATAGCGGTATAGCGTTTGAATGTTGAACACAATCAAAAGCCTTAGATAAATCACAGAAGATGCCAAGTGCATTCTGCGGTTCTTCCCAGGCATCAAAAATATTCTTGTGTAATGTGTAAACATTACTGTGTTTCGGTATGAAGGGCGCCGTAGCTAGTGAAATTACTGGGCAAATGAGACTAAACATTGTATGTCTCAAGGTGGGGCGCTCAGCAGAAACCTCCACGTGTGGGCGGAGGAGTGGATCCACAAAAAAACCTCTTTGAGGCGTTCTGAATGGAGCGACACCTACCTCCCCGGTGCGCCCTGGTAACATTGGTCCAGTGATTGATTAGTTATTGTGCTCGATTTTCACTAACCGTGCGCAATGGCTGTCTCATGCTGGCTAATGGCTAATATCTGCTCGACTCTTCCGGCGGTTAGTGGGTGCCAACCGGAAGATTTTATAGCATCCACCTGCGTTTTGGCCTGCGCAGTTGATCGCCGTACGCGGGGATGACGGAATCCTGGGGAGCTGAGCGGAACAGGGGTCGGGGTTTAGTTACCCCTGTAACGTAATACGCTCTCTTTGGCCCTGATTTCAAGCTAAACGGTAGCCCCGTGAGTAGCCGTCACGTGGGTAATGGTCACGTGTCCCCGCCTCGGCGGGGTCACAGGCGAGGTAAGGTTGGTCCCCTAAGGGGAAGGTGCTCGGCCATGCTGACGGGGTAAGAATGGGTTGGATCGATCTACCAGCCATCCATCTCGAGCTCCCGATGTCGCGCAAGAGGCCAACCAGCTGAACCTATATTTCCTTCGTAGCCCTGATGGTTAAGTTAACCATCCCCACGCGGGGAATGAAATCTAACCCGGGTTTAACATGGAGAATAACAGATCCAACAAACCCCTTAAAATGGGACCTGGAGGGAAACCAAAAGGTACCATAACTGGTTCCTTGGTGGAGAAATCTACCAAGGATACTAACACATCCGGAGAGTGTTCAGCGCCTACTGGCACCCGGAGCATACTGGCGAAAGAGCCATCAAAGGCCCAACCGTCTATGGGCACAGACACTGCGCAAGTGGTGCCTGCCCAAGCAGTCAGTAGACTGGAGGCTGGTTGGACCCTCGTGTCCTACAAGGGCCGAAAGCAAGACAAGCCCTGTATAAGGGAAAGTCAAACGCAACCGGCACCTACGAATCACCATCGTCCCAACAGGAGACAGAGGCGCATAGCAGCCCGCCTTCGCAAGGTCGAAGCTCAAAACGCCAAAGCCCCGATGGCCTCCTCAACAACAGAACCTCAACCCAGCACCTCTCGTGGTTCAGAAATACCGGGGAACCAAACCCGAATTGATTCCAGGAAGGCCCCGAAAACCAACAACCGAGGGCCTCCTTCCAACAAAGTCAGTGCCGAAGCCCAACCCTCTGTACCGACCAAACGTTCTCGTCTGGACGATACTAACTCTCCAAGGGGGGACCATAAGAGGGCAAGACTATTGAACCGGCCTAAACCTACCACATATGCCAACGCCGCGAAAACTGACCCAGTTGTAGCAATAACATCCGTCACAACAGGGCACATAGACGCAAATGCAGTCCAGTTTATACAAAACAAACTTGAAGACAAGCTGATGGCTGCTATGCTGGCTGCTATAAGTGAGGAGAGAGAAGGGCCTGCTTTTCTGGGCAAGCCAATCTATGACGGGGGCGTCCTGAAACTGTGGTGCTCCAATCTCAACACACTTGAGTGGCTAAAGGCAGCGGTCCCAGAAATAACACTACCAAATGGAGACAGCCTAACTGTAAAGAACATGTGGGATGTCCCTAACCGCATAAGGTGCGGCATCCTGCTGCCTGGAGTGTGGAGGGACACCAAGGCGATCGGTGGCATGCTTAGGTTCCAAAACTCTTGGGCCGAGGTAGACTGCTGGTTGCTACATGCTCTTCACCATCACAATGATGACACATTCATCATCGTAAGCGTTCCGGAGGAGAAAATCCCCAGAATAATAGAACATGAGCGCCGGCTATCGTTTATGCTGGGCTCAGTTTACATGAAATTCCAGGGGCCAGGTGGAAAATTTATTGAGACCCCCCCCCTCCAAGGATGCTAACGATGAGGCTACTATTCAACCTGCAGAGCCAAACGAAGGGCCATAACACTGCACCACCGGAACCGATGGAAACACAAGGGAATAACCCAGCAGACGGAACCTGTGCCGCAAGCTCCCCTTCTGAGGAAGCGCTCGACAGCCTGAAGGAGCTCGAAGAGCTTCTGGCTTCGGGCACCAAGGGCAATGCCGACTGCACTATGGGTATCGAAGAACTCTGCATCAGGGACGGTGAGGAGGGCTTGCTATCCAAAGATGGCATCCCCTTCTAAGTGCAGTTTTATACAAATAAACCTCCACCATAGTGAAACCGCAACAGCTCAACTTCGGAAATGGTTGGAGGTTAACTCTACTGCTCTCGCCCTAATCCAGGAGCCGTGGGTTAGACGAGGCCGCATTTGCTATCTCTCCAATATTGGAGGTAAGATCATACATTACTCAGGGCCAGAACATCCTAGAGCCTGTATTTACATTTCAAATAACCTACATGTGCAATCCCTAACAGACTATTGTTCCAGAGATTTATGCGCTATAAAACTACTGGACCAACATACTCACCAGAAAGCGATAGTGGTCGCCTCAGCATACATGCCGGATGGAGAAGAACCACCGCCAGAAGCTCTCGTCAGACTGGTGAACTATTGCGAGACCACCAAGAGCGAGCTGATAATAGCTGCAGACTGCAACGCACATCAACCGCTCTGGGGCATGCAGACACCTAACGAAAGAGGTAAGCAACTTACTGAATACCTTTTCACTACTAACCTTAATATTTTAAATGTAGGGTCAGAACCCACCTTTATTAACAAGAGAAGCAAAACAATTATTGACATTACCCTGGCAACGGAGGGTATCTCTAATTCTATATCCAACTGGCATGTCTCGAAAGAAGCATCTTGCTCAGATCACAGATGGATACTCTTTAACCTGAAGGTAAACACTACTAAACCGTCGCCCAGGAGGAAACCCCGCAGAACGAACCTCATCCAATACAAGATGATGATGGAATCACGTCTGAATGAGGGAACACTCTCTGACAAGATAATCGGCGTTGATAACATCGAAAAACAAGTATCACAAATCAGTGATCTTATGATAGCCAGCTATCACGCTACATGCCCCCTCATCTCCCCCCAATCTGACAAACCTAAACCCCAACCATGGTGGGGACCTGAACTGGAAAGGCTCAGGAAAAAAGTGAGGAGACATCTAAACCGCGCAATGAACACAGGCGAACAATACGACTGGGATATCTACAAGGAAAGTAAGTCTGAATACAAGAAACGCATCAGATACAGAAAATCTGAAGATAAGAAATACAAAATACAGTTGTATGAAGAACCAAAAGAGGACTTTAATGTTATAGACCTCAGGATTTTCACCGATGGCTCGAAAACAAGATCTGGTACAGGATACGGAGTGTTCTCGGAAGATCTAAATATAAAAATAGCCGCACCACTAGGAGCTCAGAACACTGTCTTCCAAGCAGAGTGCATGGGTATCATAGAAGCGGCCACAGCTACTTTGGCACGAAAGGTAAAGGATTACTCAACCCGCATCCTCTCAGATAGCAAATCAGTACTACAAGCTCTACAAAGCAACACTATCACCTCAACGCTATTATACGACTGTCACCAGTATCTGACGGAGTTATGTGCAAATGGCAACCAGGTAACTCTTCAATGGATAAAGGGTCACAGTGACTCACGCGGCAACGATGCTGCGGATGAACTGGCCAGGAAAGGCGCGGAGATGATAGCAATAGGACCAGATCCAATCGTCCCCCTCCCCTCTAGATGGCGTACAATGGTCATACGAGAACATACCAAGGAATTACAGAGTAAATACTGGACGGAAGTGAGAGGGTGTAGACAAGCAAAAGAGGCCCTACTCCAAGTAGACTTCAGGCTCTCTCGCAAGCTACTAAAACTCCCACGCCAAAGATTACGTAAATTAACCCATGTTATAACGGGCCATGGCCCTTTTAACAAACATCTGTTTAGTATAGGTGTCACCGACAGCCCGCTGTGCAGAGCGTGCATGGAGGCAGAAGAGACGGCCGCACACATCATTCTGGAGTGTAGGAGTGTGGCCACTTACCGGGCCAAACACCTGGGGTCACCGAGGACTCTCCCCGAGGTCATGGGTGACATCAGAGGTTTGATTAACTACCTTGAGGAGCTGGGATGGCAAGATTAGCTGCCCACCTCACCACGCAAAATAGGCGCGCCATAGTCGTCGAGTTGCGGATAGTAGCCCGTGATAACCTATAACCTATAACCTATGTCTCAAGGTAACGAGCGCAATTGTAGTGGCGCTCAGAATTTTAGGGTTTATCAAGAATCTTGAACGCCACTGCATTGTAATGGGTAGGGCGTATAAATTACAATATTACCAATTATCAAATTACATCTGAACGTCCTGTTAGTTAGGTTAGTAATTTCTAAAATCTATTTCTTCGACGTTTTCACAGCTGTCATATTCTATCTAGACGCATAAATGATCTTAATTCTAAGGAATTTACATGATGTCACAAAAACGTTACAACTTTTCCTATTAACACCATCCACGTTAGACATTTGGTAAACGAAGAATTGAGAAAGTTAAAAAAAATGCTACATCCCCTGGGCTTGCTTAATATAGCACTGGTCACGAGTATAATGATTTTAACAACTTGAAGCAGTTTCCGGCGATCATTCAGCCATCACAAGTAACGCATGGACCATGTGATACAAAGCTGACAGACAGGTGGACGGCCATACTAACAGGGTTATTTTATGGAAGAAGAGTACAAACGAGATTATAGGTCACCTGATGTTAAGTGATCACCGCAGCACACATTCTCCTGCAACACCAGGGGAATCACATGAGCGTTGCCGGCCTCTAAGAAAAACGTTCGCGCTGAAAACTCTATACCTAAACTTTATGAAAATATAATAAAGCACTGTCGGTATTACTAGTAAACAAGATAATACAACGAATGCAAGCAATTACGGACCTACAATGTCAAAGGTCACTCACGAAGTAGAATCAATATTGTTTGACATGTTAAAGGTAAACTCACTAAATCTGGGTCAATCGGTCAAGTTCACCGCGTGTGGACAATCCTTTGCCCTTGGTACTTAGTATTAAAATGCCAAATGGCTCGTACCAGTTACTAAAGTTATCTTTTAGACGTTTTTATGTTTGAAGGTAGGTACTGACTGACAGGACATTGTATAAATACTTATATTTGTGTAATAATTAGTAATGAAGTCATCCGCAGGGCATTTGCCGCTCTTAATATACCAGCTGTTTTAGAGCCAAATGGTATTACACGCCGCGATGGCAAGCGTCCTGATGGAATGACGCTTCCGATGGCTTGGGCACGGGGAAGGGCGGTGGGACGCTACTTGCGTCGACACTCTGGCTCCTTCTCATGTCCTAGTTACGTCAGTTCGTGCTGGGACTGCTGCTTCGACTGCCGAAGACAGCAAGCGTCGCAAATATGTTGGTCTCAGTAAATCATACATCTTTGTGCCGTTTGGTGTCGAGACACTTGGCCCGTGGGGCCCAGAGGCGCGGAGAATGTTTAAAATACTATCTTGGCGCCTCAATAAGGCTACTGGAAACCCAAGCGCTGGCAGCTATTTCGTTCAACGGATCAGCCTTACTATCCAACGCGGTAATGCTGCCAGTATTCTTGGTACGCTTCCACATAATGTTAGTTTTAATTTTAATGTAGTCGTATTGTAAATATAGTTACAAGATTTGTTTTGTTTCAATAATAAATTTACATCATTAGTAAATAGATTCATGAGGAATAGACAATGATGTAAGTAGGTACTATAAACAACCAGTCTTAAAATCACCTATTTTAGGTCGTCAAAAAATGACGTTGTTTATCTGTAGATAAGATGAACATACCTGGCAGCCCATGACTTGTGACAGGAAAATAATAGGCAACCTAACTTTTTTATATACTATGGACGATGAATACTTTCGCTTGGTATAGAATTTGTCCATAAAACAAACCGGTGAAATATTAAAAAAAAAAAAAAAATCTTATCCTGGACTAAAATTTGCTAGTGAACCCATATGAAATATATTTATTGACATATTGAATTTCATAAGAAATCTTTCATCCAGTAACCAGCTCGGTGAAGGTCATTCTATATCGGGATCCTATACTTTTAAGACATACATTCAAATTAAGATCTTCTTTCGTGCCAGTAATGTTCAAAGTCTAATGTTTACGCTCATTAGAATATGATTTGGAGTTTGATCATGGTGCGAAAGACTGACGCGAACACGAGGCACGAACATTTTGTTGCAGCAATTGAAATGTAATCTAATATATAAAATTCTCGGGGTGTTAAACATTGAACTCCTCCGAAACGGCTTGACCGATTCTCATGAAATTTTGAGTGCATATTGGGTAGGTCTGAGAATCGGACAACATCTATTTTTCATCCCCCTAAATGTTAAGGGTCGTTCACACGATTTTTTTTTTAATTTTTTTTGACATTTTTTTTTTAATTTGTTTTATTATGAGTCAGCATTATAAAATACATACAACTTCAAATTTTCACCCATCTACGATCAACAGTTACTTTTGTATCGCGATTTTAATATCGGCAATACAACGTTTGCTGGGTCAGCTAGTTATTTAGAAAAATGTTTAAAAATGTCAAGTTAGTAACACAATCCTGTTAATTTATAGGGGCACTTACCTGAAATACGATATCTTTTAAAATTTTGGATATTTTTTATGAGATTAAGGGACGAAGCGAGCAGGACGTTCAGCTGATGGTAATTTATACGCCCTGCTCGCAACAATACAGTGCCACTCAGGATTCTTGGAAAACCCAAAAAATCTGAGCGGCACTACATTTGCGCTCGTCACCTTGAGACATTAGACCGAAACACAATAATGCTAACACCTTACTGCTTCACGGCAGAAAAGGGCCCCATTGGTACCCATAATCTAGCCGGCATCCTGTGCAAAGGAGCCTTCCACTGATTTTCTGGATATCAGCTATCTGATATCTCTATCACATTCTATCCGACTTACAGTGACAATACTACGCTGAAATGTCAACCACATCTTCCCACAATGCTGAGTCATTATTTGTTTGATGTGGTTTTAATCAAACAAGGCGTCGAGTTTAACATGTTAGCCATATTTCCTGCTATTGTGACGAATACAATTGCCTTCAATTAACTTCGGACATTACAATCAGTGATTTGTCGTGAAACACAATAACGGAAGTGCGTGGTGTTCAAATAATAGTAATCACCACGCAAATAACATAATTTTATCACCAACATCATCATCAGCCGGAAGACGTCCACTGCTGGGCAAAGACCTCCCCCAAAGATTTCCACGACGATCGGTCGTGCGCTGCCCTCATCCAATGTATTCCGGCGATCTTGACCGGTTTGTCGGTCCATCTTGTGGGCCTTAGTTAGCCTTCAAACACTGCGTCTTCCGGTACGTGTTCGCCATTCGAGGACTTTACTGCCCCAACGGCCATCTGTTCGTCGAACTATGTGCGATATATATATACTATCTTAACATAATTATATGCGTGGGGGCAAATAGTTAACCTCTATTTTCAGCAACGCACGCAAACTAAAACAAAGTACAAAGAGTTCATCAAGCATCGCGAGTTTAAGACTTAGCTTGTCATGCATACTAAATTAAGAAACTTGGCCTGTCGTCATGCGTTACCTAACAGCAAGAGGCACTTTCTAGACGTATATATTATCTAAGGCACGGACTAGTAAAATAATAAGGACTCCGTGTCACCTTACATAACAGTGTAGCACGAAAACAAGCCGATTAACGTGTAAATACATAGCCCCACGCACACACTTACACTACTACAGGCCGATAGGCGGCCATTATGAGAATTGTCATCGGCTGTGACAGATCAGTCTCAATAAAATATTTTAAAAATGCCGTTGTGCGTTGTGAAAAAGTGTAAAAACGATACTATATAAGTATTTGTGGCCATATAATATGATTATTTAAGGGAGAAAAAATTGTGTAACTAGTATCCCCCGTAACCGCACACACACACTAGCTAATATCACGGCGTGGAGTCCTTGTTTTATTACTCGTCCGTGATCTAAGGCTGTAAATTGTAATAGTAACAAGCCATGCAGAGATTTTTAATACTAATTGTCAAAGTCCACGCTTAACGAAGTGGAGAGCAAAGATAATGTAAACACTACGTTCAGTAGAGAGCACAGAGAGCATGTAATAATTATTTTTGAAGTTAAATTTCTTTAGGCGCGTTATAAAAAAGATGGAAGGTCCAAGCCCGTACAGCCATATTCGTTATGTAATAATTAATTGTCTAAGCCATCGTTGCAAGATTTTTAAAATTTTGTTCTTTATACAAACGTAGAATAGCACAAATAATAAATTATTTTCAGAATTTTTGCTTTTTTAGGCCAAAGAAGTATAACTTCTTGCGTGCATACATAAGTTACACACACACTTTTTTATAATTCAGCTATATTCCAGTGTGTACAATACTGACTATTTATTTACGATCTCTAATAAAGCATTCACACGAAGCAATTTTTGAAGAGTCGAAAGCGACTTCGAATGAATATACTCGATAGTTTCTGATTTATATTTGGATTATTTCACAAGAATTGATAGGTACTATTAAGATGAAAATTTCCAAAATAATCCGTTTAGGGGTGCGAGATTGGATTTTCAAGAGACTAATTGTTGATCTATGATGTTTCTGAGGGAATAAGCTTATCAGAAGATATTGATTTTGTTTTGTTATAAAAACAACTAAATAAATAGATACTAAAATAATGATTAGATACGTAATATATTTTTTGTTTTAAACGGAACACGATTATTCGGTTTTGTAAGTATGATAATGTATTGTAGGTACCTAATGTGTTGTACTTATATCATATTTAAGTACCCCGATCGTTATGACAATAATTGTACAAACTTCGTAATGATAATGTCAGTAACGGTAACCGATGGTTGAATGAACTTTCAATCGCGAAATTTGAGGAAAGATTAAGTATTAAGTATAATCATTTCGTATGTACATTTGTAATTGCACGCCTAATACGTGAGGTCTTTAATCTCGACATGTCAAAAAAAAGCAGTTCTCTCGAAACCGAAATTGATTTTTTTTTCGCACTTACAGGCTAAGATCATTCAAACGTCTAAAATCTAGATAGACTCTGACAGCTGTGAAATCGTCGAAAATTGAGTTAACCTCTATTTTGAGCAATGCTCGCACACTAACACAAAAGTATCATACAAATTGCGAGTGTAAGACGTAGCTTGTCACGCACACTAAACTAATATTCCTACCCTTTTTTTATCGGCTGTCTAACAGCAAGAGACTTCACGTAGTTATAAATTATCTAAGCTTCAGGTAGGTATATGAATATGAGTGCACTTATATTAAGTCAAATAACACGGGTCAACATGAAATTTGACTTTGATTGCAAAGCATTAAATTTCGGTAGTTTAGGTCGTAATTAGACGGAAAAAAAATATATGGAATGAAAAACTTTGCTTTTGTGCTTAGAAGACTGATTGAACGAAATTTTTAAAAATCTCGGATTTTAATTTTTGATTGAAAATAAAACTATTAAAATAAAAATGTTTATTATTTTTATTAAGTTTTACTATCAAATTAGCTTACAGAAAAGTGGAAAATAACTTAAAAGTGCACACTTTTACTTTTTCTTTTATGTTCATAGCTACTTTCTCTCAATAAACCCCAAATATACTCGCCCATCATGTTTTCATTGTATTGGCCTTGATAGCGTTGTTAAAAATTCATGATGTCCTGATGGAAACGTTCTCCTTGCTCTTCGGAATAGGCTCCCATATTGTTTTTAAATTTATCCAAATGAGCATGCAGCATATGTACTTTTAATGACATCCTGCAGCCCATGGCCTTAAAATTTGTAAGCATATCCTCAACCAACTTTTCGTAGTTTTCAGCTTTATTATTTCCTAAAAATCCAGAAACTACTGCTTTAAAACTGTTCCAACTTGCTTTTTGAGTACGATTCAGCAACGTTGGAAATTTTCCATCGGCGAAAATCTGTCTTATTTGCGGACCAACAAAAACCCCAGCTTTAACCTTTGCTTCCGATAACTTCGGAAAAATTTTTTTTAAGTATCCAAAAGCTTCTGAAGTTTCATCCAGTTTTTTAACAAATTGTTTCATCAACCCTAACTTAATGTGCAAAGGCGGCATTAACACTTTTTCCGATTCAACAATCGGCTCAAATTGACGTTCTGTTTTCCGACACACAATTCTGTTCTTACAGGCCATGACCGTTGAATATAGTGTTTAGAATCCGCTCTGCTATCCCACAAGCACAAATAACATGGATACTTTGTATATCCACCCTGTAGCCCCATTAAAAATCCCACCATTTTAAAATCTCCAATCAGCTCCCAGTTATACTCACGATACTTTACAGATTCAAGCAAAATTTTGACACTTTCATAATTTTCTTTAAGATGTACTGAGTGAGCAATTGGAAGAGACGGAAATTTATTTCCGTTGTGCAATAGAACTGCTTTTAAACTTTTTGTAGAGCTGTCAATGAATAAACGCCATTCGCTAGGGACACAGAGTATGCCAATTGCTTCAAACATACCTTTAATGTCATTACAAAAACAAAGTCCATCTTCCTTCGTGAAAAACGTTGCAAACATTTCATGCCTAGTCCGCTGATCCGTGATCTTAACATCATCAAGCAAATTCCACTGTTTTAACCGAGAGCCTAGAAGCTCTGCTTTATTTTTTGGCAAATTTAAATCTCTAATTAGATCGTTAAAATCTTCTGAAGTAATGAGATAGTGTTTTGGTTGTTCAGGTGTAGGCAAAAACTCCTTATCGGAATTACTTTTATAAGAACTAAAAGATGAGCCACTTTTCTGCGATAATTTTTTTGGTGGCTCAGGTACTGGTCGTGTCAGGTCGTGAGCAATTGGAGCAGAAGAAGATTCGAGGTCAGGATATTCAATAGGTTTTGCGTTTTTACCTCTACGTCTTTTACTCGGATTCACCATACAAAAGTAGCAGTCAGTAATATGGTCTTTTGGTTCTCGCCAAATCCTTGGTATTACAAATTTCATAGACCTTTTCTCACCTCGATACCAACCTAAAAATATAAAAATAAAAATTAATATGTCTATTATTTTGGATTCATCGCTTAATTAAATAAATGCTTACCTTCCAAACACCTTTTACAATAACTACAAGCAACATGTGGAGCCCATGGCTTATCTTGATTCCGTACAGGACAGTCAAAATATGCTTCATAGGCTTCACAGAGAACGTGAGATGTCTTTAGTTCATATTTCACGTCTCGAACTTTAATAAATTGACCACATAAAAAACAAAATGCATCAGCATTTTAAGTTATTCTGGGCTTGTAAATAACACCTGATGGTTGTTTATCACTCGGGTGCCATCTAGCGGCACAGTGTAAACGTTAATACCCCACTCTCACCGCGCGGTCTTTTTAAAAATATTAAAATCAATTTAAATTTATGAAAAAATTGAAAAATGAGTATTATTATTATAACTATCACAAAAGCAAACTTTATACCGAAAAAAGGTATTTTCTTTTCGTTTTTGTGCATAACTATAAAATATAACTGGAAAATAATAGTATAAACTTTAGGACAAAGAACGAAAATTTTTTTGTAGAGTCGTGTAATCTGTGAGTACATAAAATATATTTAAAAAAAATCTAATAAAAATATTAAAGTAGGCGTTACTTTGCGGGAATCCATAGTTATTATCCAAATGTTTTGAGTTTTATTGAGTGTTAATTCCGCCAATATTTGTCTTCAAACAATTCGACACGTGTTTCGTCTCTACACGCGGCATCCTCTGGAGATGTTGACTCGCCAAACTCTGACATGAGACTCACGAAACACGTGTCGAACTGTTTGAAGACAAATATTGGCGGAATTAACACTAAAGAAAACTCAAAACATTTGGATAATGATTATTCTGTTTATCATAGTTTATAATAATAATATTAAAAATACCTAATCTTTTCTGGACAATTGGTCGAAAATTATATCGTACCGTAATACATTTTTTCTCTAAAGTAACACACTTCGGGTTTTTTTTTATTAATATGAGAGTTTAATTCACTATCGTTTAAATATTATTTATGAAAAACTAAGATATGACTGTGTATTTTTTTTTGTATATATCTATCTATACACTTTATTATAGTATTTTTTTCCTCACCTTAGAGTATTGTGGAAAATGAAATTATAAGGCAATATTTGGTCTTTCCAAACTTTTTAAAATTATTTAATTACAATATCCGTCATGCTACAAAAGAATGAATGATCTTCCTTGCGCGGAATTTTGAAGACGATACGATATGAATGACGTATTTTTTTTATGAAAATAAGGGATGAGACGAGCAGGACGTTCAGCTGATGGTAATTAATACGCCCTGCCCATTACAATGCAGTGCCGCTCAGGATTCTTGAAAAACCCAAAAATTCTGAGCAGCACTACAATTGCGCTCGTCACTCCCCGTATTAGACAAAAAAGCGAGTAGAATCGTGCCGATATAACGTTTCTGAGTTATATTTTTTTTAATAAATTATTTTTTGACCGTGGATGCTAGTCCTTCAGTCGGTATATAAAATGGTAACGCTTTTTTGATTTCTCTGCTATTGGAAGTGTCGTCCGCGGTGATCACTTAATATCAGTTGAGGCGAATACTTGGTTGTCCTCTTTTTCTATAAAAAAAACAACATCATGAATCTGCGTGCAACGCAGAGCTACAGAGCCATATTGAAATTTCAAGCGAAACTTAATTATCGTGAAAAATGGTGTTCTGTAACAGTCATAACAGTCGTGCTCGTCTAAGAATTTTAATAGTCTAAACACATGGTCGGATTTGGTCCGGCTGAACCATGGACGCGGTCCGGTACTGGACCATATTCGATAGTATACAGTTGCTTGCGCAAAAATATAATTATTACCGTCCGGACTTAACGAGTAAGACGGTGGACAAATTGGTGTGAGGCGCCCACCGGACCGTCTGATGGTCTAGCCGTACCTGATCCGGCTATGTGTTTAGGCTATAAGAAGTGCTCGTTTTGTCGGATATCCGTATTCCATGAACGGTGCTATTGTTTAGCGTTGCAGAGACTTAACTTAATTGTGTATCTTCTGCCGCATTCATCATGAGGAGAGTTCTGTTTGACCTGATCTCTGCTACCGAATCCAAATACACAAACTAAATATCATCTCCACCATGTAATTATGTGGTGTTTGTCTATAATGCAATCTTCAAGGAACTATTTGAAGTGAAACTTTTCTCGAAAACTCGTCTGTGTGTTGCATGTCGCGTGACGGTCGGGCGGCGCCTATAGTTCGCAGCGGCTGACCGTGTAATGTATAGACTATTACTCATTTGTGCCAGTGCTCCACGCTATTTTGTTTGTTTTTGTCAGTGTTTAATGTAAATGTTGTTTGTCAGTGTTTAATTTAATCCTTTTCAATCAATTTTTAACCAGTGCTAAGACATAGAGTTCAATAAAAATATTAGTTGGAGACTTAGTCTACTTTTATTATTTCCCACTATCATTCCAATTTTCCGAGCATAAAATTAAGATTGATAAAGCTATTTTTATACCCTTAATGGAATATTATTCCAAAAATTGAAAAAAAGTTTCACGTTTGCCGTGGTTTCATAAAACCACACAATCCTTTTTGCTACGTACAAATAAACTACGGAGCATCCTTGCGTGGTCTTTCCAGTACGTTACGACATATTATTGCGTACTTCACCTAAAAGTTTTGGAATCAACTTCCTTGTGCGGTGTTTCCGGGACGATACGACATGGGTACCTTCAAAAAAAGCGCGTACACCTTCCTAAATAGCCGGCAACGCTCCTGTGATTCCTCTGGTGTTGCAAGAGATTGTGGGCGGCGGTGATCACTTAACACCAGGTGACCCGATTGGTAGGACCCATGTACGCGTTTGTCCATATTTTTTCCATAAAAAGAAAAAACTTCTGGCAACTCTGTTTTGTTATTTTACGTTAGAACGGTAATTTATCTTCCTCTTCCATAAAAACTCAGTTCTTATAATAGCTAATATGTGCGTTTCCGAGTAGTTAGTTCCGGAAACGTTTAACAGCAGCCCTATATTGACCTTAGAGCAAGGTAAACTTGTTCGGTTACATACTTACCGTAGAGATAGTAGTCGTTATAGTAAGACGTAATTCACGTGATTTTATACGACATGTCTACATACGTCATCATCTATTAACAAGTCATCATCTAGTGACAAGTTTTGTGGTGAAAGTATAGCATTTCGAGCTATGAACACTACTTAATCCTGTTACACATATCCTTAAGTCTTATTTGTAGGTTGCTAATGCTTGCTGTTGGTTATAGTTAACACTGCCGAGCCTTTCGAACTACCACATTTCTTTGTAGATAAACAAGTTTTTTGGCATGGCGTGACGCATTTTTTTGGTACTTCTCTCAGAAAAGTTATTCTTATAGCTTGTACTTTTTTGTGTAGGTTCATTTATTCAGATTAGTAGTGAATAACGAGGATTGTAAGCATATAAACTGTTTTCCACGCAAGAATTTTGAAAATATTGGCTTTGGTACATAGATGGCGGGCCGGCAGCCGTGAACTCATATCGCTCAAGGTCGCTGGCATTTAGTGTCGCCTTAAATGTGATGCGAAAACGTTGGAGCCTTAGAGCTTAGATTAGTGAATGGTCTCCGCTACGCTCAAACTAAATACCGTACTATCTAAGAACAATGGCTTTTCTATAACGGCAATTTATATTGTAGTGTGTTTGTTAATTAATTTAATTGGCTATTTGTACAGATACTTGTGTGCGTGGGATCTTGACACTAAATTTTGTAACTTATATACGCTTCGTGTTATTTTACATTAAAATTAATTTAATACAAAATTCTTACTGGTGATATGTGATCCTAGTGTCTGTCTTATTTCTTGTAGTATTATTTTTGCAAAGTTTTTCTACATAACTGGGCTTTTTAGTTTTAATTATTAGCAAAGTTTAACAGATTACAGAACATGTGGCACGTCAACGTCACAGATTGTTCGAGGCCGGCTCGAGTACGCCCACTTGGGCGTAGTATTAGATGCCGCACTTTGCGACTATGTAGTTGTAGCGCAGCGGAGACCAATCCTTAATCTAAGGTTGGACCTTTTTTTACAAATGTCGCCGGGCAGGAAGGGATGTAAGATTTGACGTAGTGAAAGTTTATAGAGAGAAGAAGTGCAGAAATTTAAAACTGTGAAACAAGAGTTTGTAATATTATTTTATATTTTTGCTAACATAAGAAAGACGTTGCCTTTGAATTTTTTTTTTGAAGCATCACTTTGGATAAATAGATAATAAATATCTTAATAAATAGCTATCTTAATAAATAGCTATTGATCGGTGCCTATCTACTTAGCTAGAAAAACGCAAGAAGCACATAATATTTGAACACGTTGGGATAATAGTGTTTATTTACAAAACGAAGCGTATTTCGTGCGAAAATATTATTAAGTTCATAATCACTAGTCACGGAGTAGTATTAGACAAATAATCAAATTATTTATCTACTACATGCGTAAATTGTGTATAAAAATAATTTACGAAGCTATTAAAATAACGGAAGTAGAGAGTTAATTCAGTTGTACCCGTACAAGTAAATTAATGTAACAATAATGATTATCAAACGAGTCTGATAAAACTTTGATTCATCATAGTTCAACCTCAAAGTACTCGGAATGTGGTGCAAAATTTTACGTTGAAATTCAAATTATACGAATTATTATTTTCTCCTAATATGGCAATACATTGTTGATCACCGGGCCTCTATTATAATATTGTCACTTACATGAGAACATAAAATGATGTAATAATTTCTAGATTAGGTAATTACAGACGAATTTTACCTACATACCAACTTAATCATAGATTGACGGGCGAAGTGAGATGTGAGCGGGTTGTATAGCGTTATGTTATTCAATACGCATATATATTATATTCAATAATTTTTGCAGTAAAAGCTTCCTAGGCGCTTGAGTACCTACATTATTTAGGTACCAGGTATTCCATGAGGGTGATGTGTCACACTCGCTTATGTAACGATTGTTTGGGTAAAATCAGCTCGAGTAAACTATGGGAGTGCAATCAGTCGGGGCAAATTTTAACAGAGTAAGTAATTTATACAGAAATATAATATATTTTAAATGAAATAATTATTATAATATATAAATATAATAAAAAAAAATTGTATTTCGTAGCATACAGCGTAGGGGAGGTCCCCTAGATGAAGCTTTCACTTCTGACGTTAGTTCTTTTGCACACCCTTTTTGTGGTGCCTTACGTATCAATCACCGATAAGTTTAGATGATGCCGCTTAAGAAAATTCCGTGCCCTCGTTGCATCGCCTATTCCATAAAAAAATTGCAGTAGTAGATAGTAGTGTTGTATTTCCTCTGGTGAGAAAACAAAAATATTTAGAATTTTTCATTGCTATTACCTATCATTGGTATTACCTACCTTGTCTTCTATGTGGATGTCAAACATGGACTTTCACGAATAAAATAAAAAAATAGAAGCTTATTAAAATAAAAGATGCACTCACCCATGCATTGAAACTAAAATGGCAATGGGCCCGTCATATATCACGCCTCACAAACAAGAGATGGACGATACAGACAACGAAATGGAAGGGCCAGTGGGCATTAGTAACGTTTGAAGACTGTGTAAGAAGTGGGCTGATGATGTGATTGAATACGTTGGAAAAGACTGGCAAATATTGGGCAAAGACCGTATAGTGTGGAAGGAAATGGAGGAGGCCTTCATCAAAAAGGGCCCATACTACTAATTAAACCATTAATTATTAAGAAATAGAAAAAAAAAACATATTTACATAAAACTTTTCTCTTTAATTCTTTTAAATAATATTAGGCTTAAGTTAAGTTTACTAACAATTACTTATAAGTATTTAAATTTAGTTTATTTTTAAATTATGTAATTTACTATGGGAATAAAAGGCTTTTTTATTTTTTATTTTACTTATCATTGCTATTCTTACTAGCTCTTACATAAAGTCACCTGGGGGCTGGGCTCTGACCGACCTTAACGTAGGTACGCACCTACAGTCTTAATGAATCTACATGAAAAAGGTTGAACAAAAGTATTGAAAAGATGAGATCCATCAGATACAATAATTAATCAACAATTGTAATAAATTTATTATAATACATGAGAGAGGACGTGGGTCATTAATCGATTAAACAGGTATACTATAGATGAGATTGGGTGTCATCATATTATAGTATATTTTAATTTAAAAAGTAAAATACATAATAAAACACTCCATCTATCTTCGAACAAACCATCATCAAAATCGTTGGAGCTATTCCCGAGACAGATGAATTAAATAAACTATTAATGCAAGTATTGTTTTTTTAATAATGTAAGATTAAGTTCAAATACAAAATGGCGTGGGACCTTTTGTTAACCAATGATAAAAAATGAAGCATTAAATATAAATTGTCGTTCGCTCCAAGGTTTGTTCCTCGGCAGCTAAAGGTCGTTTCTCGTTACAAACATGGTGTTTGCTTACTCACAATATGTCTTATACTATTCATACATTTATTCACACGTACAAAATGATTATAAAATTATAAATACGTACATGCTTTTGACTGCAATTTCGTCTACATGGATGTTCAAACTCACGAAACGAATTCGGTTATGTACGACTTGAATGTTAGACGAAGGGTTGACATTTGAGCGGTTCTGTTATTTAAGCAGCTGTTAAGTAAACAGAGTTTACTAAGTAAACTCTGTTAAAAAATCAGCTGTTTAACAAGATACAGCCTGCTGATTGACAGATAGACGGACGGAGAGCAGAGTCTAATACGATTTCTGCTAATTCCTCCCCAACCTACATACCCACATAAAACATTTACAAATTTTATACACAAAAAAGCATCAGCAGGGATCGAAACCGTGATCCATTGTACAATACTTTACAAACTCGTCATAATTAAATTCAAGTTAAACAGAGTCAATATTTTTTTTCTGTTGACCTATTCCGAGGTTATCCTCCTATCCAATATTATTGTAATTAATCAAAAAGTACTAAAAAAATAAAAATAAAACAGTTGTATCATGATCATTAAATAGAGGACTATTTACAAATCACGCAGCTGATAATGTCTGTACGTAAAAGGTAGACAAATATTGAATTTTGGACTTGGTTTATGACACGAATGTTAACTACCTAGGTACTAGAAATAAAACAATTCGTAATAATAATATTGTCTTAAAAACTTACCTATCCCTACTCCGTATCAAATAATATAATGATTATTTTACACAAGTTCACACTGAAGGCACTGACCACTATTTCACAGATCACTTAGGACCTATTGTTTGGATATATCTTTCTATATTATCTACTCTGTGTCTGTCAAATTAACGCGGGAAAAATTCTTCCACCAAACACACGTACGCACGCCTCGATATGATGAACTAATGTGATAACAGAGCTGTAGACATTGGTTGGTCTGTAATCACCATTTAATTATTTAACAAACTCGAGCACCTGTCGCGGGTTCGATGCACGTAAGGTCATTTGTAATAAAAATTTATTATTTCCTTTGGTAAACTGTGCTTAGGTTTGGGTATTGTTTTCAACTGTATTTTTATTTTAACTGACTTTAAAAAGGAGGAGGTTCTCAATTCGATCGGTATTTTTTTATGTATGTATATTATACCGATTACTCTGAGATTTATGATCTGATTTACGTAATTCTTTAGTTCGATACGAAATAGATGCTATTTGGTCCCATAAACATTTTAAATAGTTTGGCCCAGTCGTTTTTATTTTATGAATTTTTTTGTCTGCGTTGATGATATAATTGTTTTTTGTGTACGGCTTTTTTAGGAATTTTCATTTCGGTGGATTATAATATATTATTATTAACTGACACTAAAAAGTAAAAAATAAGTAGGTAATAAACATGAATAAATTGTTTGGGGTAACTATACTTCATTTAATCTATTCACAAATAAGCTCTTGATGTTATATCATGTCATGCCAGGTACTCTCCGATATAAACATACAATCTCCTGCCCGCGACATTGTCCGCGTGGACGCTTTAAAGCAGCAAACAGCTAGCGTGGCAATATGTAGTCTATATGTGTGTCCCGACCTCTTGTTAACATTCTTGCAAAATTTTAATTTAATCGCTTCAGTAGCTTTAGCGTTTTGCCTGGATATACGTATACAGACTAAAATTCTATAAAGTACTTTTTTGGATTCGTTATTGTTGATTTAGTGGAATAGTTCGATTTCTGCAACAAGATAGAGCCATATGCGTAAAATAAAAAAAAATGGTGCCCCATGGTTTAACTAACCTATAGAGAGAAGCAAGGTTTAACAACCTTGCTTTACCTTGTTGAATTTGTGTGTATTCTTGAAAGCTGCCACTTTGTGAAAAATAAAACAATTATTTATTTACTACTGCCGAATAAAAAGACAATATATACCAGAAACAAGAAAAGGCTAGTATTTGAAACACCACAGCGCAGCTACTTCGTTGATCAACAGTGTTTACGGAAAGTGCAATACAATATTTAACAAATTACATGACGAATTAAAATGTATGAATGTAAATGTAAATTCTATTGACATCAGAATCTGTAAGAAAATTACAATTTGCATACCCCTTTGGTCTTTTGAATAAGGGGAACTATTACGATTACTTATATATTAATATATACTTAATCGAGAGCTTGGGAAATAAATCAGTAAGGTGTACTAAATAAGTTTATACTTCTGAAAAAACTTAATAAAAATCGTTTTCTTTATGAAATTTTTTTTATTATCTCTAAACTTATACTTAATGAATAATAAGAACAAAATAAAAGTAACCAATAACTTAAACAATAAAAATAAACAGGACACGAGTTTAAAACCATTAACAATATCACGTAGGCACTTAGATACTACAAAAAAATAAAGATCATACAGTGAATGTTGAGCAGAATTAGAGATAAACAGAACGCGGAACAGGCTCACTTGGTGGGAGTGGTGAGGCAACCAGTAAATGGACCTCCGCAACACCGGGTCAAGGGATGCGTTCCCGAGTATGCTCTAAGACTGACATCTATAGATACTTAGTCTTGGCTCAAACTTTACTGACGTAAAACTTAGCCAAGTGTAAGCTTAACACAATCTTTCTTCCACGTACTACGAAGCTGTGGAATGAGCTTCCTTGTGCGGTGTTTCCGGGACTATAAGACATGGGTACCTTTAAAAAAAGCGCGTACACCTTCCTTAAAGGCCGGCAACGCTCCTGTGATTCCTCTGGTGTTGCAAGAGAATGTGGACGGCGGTGATCACTTAACACCAATTGACCCGTGCTCTTTTTCCTCCTTTGCAATTTTTTCAATTGTCCTCCTTTTCCATAAAAAAAATCTTTGATTTCATTTTTAGAGTTATTTGACAGCTGAAATTATCCTGAGCTTAAGCTAATACAACCCAATGCAAAAGTCGAGTTCGCGTTTTATTACACTCAGCTAAGTTTCACGTAAGTAAAGTCTGAGCAAAGTATGTTCTATAAACGTCAGCCTTATCGCCTTGCCTGTCCGTGTAGTAAATTCCCCGCTTAGAGTTTGTAGCTATTTACTTTTAGCATCGATTTCACCAATGACACTTCAAACTAAGTTTAGTAAAACTTAGTTTTACGTAAACGAGTTCAAATGCCAGTTTTGGTCTCGATTAAACCTAAATCGATTTCACGAATACCTTTTGAGCATGTTAACGTTATCCGACTTTAAACGTCATAAATAATGGAGTGTATCAAATACCCGTCAAAACTGTCATCGATAAGTGTGAACAAAATCAAAATAGTTATGTGTCAGTGTTTCTATTACGATAACGACAGTGACAGCTCTTAAAAATAATATCAGCAGTTTGCGGATCACACCTAAACCACTCTTGCACACCCCTATTTCTAGCCAAACTTAAAATTTGAGACCATTCTCTGTGTGACTGTGGACTAGATGAAGGAAATATAGACAATTTGTTCTTTAATAGTCCTTTAATGAAATCTTCCTTGTATCATTTTATACATCGTGAAATCCCCCGCCGAATCTCCCCAGTTTTCACTTCCTTTGTAAATATTTTATGTATTTACTAATCAAAATAATGACTAACACAGTTATATCTGTGTTTGTCCATTATAATCTAACAGCATGTATACTTGTTTCAGGTTTAATAAGAGAATAAAACTGTTCAATCTCGTCACCAATCATTACCATAAACACTTGTAAATTTGTTATCACTGACCATATACATATCTACTCAAAGCTTGATGATCTGCCTAAACTGGACATTGGCTGGTTGTGGTGCCCCTTCCACCAACCACAATAAGAACAGAAGTTCGAATCAAATCAAAATTGTAATATGTCAATGTTTCTATTATGACAGTGACAGCTCTTGAACGCCATGTGTTAATCGTCCAAAATTCGGCGGTCAACATTTAAACGCGTTTAGGCTATAACTGCGTTAGTTTGTGTTGGTGAAATCCGAATTGAATCTTACACTTTTACAGGCATTAGCTTAGTTCAAAGTATTCTAATCACATTCTACCTCAAAGGTAAAATCGGGGCTCATGCAACGCAATATTTAAAATCTTAATCATTATATTATATTCTAATACGTACTAGGACTTACAATCTCGTATTTAAAGTAACTTAATAAAGTAAAGTCTTTTCGTTTAACATCATATTGAAGTATTATACCCAAAAATCATGTTTTTAATTTTTTTTTCAGTGAAAATACGGAACAAGACGAGTAGTATGTTCATCTGATGATAATTGATACGCCCTGCTCATCTTGAGCGGCACTGCATTGTAATGCAGTGCCGCTCAAGATTCTTGAAAAGACCAAAATTTCTGAGCGGCACTACAATTGCGATCGTCACCTTGAGACATAAGATGTTAAGTCTCATTTGCCCAGTAATAATCTGGCCGGCATCCTGTGCAAAGGAGCCTCCCACTGGTGAATTACGGATTATCAATATTCACAGTGACTGCTTCTATACAAAATACAAGCAATAAATTTACTCATTTATGTAAAAACAATCCCGCTTTGTATTATTTGCTTTTATCTGTGGCAGGTACACGCTGAGACGCCATTCAGCGGATTTCTTCGCTAATCTATGGTCAATGGTCTCTATATGAGATTTTATATCTTCCCAAGAGGTGAATATTGCATTACAAAAGCCACAATGAAAACTTCCAGGTTGATACTGTAACAAAAATATTTAAATTTAATGCATGCTACCAAGATGTCCAGCACTACAAGATTCTTCCTCAAACTTCTACCAAAGACAAGAAGATTTAATTAGTGTCTTAACCATAGATTTAGAATATACTAGCGTATAGACAAGCTGACAGCTCGTTTATGCATGACCAAATTCGAAGATTTGTAAATATGTGCGTTTTTTTTTATATGAGAAGGGGCAAACGGGCAAGAAGCTCACAGGATGGGGAGAGGTGAGGCAACCACCCATGGACATTTGCAACAACAGGTGTGTCAAGAAATGCATTGCCGGCCTTTAAAGTGGAAGTATGCTTTTTTTTTGAAGGTCCCTAAGTCGTATCTGTTCGGGAAGACCGCTGCCGGTAGTTGATTCCACAAAGTGGCTGTGCGAGGCAAGAAATTTCGAACAAAACGCGCGGTTGTGTAATGCCAGACGTCTACGTGATGCGGATGGTACTTTGCACGTAATGTCCGGTGGTGGAATTCGGCCGCTGTAATCAACCCGAACAGCTGCTCGGAGCACTCCCCGTGATAAATGCGGTAGAAGATACAGAGGGAACCCACATCTCCTACCTCGAACCCTCATCCTAGAAGTGAGGGTTATCACTTTAAAAAACATAACATATTGTTTAGAATTTTACAGTAAAATTATATTAGATGTTTAGATATTGTGCACAGTGAGTATCTAAAGGAACTTTCTAACGCATGAAACTAAACTGGGTAACAACCAATATTTCGAGGTGGATATGGCATCAGAACAGTGTACAGAGGGTGTCAAATTAAAATAACCAAAATATAACTGGTATTACAGGGTCATGGGCAGCGATGATCACTCAATGATATGGTGACCAGCATGCTTGCTTCCGTCAAAAATTATCGTTTTCCCACAGGTGCTTACAGCGTCAGCTATTTTTCTCCTATGTTCGCTAGTGAACTATAATTAAATAAAATCAAAGTGTCGGTGTGGCAATAGGTTGAACCGTTGAGTCTCACCACGGAGCCCCCAGTTTGATGCTCCCGTGTTTTCCGTTATTGAATTAATATGTACGTTTATTAGATAATTTATACGTCTAGATAGTCTCTTGCTGTTACACAACAGGTAAAAACAGGACACGTTTAAAACTTTAGTGTGTGTGACAAGCTGCATCACTCGCGATTTGTATGACACTTTGTGTTAGTGTGCGTATATTGCTCAAAATAAAGGTTCACACTAAACTCAATTTTACTCGACGTTTTCACAGCTGTCATAGTCTATTTAGACGTATAACGGCCGTTTTCAATAACGTATCTCTAGTTACGGATACATTGATGTCACTGTTTAATGACAAGATCTTATCTATCCTATAGTTATGTCCAATATAGTTATAGTCCAATTTGGTTATTGAAATGTAAGTAAGCGTAAAAGGATAGATTTGTCTTAACTCTAGTAAGATGAACTAAGGACAGATAGGTTATTGAAAACGGCCGTAAATAATCTAAGGTATGTTTATTTGACTCTTTATAAAATCGGCATAACTCTTGTGATTCCTCTAATGTTACAAGAGTGTGGGCTGCAATGATAACCTACCATCAGGTGTTACTACTTGTTTGTCTTCATCTTCAATAAAAAAAAAATATTTTCCAAATACGACACATGAATACAAACACGTTTGTGTGGAAATGATTTGAAAAAATTAGGAAAAACCACATAGTATTATATATAAACACTTTAAAGTGTAGGTATATATTATGAAAAGTGATCACTTTTTATGTGATGTCTAACAGGAGAATTTAATGTTAATTACTGGACAAATATATAGACCATTTCCTGATCTATGATTGTCTATTTATGCTACCCAGACCCACTGCTAAGTTGATAACTTATCTAGTTGTAACCCAAATACTCTGTAACCCTGCAAATATCATTAATGGTAGAAGGCAAATCGATTTTTTAATGCAACTGAAAGTCAAATGATTGTTACTAGTCACCTAGTTAAATATAACCGACAACCAGCAGATCATAGGAAGGTTGCAAAGGGAGCAAGGCTACCCATGTCATAATACAGTTCATTCTAGTTTGGACTTTTTTAAATTAAAAATATTTATAAATAAATTAATATAAATACCTCTCGAATAAATTCAGATTCAATATTTGTCACAACTGGCACATTAAATAAATCAAGTCCATGTGCCCCCTTAAGACCATGGGATGTGACATCCATTTTTCCCAAATTGACACTGCAACGGATACACTGGAAATTATAGCTATCTTTGGTTTTGATAGTAAGGGCAAAACTAGCCCTACTCAAACATATTTTCTCGTTTAACACTATATCATTGAAGTTGTCATAACTTATAAAATCAGTAAGTATTATTAAATTTCTTGTAAGTATCCTTTCTAATTTCTCAAGTTCAGGTTTAGTTATTGGTGAAGATGGTTTGAAATAGCCTTGATGAATCTTTCCATTTATATGATCTTTCAAGTTTTGCACTGTTGCAGGGACATGCTTAGCACACTTTGTACAAAATGCTGTCGCTTTTTTTGGATTTAATTCAAGATTGTTGGCTTGCGCGTAATTTTCCAATTCTTCTTTTCTACCTTTCACTTTTGCTGTACTTTTAACTTCTTCAGTGCTCTTTGAAGCATTGGAATTATTATTAGAGCTATTTGATGCTTTTTGTTCAATTATATGTTTTCCCTTCTGGTTGGATTTGATATTATTTGTGCTAGCTTTGTTTTCTAATTCAATATTATCATTTTGAGCTATACAATTACTTTTCTCATTAGTCTTTGAAGAAACTGAATTAATTTGGGAAACATTCGAGCCATTTTGCATGGCAATACTAATTTTAGTTCCAGTATTGGTTTCAGAATCTAATTTACAGTTCTCTTTCGAAACCTTCTCTGCTTTTGGTTCAACACTAAAAGGCGTGTCACATTTTGTTGTCTCAGGTTGAAGTTTATCTATCTTTGAGAACTGTTCAATATTGCTCTTGTGAGATCTTCCATTTATATGTTCCTTCATATTATACAAATTCGGAGGCACTGAATTCTCGCACGTCCTGCAAAATACTGTCATTTTCTTTGAATCAAACTGAAGGTTGTTTGCTTTTGCGTATTTTGCTATTTCTATATTAAGTTTAGATTCAATTTTAACTTCTTCAGTACTTTCTAACTTCAAGAAATTGGAATCATTTTGGGAGCTATTTAATTCTTTATGAACATTAATATGTTCAAGTCCATGATTGATATCAAAATTATTAACTACCATTTTATTTTCTAATTCAATATTTACTTTTGAAGCCACACATTCAGATTTGTCAGTACCCTTTGAAGGAACAGAATAATCTTGGGAGCTATTAGAAGCTGTATATTCTGCAATATGTGTTTCCTTTTCATGATTGACTTGGAGATCGTTTTCTATTGCGTTATCCTCTAATTCAGTGTTCACTTCTGTAGGCTTCTTGACTTTTTCTGCACTAGTACAAGATAATTCACTAACAATGTTATTGGCCTTTTGAAGTTTATCTCCGTTTGACTCTTTAGTAATCACAGAAGGAACAGATTGATCTTGAGAGCCAACTAAGATTGTTGAGGTATGCTCGATAATATTTTTTTCTTCATTCTCCATTTTAGATCCAGAACTACCACACTCTTCTTTTATAAGAACTTTAGTACCCTTTGACGAAACAGAATGCTTATGCAAGTCATTAAGGCTTTTATGTTCAAAAATATGTTTTTCAATCACATTAAAATTCAGGTCAATCTCATCACAGCAAGTATTACAAAATGCAAAATCTTGTTGAAGGTTTACTCTAATTCCATTACTTTCAAACCTAGACAGTGATTTTATTATTTTAAAATTATCATTGCATGTTTCATTTTCTGGTTGGATTTTATTATTTTCATTTATATCATTGCAATTTGATTCATCTTTTTCAGAGTTTATATCTTGTTGATTTTTTAATTTCTGAATTCGCGCTCTGTGCAGTTTAAGTATATTACAATGGTGAGCACCACCCATGTGAGATAAGACGCTGTTTTCCGGCAATTCCCATTCGCACAGAATACATATGTAAGAATTTCCACAAGTCTCTATGTATTGTGGTGCTTTAAGAGCTTTACATATCAAATCTTCCTTTTCAGCAACATTCAGAGTCTTAACTTGTTTTGGTTTTAATTCTTTTACAGTACTATTTATATCCAGTTTTGTACCAGTTACTTCTAATCTTTTGTTTGCATTATGAGTTTTTTCTTCAAAATGTTGACTTTTTGAATCCAAACTAACTACTTGATTACATATAAGGCATTGAAAGGATGTTTCATCAATCTGCAAATATATCATTATTAAAAAAAATATTGAAGGTTCTAGAAATACATGTTCAGTCAAATGGTACATTTAGTGTTACTTCATACATTGAAGGATTACACAAACTTTTATATATTTCTAGACAGTATTCAGTTACTCCAAATTTTTTATTAATTGTTAATTTTCAAAGAAATAATTGCAACATGGGTTTATCTGCTAGCTAACTACTAAATACTAATATGGTAATTTACAGCACTTGTTTGTTGTTTATTAATTGGACGCCTCAAAGATCTCATAATTAGCTCCGTAATCACACCCGCAATCAATCATAATACTTCTCTATGATCAATAATAACACTATACACCTAAGTTGAGAAGTCCAGAAATCCAGAAATGTGCCCATAGAAGTCATTTGAATTATTTGGAAGATAAAGAGTAATGTAAGGTTAAGGTGGGTATTGTTGACCTTTGCTACAGGGCGTAGGGTAGCTTGTTATTAAGCATGAGTGAATGCAGTGTGTATGTGGAAACTAGCAAACAAACGACCTGTTTTGAGAGCTCCACTCACACAATCAAGCATGTAACACGGATTGAATGATACGACAGTATGGATTGACATGGTAATCCAAATTTTTATAAATATGCACACACACTAACAAAAGTAGCTTGTCACTCACACTAAAATAATAAAACTGACCTGTTTCCATCGGTTGTCTAGCAGCAAAAGGCATAAATTATCTAAGGGTGCAATAAATAATATTTAACATTATTAAGGGAACTTGTTGTTCGTTACGAGTTACACAGGCAATCAAGAAATGAAATTTTACACACTTTGGGCACAGAAAAGACATATAAGAATGCTTGTGACACGATATTTTGAATGAATTGGTTGATACCTGAAGTCACCATTGAGTAAATCTGAGAAAAACTCTTGCCATAATCTATCATACACTTGTCAATTATCATAGGCTAGGCAATTCTATTATGTACAATATTGAAATGTAAATTCTACCACAAACATTTTTCTATCACATTTATCGAAATGCTAACTAGTTAATCATGAAATCAACTTACCACTCGGAAAACATTTTCAGTATCCTGAACACTCAAATTACTTTGATATAAATTAATAATATGAACTGGATCATGGATATGCTGATTCTTATCATCACAGTCACAATTACAAATTATGCAGGTGCCCTCAGAAATTCCATTCCATGATTCTTCACTGACGACAACTCCATTAAAAGTTATAACAGATTCTAATTGCTTAAGAGCTTTTTTAATATAAGCAGCAGTATGTTTCTGATCTTTTATATGCAATTTGACTTTTATTTTGGTTTTTAAAATCAAATTGCATAATTCACAGAAGTACAATTGGTTTATCTGAAATCATAGAGAATAATTTATTAGAAAATAGAAAAATAATATTACTCAAAACAAAATATTAACTTAACTATGAGTAACTAAACAAAATATAAAATGTTTAGTATGTATTGCTATGTCTCAGTTGAATAAAAGCCTCTAATAATAATCTGACTTGGTCAGTTATTTCTGGTATATTTTAATTTACCCAAGAATTATTTAAATTTCCAATCATTTAATTTCCCTTTCCCCCGGTCCAATAAGGCATAAAAAGGCATTTATTTTCTCAAAATTGATTCCTTTAGAATTCTTTTTGATGTCATTTCTTATACTACTAGATACTACTACCGCTTCGGAAACAAATGGCGCTCTGAAAGAGAAGAAGCGGCGCAAGAAACTCTCCATGCAAGAAGCATTCTTTTTTTTGCGCTCTTTTCAATAAAAATATACAATATTGTACAGTCGCTATAAAATAATCACAATCTAGTCCCAGGCTGTCCGATCATTTAGATATTCAGCAGTGGAGTAAAAGGATTTACGACAGAGCCATTTTTTTATAAAACATTTAAATTTATTTATAGATAATGCCTGAACAGTGGCTGGGACTTTATTGTAGAAGTGTATGCATTTACCCTTAAAGCTATTATGTATCTTATGAAGCCTACTAGAATTAGTTACAAGCAATCCCTTATTTCTAGTGTTATAATAAGTTGAGGGCAATTCAGATAACTGAATGATTTGTCACATGTCCTGCCCACTGCCTTTTGAGTTAACAATGTTAGTTGCAGTGCAGCTATTATTGTTGTCTAGAGTTATGTAGTTTGCAAACAAACAAGTTCGAAAGAGCACTCCTACAGACAAACTATGTGAACTAGATCCCAGATCTCTTGCTCCTTAGTTCTTTAGTTTATTATGAATCCTAAGGATGCTACATAATACTAAGTAATTTATTATTATCTTGCATAGGCTTGATATACAAAATATTCTGTGCATAGTTGTAAGAAGGTATCTAATTATGTGAACTAACTAACTATAGGAAAAACTGGATCGGGCGAATGCCGAATGATCAGTATTGGATTTGAGAAAGGAACAAACAAACTAAAAGACTGACATAGTTTGTTTAGGAGCTGCCAACCAAAATTGATCGCTCCTAATTGCTAATAATAAGATATTATAATATTTTGCTACAACCAAGTTTGTCATACTATATATGTATGTTTCTGTTTGGTTTAGTTTAGGTTTGTTAAGTATTTTACTTTTTTGAGCAGCCTTTTTGTATAAACATTATAATTGAAAGTACTATTGAAATTGGAACTATAATAATGAATATTTTAACAAACTTAAAAATTCAGAAACCAATTAAACATTAAGACTAAGCTATTAAGAGGTTGTGATAATGATATAACTAAAGAACACAATTGAAAAATTAAAAAAAAAATATAGCTGCAAAATCAGTTAGAACCTAGCAATTCAATGTGTCTACATTAACACCCAAAGTGAATTTTTGGATATCACAGCAGTCTTGTAAAAGAGGTATGAAAACTATCATAAGATCTGCTTTTAATAGAAGACAACAATAACCTGACTTGTCCTATGTGTTACATAAATAATTAGCTTTTACCTTTCGAATAAAGTGATTGGCAACCTCATATGAAGTCTCATTAAACTTTTCCTTGTGCGAATTTTGAGTAATGTGCTTTTTCGCAGTATCTTCACCTGGGAATTGAGCATGGCAAGCTAAGCAATAATAGCCTAACCAACCCGAGACTATAGCATTTTCGCTTAAATTTGAAGCCATTATTGCATCTGAAATATAAACAAGTGTTTTTGATCACACGGGTAGAGAAATGTAATATTAAATCTTCTAAATATATTTGCCGAAAAGTCCTATTACCTGCATAGGATGTAATAATAATTATGTGAAAATATGATACCTGGAGCTATTACTTTAGTCTGTTACAGTATTTACCATGATCAATTACTCACTGCCTACTAGTAACTATTTTTACACTTTATTTACGAATGAACACATAGTATTGGAAATTTACAACAATAATTATTTAAATTTGAATTCTTCAATCGTAACTGATATTAATGACATGCCCTTGTAAGATATACGTTACTAACATCACCATTAGATTTATGTATTACAAAATTAAAAAGAATGTCTCTAACAGCTAATTATTCAAATTGTGAACCGCTAACGAATTTACGAACCTCACGAACGCTACAACGAATTGTAATACATACCTAATAATTAATTATAAAGTATATCGTTGAACGACCCCTTTAGTTTCTTTCTAAAGTAAATTCACAGAGTACCTTATATTAAAACTGAGTAAATTGTGATTTGTGACTTACAATTTTAGTGTATTGTGATTTGTGAATGTACCTACCTATGATAAATCATAATATTTTTTTTTTTTATTTATTTAGTGGCACGGGATGCAAGTCCATAGGCCAATAAATCATAATAAAGCATGAGGTGCTGCCAACTAAAAATAACCTTGTCCATGTTGTTTGTTGATAAGTATATACTTAAGATATCATTTTAAAGTTTAAAGGGATAGTCTAAATACCTAAAATTATATATTGCACAAAGTTTTATTTATATCATATATCTAAAAATATATTATCCAAATACAAGATTTTTTTCGAAAAATTGTGTAAACTTTGCTATGAGATAGAAGTTTAAGCATTGGGCTCCTCTAAAAAAAAGGGTACCTTGGTACATTAAAAAAGTCTATTATAAATATTGGGTATAGTTGCAGGCATGAAGTGTCTCCATTTTTAATTCAGTTTCTGGTGTTCTTCGTGATTCAACGAGCTCTTTTCGCTTTGTCGTTGTAATTGTTGAGTTTTGTTGTTGTTTAGTTTTATTCATTGTGTTTATCGTTTTATTTTGTTGTTGTGTTAATAAACCAAATATGAATGAGTCTGAGTCCAAAACAAACCAAATTCGAGTTACTTACCTTGTTAAAAGCTAGATAACTGTAATAGAAAGGCATCTTATAATATCCCAAATAGGCAGAGAGGAAGCTTTTGTAGATGGAGCATAATTATTGTATAAATAAAAAACTGAAGATTTTCATCAACAAATAATTGGCGCTCATTTTAAAGAGTGGTTAAAGGGATAGTGCCAAAGTTAAAAACCAATAGCCAGGTTTATATTATCGAATGAATCATATAAAAAAATATGTATTATCATAATATCATGAAGAGTCAAAAATCTATTTATACAAGTTAGCTGCGGAAAATGGTGTCACAAACCTACGACAACCTCCGTATCTTTGGAATTCAATCCCATGGAATTGGTATATGAGGTAGTAAAATTATTTGAAGAGGGTTTTATAAAAGGTGACGCCGTAATGGTACGCAGTAACGCTCTTATGAACCCGAATCAGAGAGCGGACATAGATACTAAATTTATATGTTTTATGTTTAGTAACAAAATAAAGACAAAATTTAATAAAAACAATTTTTCTTTTATTATGTATCAAAATATTTTTTAAGTTAAAATACTTTGAAAATTGTTTATTTCCCCTGAATTGTCATTCCAACAGTCATATTTCCTTGTTTACAATTTTTAACTGGAATTAGACATTTTCCGAGAAAGCAAAAAGAGGGGCATCCCCTTACCATTTTTTTTTTATCCATTACTTATGTACAGTGCGTTCACAGTTATTTTACCTCTAGCCGTTGGGTTAGCTAACCTGAGCGTTATATTGCCATATTTAGCTTTTATGACTCCCTCAAACGACAAGTTAAATTTTACGGTATAGATGATATTTTTTTTCTTACAATATAATGATTTCAACGTAAAGTTTGTAATAAGATCTTTTGTGATCGTGACGGTTGAACGCATTTAAATTTATATTTGGAATCATTACAGAAATTTGCTTACCAAATTTTAATTTTTGTTATGTAAAGGTTAATTTTCAATAATAATTACATCAGTGTGATATATTTATTATTATAGTCTATTTTTCCTAACTTCCTAACAAATGTGGCGTACAGAGAACCAGCTCGTACCAAGAAATAATTCGAACAGATGGGGATCATCGTACACATGAACGACTGAAATTAATGGTTTTTAGGCTGTGAATGAAAAGTATCGGGTAGAAGTGTAGAAATAATACGACAAGTTATTTTAATAGTTTTATTATTCGGATTCCTATGATAAAATCTTATAAAATAATTTATCCTTTTCCTATCCTTTTTTACCTATCTTATCATATTAATTTTCGTTCGCTTTGTTATTTAATGTAAGACTACACCTTTATATATTAATATTGTATTCATAGATATATAATAATTTATAGTTCTTATTTTATTTTGTGGCTTAATTTAATTGAATAGCATGTCATTTTCGCCTATAATTGAGGCATCACTTACCATGTGAATGTTATTGTTTTTGTATTATACTGTGTTTATATTAGTGTATACCTTGTTGGCGGAATTTAATAAATAAATAAATAAATATCTTTAAGAATATGCCTATCTAATAATATTATTTTAAAATAAAAAACAATTAAGCGTTCGGGAGATTTCCGTCAGGAGCGAAGTGCGTTATTCCAATTTAATAAACTGTTCAGTAAGATGACGAAATGATAATAAGTACAATATGAAAATAACTCAAAAAATATGTGTAAGCTTATCAAAAATATTTAACTAGTACCAAAGAATTACGAACCCATTTATGAGTTGCTACTTTTTATCCTAAAAAAGCACGTTTAGTGTATTAATTGTAAGCTGTCATTTGTCATTTTATTGTATTAGTTAGTTACACAATAATGAAGGTATATACCAGGATTTCGAACTGGACGGGTAGCTATCACGCGTGAGTCGAGTTTTAGTTACCACTTTTTTTTAAAAAGGCTTTACCTACTGCAGCCTATTGTAAAATTGATTGCAGCAGTTTTCTTTTCTGTTATTATACATTTATTTTGGTGAGTGGTCTTAACATTTTAATATAGATATTAGTTCATAATACATCTAACCTAACTAACAGCAACTAACTTCTACACTATGGAGATCTCTCCTCCGGAACCTCCGGATCCACCGGATATTCCTGCTCTCACCGGCTCGAAACGACGGCTAGAAGATAGTTCTTCAGGAAACGCAGCGCCTAAAAAAACAATTATCGATACGGACATGGCTTCTGCCTCTATCCAAAATGTATATAGTGATCCATCGTTAATAATTGGTATCAAACAGTATACAACATTTGATAAAGGACCTTTTTTGATCCACGTCTCCCGCACGGAAGAAGACCCTGCCTCAGGTCTCACTATAAAGCCAATTAAATTCGGCCAGCTTCCCCACAGGCACAAAATTGCTAATATTTGCCCTGACGGAATAAAGAAAGTAGGTAGAAATAAAATTTCAATAGTATTTAAAACAGCCAAAGATGCCAACAGTTTTCTTGATAACCCACTTTTAGCGGCTAATAAATATACCGCAACAATTCCCAACTATAACATCACTAAGATGGGTATAGTTCGTCAAGTCCCAGTGGACCTGTCTATGAATGAGTTTGTGGAGTCGGTTGATCTTCCCACTGGTTGTGGAAAGATTTTAAAGGCTCGCAGACTCAATAGGAAAGTAATTGAGGAGGGTAGAGTGACTTGGGTACCAACCCAAACCATTGTATTAACATTTCAAGGCCAATTGCTTCCGGGAAAAATCTTCCTCTTCCACAATTCCCTCCCCATAGAAACATACCTGTTCCCTACTATCCAATGCCAGAACTGTTGCCGCTTTGGCCATATAAAAACAGTATGTAGATCTAAGCCAAGGTGCTTCAAATGTGCCCAATCCCATGCTGGTGATACGTGTGAGGTTACTGATAAAGATGCTTCTTGTATAAATTGCTCAGGTCAACATTTTGCCACCAACAAAGCTTGTCCTGAACATGGTAGACAAAAATCCATTAAAGCAATCATGTCTCAGGAAAACTTATCTTATGAGGAGGCAGCAAACCGTTGCCCGAAATCAGTAAAGCCTTACTCTGAAATTCTCCTTAATCCCTCATTACCCCATAACTCTTCCTCTCAACCAGCTCATACCACTCAGCCATCCATTTCTCCTACTGTCAGTTACAGGAAAACTGTAACACTCCCTTCACGCTCCAGACCCATTTTAAGTAAGTCCTATGATCGTGCTGCTCATCAGGCCATCATTGCCGATGTTCCTTCATCCTTCCCGAATGGTTCTGCACTATCCCATCAATCCAATTTTTCATCATCAGCGCAGGATGATAACCTCTTGGAGGCTCTCCTGTCCATCATTCTATCCCTGATAACTAAAAACAGTCTAAGCTTACCGTCCAACGTTGCCCATCAACTTTCACAAATTCTGTCCTTAGTTAATAACCATGGCCCCAGTGTCCATTCTGCAATGGAACACCAGAAGCCTACGTCCTAAAAAACCCAGTCTTACACATCTCATAAATAAATACCTTCCTTCTGCCATCGCCATCTCTGAGACATGGCTGGTCCCTGGTTCACACTTCAGTGTCCCCGGCTATGTATGCCTTAGAGATGATCGAGCAGAAAGTGTTGGTGCGGGTTGCGCCTTATTAATAAGACGCACCCTTCCCTTCTCCTCGATTACCCTTCCTAGTCCTCATCCAGGTATAAATATTGTTGCAGCAAAGGTTATGAACATCTCTCTTGTCTCAATCTATGTACCTCAACCTCAGTCAACCATGATTGCTGATATCCTCTTTTTAATTTCATCTATTCCCCCTCCTATTATAATTATGGGAGATTTTAATGCTCATCACACTTCATGGGGCTCAAGCCACAGTGATTATTTTGCCCTCTCTCTGTTAGACATATTTGATGAGTGTGATCTGTGTATTATCAATGATGGCTCTCCTACCCGCAGGGTTTCACCTTCTCAAAATCCTAAAAGTGCAGTTGACCTCACCTTGTGTTCTCCATGTCTGGCTCCTGTCCTTTCTTGGAACATTTTACAAAATTCCTATGGCAGTGACCATTTCCCTATAATCATATCTATCCCTGACAAAGTAATCCCCCCCGAAAACCCTTCCTCATCCTTTAAATATAAATTAGTAGATGCAAATTGGCCTTATTACTCTTCTTGTCTAGATAAAAAAATTGCAGAGTTGCCAGTCACTAACCATCTTAATGTAGTAGATAACTATATGAAATTTACAACCGCTATGATTACTTGTGCTGACAATAACTTCCCTTTGAAGAAACCTATTTTAAATAAAATTTCAACTCCTTGGTGGGATGCTGAGTGCACTGCTGCTGCCAAAGAAAGGAAGTTAGCGGAAAAAAATTATAACAGAAACATGTCACTTTCTAACTTTATTCACTATAAAAAAGTTGCAGCTAAAGCTACATATTTATTTAAAAAAAAGAAAAAGCAAGGATGGATTAACTTTTGCCAAAATTTGTCTCCAAGCACTTCATCCTCAATGGTTTGGAAACAAATTAAAAAATTTAGAGGTTCATTTTGTGCTCAAGAGCATGATTTAAGTGTGGATTCATCTTTATGGCTTGAATACTTTTCAGATAGAATGTCCCCCCCTTCAGCTCCAAACATGGACTATTTTCCATCCCCTCCAAGCCCTCTTGCCTCTACTCATAGTTTAGAGTCTCCTTTCTCTTTTTCTGAACTCCTTCTCGCTTTAGACGGTCTAGCTGATGCTGCTCCTGGTGCAGATGGAATCCCCTATTCTTTCATCAAAAACTCATCAACTACATCCAAGAAATATTACCTAGATATTATAAATAACCTTTTTGATTTTGGGGTCATCCCTCCACCCTGAAAAAATCAGGTAATAATACCAATTCTTAAACCTGGTCATAATCCATCTGAAGCCACAAGTTATAGACCAATTGCCCTCTCTTCTACTCTTGCAAAAGTTTCTGAAATCATGATAAAACACAGACTTGAGTGGTTTGTTGAAAACAATAATCTCCTTTCCAACTCTCAATATGGTTTCAGAAAGGGCAAGAGTTGCCTAGATAGCTTAGGCATCCTTACAACTGACATAAGAATAGCACTCCTCAGTAAAGAACACCTTTTGGGAGTTTTCCTTGACATAGAATCTGCATATGATAACGTATCACTTCCTCTACTCAGGAGTAAACTCAACCAGCTGAGTATCCCCGTGAAGCTATCTCGTTTCATATGTAATATGTTAATGGAAAGAACAATCACTATCAAAGGTCCATCCTCTTACCTCCCTCCTAAGTCAGTTTGGAAAGGCTTACCTCAAGGCTCAGTCCTTAGTCCCCTTCTCTACAATCTGTATACATATGACCTCAATAGCTCTGTATCCCCCTTCTGCCAAATACTGCAGTATGCAGATGATATTGTTCTGTATACTTCCAACAAGTCCATACAGGATTCATCCAATCAGTTAAATTGTGCACTTGAATATCTTGCTGATTATTTAATGCAACATGGGTTGTCACTATCAACTGCTAAAAGCAAAGTAGTTTTATTTACAAATAAAAGACTTTTTCCTCATATTAAAATTAAAATTTATAATGTTGAGTTGCCTGTTGTTACCAATGTTAAATTTCTAGGGATTTGGTTAGATCAAAAATTATCAGGCATAAAGCATTTTGATTATGTCTCACAGAAATGTGAGAAAAACATTAATATCCTGCGCTCTGTATCTGGTGTCTGGTGGGGAGCTCACCCCTTCACCCAAAAATTATTGTACAATGCAATCATTCGCAGCCACATGGATTACGGCACTATGTTCTTGATCCCAGGAAATAAAGCAGGTCTGAATAAACTGGACAAAATTCAGGCTAAATGCTTGCGCATAATATTAGGAGCCATGAAATCTAGCCCGATTAATGCCATGCAAGTAGAGTGTGTGGAACCTCCCCTTTCACTTCGCCGTCAATTTCTTGCCAATAAATTTTTTCTCAAATTAGCTGAATGTTGTGGACATCTCTTGCTTCCAAAATTAGACCAACTATTTGCTTTATACAATAATAATAATATTCCTGAAGACAAAAGACCCTGCATTCTCCACAGTTACTTATTATTCTCTCACCTCTCTTACCCCCTCTTCCAATATTCTAAATTGCCTCTATTTACTATGCCTTTTAGTGCACTCAATTTCCAACCATCTGTAATTTTAAACTTAGGTATAGATAAGTTTTCCATAGAAGCCAATAAAACTTTTTCTCAGATAATGTACTCTGATTTTCAAAATTGGCATAAAATCTACACTGATGCTTCAAAAACAGACATGAGCCCTGTTGGTGCTGCAGCTGTTTTCACTGGGGAATCAATTGCCATTCTTGAAGCAATTTTATTTGTTAAGGCTCATGGCATGAACAATTCTATTATTCTTTCAGACTCCAAAAGTTGCCTTCAATCAATACTGTCAAATCCATTTAGGTCTAAAAGTCATTTTCCAATTATATTTAAAATAAGGGAATCTTTGAAAGAATGCTATGACCTCAATATTAACATCGTTTTAGCATGGATTCCAGGTCATTCAGGCATTCTTGGTAACGAAAATGCAGATGCCTGTGCGAAGACAGCTATTGCAACAGGTTCCCTCCAATACTCAAAAATTTTCTCCCATGACTTGCGCACCATCCTGAAACCCAAGTTGCATGAGAGTTGGTCCAGCATTTGGCAAGTTTCCAAAAACTCTAAAGGCAAATTTCTCTACTACCCGTAATTCCTCAGAAACCTTGGTTCTCGAAATTTAAAATTCCCAACAAGTCAGTGATTTCAACTATTTGTCGTCTACGTTTTAATCATGCTTGTACACCAGTATTTTTGGCTAAAATAAGAATTAGGGACAATTCCTTGTGTGAATGTGGTCTAGATGAGGGAAACGTGGATCATTTATTCTTCAATTGCCCTTTAACACAACCTTCTTTATACAATTTTATACCTCCCGAAATTCCCCGCCCAACTTCCTTTAAATGTCTCCTCTCCCTAGTTTTCACTCCTTTTGTATATATTTTGTGTAAATATATTAAAATAAATAAGATTAAGTTGTAAATAGCACTAAGTACTTATATCAAATAATTTAAGTAATTATATTTGTGTTTGTCCCTTATAGTCCTAACAGCATGTATATTTGTTTCAGGTATAAGAAAATAAAACTTGTTTCAATCTTAAGCACCGATCAATACCATTAAAATTAGTAAAAGAATACTCTAAGCTTGGTGGTCTACCTTAACGTGACATTGGCAAACTTGTGGTATACCTTCATAGTAGGAAACATGCCATAGTAGGAAGAATAGAATAGAATACACAATAATGACCACAATATATTCATCCGGATAATTATCGTAATCGGAAATAAAGTAATCTATTTGCGTTTTAGGCTATCTGTCATTCATAGCTATCAAACGTTTTTCACGATATTTCACTTTTTCACAAGAAATAGTGAAATAGAGTTTCGCACAGAATTTTTTCGTAGGTAGGTATAATTTTCCATAATGTAGTACGACCTCCACAAAAAATTATATCAATTTTTAACTCTGCTGAGTTTCCCAAAAGTCGGTACCTCCTTTCTGACGGTATATACATTTCAAGTATTTTATTTCGAACTGCACACAGATCAAAATCATCCAAAATATTTTTTTTTCTTGGATGCGTTTTTTTCTGGGAGTAGAAATTTTTTGAGAAGTGGATGCAACTTCTTTCATCTTCAGCAACTTCGCCTTCTTTAGTTATGGTGCTTACGGTTTTTTCAGATATTCCTGAAACAGGAAAATGTTATATTTTATAAAGCCTATTTTATTTTAAATTAAAAATAGCTGTGTATATATGTAGAGAGCTATTTCTTACCAATAATGTTCCTATTTACATTTTTACCTAATCGTATCAAATGCTACCAAACGAAAATTGTAGTTCTAACTAAAAAAAATAGAGGTCAGCTTGGCATTTATATTATTTATTTATTCAAATTTAAACCGCTCAAGACGACTTATACTAATTGACAATGATTACTCTATTAAATTATGAAATCATATAATATATTAAAAAGACAAATATAAAGGACATAGAACTTGTATATCAAATTGAAGCAAATGATTGATTATATTACTATAAAAATAAAACATACAAAAAACATCACAAGATTTTACTGTACTCGCAAGAACAACAACAAGCACTCTAACATTAATGGTGAGAGAAAAATAAAGTTGACGCGACAGAAATTATGTACTGATGGCGGTAACGCTAGGACATCAAGTTTCCACAAAAATTGGGAAAAATACTAAAGACGGGTAACCCTAATTTACATACCCGTCATGGCGGCAACTCGTTGACGAACATTTCCAAATGAAAGCAAAGGAGCATTATTTTCTTTTTCTCTTTCACAGAAATCACGCACCGATAGTATACTATTTCTTCCCCTACTTTGAATTCTTTTCGGCATGCTAACAGATGAAATATCACAAATATGAAAGAAAAACGCTAGGAACTTCACAGAATGACTCGACAGGAACACCAACATAAAGAAAACATATAATGACTTTTGTCAGAGGTAAAATAACTGTGAACGGACTGTAGTGATTCTGAATTACTTACATGTTTGATAAAGAAAAAAATGAGGGTAAAAAAACAAGTTAGATAAATCTTAGTCTCATCTCGAAGTCTGTTATCATCAATAATAGTATTGTGGCGTATAATCCAAGTATTATGATACTACATATTACACAACAAAAAATAGTAAATTACTGCTTGCGTGTTTCTGCATTTTACTAGTAAGGGTTTTGGTCAGGAGTGTAAGAAAAACAGAACATTTATTGTATTATTTAGTGATAGGCTAAATTTAAAGAAAAAGGACCACACAAATTTAATTGATAACTTTCTTAGAAAACAAACAATAGGCAAATTATTGCTTTGCTCTTTACCATAAAGGTACTAAATTTTCAATTAATTTCACTTCTAGCTAATCGAAACTATTTGAAATTCGAATGTTATATTTTTTTAAACGTTGCAACCTTCTTAGTAATATAAAAAACAATTGGCGGGAAATCATTTGTCAATTGTTTTTTTTATCACACATCAAAGGTGTACATACGCAACGAAAATGGAATTAAGTCGAAAAGATTTTAGAGAGATTTTAGACGATTTTAAAAGTTCTCTCTCTCCGCAAGACTGTGCCGCTCGTCTTCAAAATGCTTTTGGGATAGAAGCAAATTGCTTGAGAACCGTGAGGCGATGGTTTGCTGAATTTGAGAGAGGTGTAGATGACGAATTTCGTGAAGGGCGGCCTTCAACTGCCGTCAACGAAAATAATGTGGCTACTGTTCATCGGCTAATTGAAGAAAGACCGCGTATTACCTACGAGACAATTCGAGGACTATTGGGGATTGGTATGAGCTAAATTCAGAATATTTTACACGAAGAAATGAAATTTTGGAAACTTTGTTGTCGTTGGATCTCTCATGAACTGATAGCGGAGCAGAAGCGGGCTCGCGTGGAACTGTGCTACAGATGCTAATGAAGTACAACTACGGACATTTTAAACCTGAAAAAAACAGCAATGTTGTGAATGGGTGTTTGAAAATGAGAACAGGCCAACAAAAGTGAGGCAGGCGAGAAACGTTGTTAAAAAATGATTGCATTTTTTTAACCATCTGCACAATTTCACTTGAAGGTCAATAGAGCCATTTGTTTACGCACGGTGTTAAAGAAAGTTCGCGGAAGACAACCAAAAAGCCGCGTCCTCCTACATCTTGACAACGCTTCTTCACACACGGCCCACAAAAGTTAGTCATTTTTAGCTTCCGAAAAAGCACAACTCGTCCCATTCTGCACATAGCCCCGACCTAGCACCCTGTGATTTCTGTATTTTCCCAAAATCAAAGATTTGGTGAGAGATTTCACTTTTACCAATTCCGAAGAGGCATTGATAGCGTTCAATCAGCACGTAGAAAACATGCCTTCAGATCTGTGGACCTCCTGTTACAAAAAATGGTTCAATCGCATGAAAAAATGTCTAAAATGTAACGGAGAGTATTTTTAAAAGCAATAAACATAATGTTTTAGTTAAAACATGTTTTTTTTAACTTACGCAAAACTTTTAGTGTGACTTACGTAATAGCATATTTAGTCTGATTAATCACATGTACAACAGCTGTAGATATGTATATTATTTAATACCACATTTCTTGACATTAATAAATGTTTATAAAATTTAATTTGACATCAGACAGATTATTTGAACGAAAATCAATTGCATACAGTCAAGAACAAAAAAGTGATCAATATAACAATTGCACTGCGGACATGTGCTCCAGAATTGGCACCGGTCCTTACCCGTCTTTTACGGATCTCCTACTCATCAGCCGTAGTCCTAAAGATATGGAAGGCTGCTTTAATACACACTTTCTCTTATAAACTGGTACAGTAATTAATGATAAAAATGAAGTAGCACGTGTTATTGAGAAATTTTTTCAACTTGCAACTAAAGCTGAGCACTCGCTAAAGCAAAATATCGGCGCTACTGGCTCTGCGTTTCAGTTTGGACATGTGACTGCTACATTCTAGTCAAAACTTTCAAAATGTTATAGCTAACATCACCGAAGATCTGTGGGGTATGTCAGTGAAAACCTTGTTATCAGTAATTGAAGTGGTTTTCCCACATTATTATACAATGTGTTGATGGGTGTCTTCCCCAGCCTGATGAAAAAGTCTTTCTGACAATTCTTTAAGATTAATGACTTCTTCTGTACAAATAATTTATTTTCCCACCAAAAGTTTTTTTTGCCGTAGTTTTTCGGAGCTATTTACATAATTTCAAAGTCGTTGATTGATCATTGACGTTAAGTTCGATCCTATCCACTCTAGATTCGTATTCCTCTATCATTTCCTCGTTAGATCTTAGAGCAAGTAGTCGTTAGTAGAGCAAATTGTAAAACAATTCATCCTTTGTTTTTCGGTCTGAAGGGCGCCGTAGCTAGTGAAATTACTGGGCAAATGAGACTTAACATCTTATATCTCAAGGTGACAAACGCAATTTTAGTGCCGCTCCGAATTTTTGGGGTTTTCAAGAATCCTGAGTGGCACTGCATTGTAATGGGTGGGGCGTATCAGTTACCATCAGCTGAACGTGTTGTGCCTCCAGTAAAGAGACTGGGATGCTCGTTTGCACAGAATGCCGGCTACATTATAGGTACCACAACGGCGTCTTTTGTCGTGAAGCAGTAATATTGTGTTAGCATTATTGTGTTTCGGTCGGAAGGGCGCCGTAGCTAGCGAAATTACTGAGCAAATGAGACTTAATAGCAATTGTAGTGCCGCTCAGAATTTTTGGGTTTTTCAAGAATCAGCTGAACGTCCTGCTCGTCTCGTCCCTTATTTTCATTTAAAAAAAACCGGTATCGCTCGTAGTCGTACGTCCTCTATGTCAGCGTCCTACCGCGCCGGTCGATCAGTTTGCTTTTCCTGTTTGACATTTCAATTCTTATGAAGTCAAGAGTGGAACTGGAACTTGGAAGATACTTTAAATTACTAAAAGTATTTTGGTAACACTTTGCTTGTAATTGTTAATTATCACTGTTAAAAAACTTAAATACCCTCTCTTCGCAATAATGTAAGTGCAATAATGTATGATGTGATATCTTCTGTTTTGGTTCCGTGTTTGTAGGTTTTTAGATTATAACGAAATAAATTTATTATAGGACTACTACAACGAAGCCGAGATCTGAGATGACTTTGGAGGAATTATCAAAGATTGAAGAAGAAGAATTCAGTACTGGCCCTTTGTCTGTTCTAACACAATCGGTAAAAAACAACACTCAAGTCCTTATCAACTGTAGAAACAACAAGAAGCTGTTGGGTCGTGTCAAAGCCTTTGACCGGCATTGCAACATGGTCCTTGAAAATGTTAAAGAAATGTGGACCGAGGTACCGAGACTTGGAAAAGGGAAAAAGGTATATGTACAAACAACTTGAATTACTCAAATTTCTACACTCGTAACTTAAGTATTAGTACTTTTTATTGTTTCTGCTTTTATTTCCATTTCAATATTTACCATTCACTTACTTTTTACAATGATTACTTATTGAGTCATTCTAAATAATATATTGTGACACCACAATATGATAATTAATTTACATTAAGACAGTCTAGTGTGATCTTATAACCTCCAAAACCTAGCTGCATTTACTGTACATATTACTTGACTTAATCAGCCTAAACAGTAAAATAAAAATTGTGGTCTACAATATGTAGAGCATAAGCTTGATTGTGATTTATGAATTGGTGTGATAAACCAAATTAATTTTACTGTTAAATTGTTAAATACAAATTAATAATGAAAAAAACTGTAATAATATCATAATATAATAATTAAATGTATTAGTCAAAAGCCAAATGATAGAAAGGTGATAGAAGATTAGAAAAGTGATATTAAACAATTAATTATTAAACTGTTATTTGCTAATAGCCACTACTACGGTACCCATCTAGCAAGCATTCCGTGCCAAAAAGCATCTCATGGCGAAATTGCCCCTCCAATATGAATTGAAAGGGCTATTTTCCACAACTCAACATAGCTCTGCAGGTGCTTTACCACAATAGTGCTATTAAATGTATATATACACATTGGCACATGGCGAGAATTGAATTGTCTCCACTTTGATGAGGTTTGTAAATGAGATTCAAAGGAATTTCTTTTAATTGAAACCATAATAGAACTCAATATTTTTGTTTTTATGGCATCTAACAAATTTGCAATAAATATAATTTGTATTAATTAATATGTGGTGTATTTCAAAGAGACATTACTTGGATTTATCAAAAAACTGTGTGTGTTATGTTGTCTATTTAACATGCCAATCACTAAATCATGGGTAATTCCTGAGAATAGATGTAATGTAATTAGAGTCCTTTTTCTGTTCAGTGTTGCTATTATGGTCACTGTACATATCCTTCTGTATATCCTGTGTGTATCCTTCTCAAAGATATAACTAGTACTTAAATTCCAAGTCTTTTATAACATCACAAACAAAATTGTTACACAAACGGTTTTTTTTTATGTGACCTTGGTTGCAGTAAATAGTTTGTTTTGTTGAGGAGATGGATTACCTCCTGTCTTACAGATGTCTTGACCTGATGGTGAACTCTTAGCTCATGAGCTTATATTTCTGATGTACATGATAATGTACTTAATATAATATTACTTAGTATATTGTGATTATCATAATATTTCTCCAGAAACTTAACTTTAACTGATAAATGTTATTATAGCATAAGTTTTATTTTTTTTCACCTCTGATATTTTCTGCCATCTTGGCGATCTGTGCCTATCACAATAAGCCAATTTATTGACTCTTTGGTGGTTGTTAAGTTATAGCATAAGTGAGTTTGTGTATGATGCCGCTCCAATAAATGATATGCATCATATATGTTTGAATGGGTTGTAGATTTTATGATTCAATAGGTGATCATTTATAAATCTTTTAAAAATGTTAAGGGGTTTTCCTCAAGTAAATATTATCCTTGTTCATTGACAGATAGAACTTCTCTTTATTTTCACATATATATTTTACTTTATTTTTCCACAATCAAAAGCTGTGGAACGAGCTTCCTTGTGCAGTGTTTCCGGCATGATTCAACAAAAAGCTCATACACTTTTCTTTAAGGGTGGCAGCACTTCTTTGATTCCTCTGGTGTTGCAAGAGAATGTGTGTCCTTTTAAAAAAAAATTTTTATTTGTCATCTGTTATACCATTATATATCCTTTAAATAAAACACTTTTTATTGGATTAAAACGCATGTTATTGTAACTGTGTTTTTACAGCCCCCTGAAAATAAGATCTGGAGAGGTCTTGAAACAACGGGTTAGCTAAATAAAAATGTAACTTTTATGCAAAATTTTTAATTTCAACAAACATTATTAACAACAAACATTATTAATTTCAGGGCAAAGCAGTAAATAAGGACAGATTCATATCCAAGATGTTCTTGAGAGGTGACTCTGTGATTTTAGTTCTACGCAACCCGCTGGCAACAGCAGCGGGAAAGTAATAGCTTTTAAGGATAAGACTAGTTTAATTCTGTATTAATTTCATACCTACCAATAAATAATAATTTTCAATTTGTTGTACAGTTATTCCAAAGACTTCAGACCTTTAAACATTATTTTAAATACAAGGTAATTCAAATTAACTAAAAATTGTTTCATATATGGAATTATTGTGCCTCCATTAAACTTCCTCTTGGCAGATTTTCCGAGACCTTTTAGATTCCACACAATACAGTTTCCCTTTAGTATAATCGGATATAATTATTATAAAACACAAGCACACTATTAGCAAAACGAAGACGATCCAAACAAAATGAAATGAGACGCGCGTTATCAACTGTCGCGGGCCGAACGGGGTTGTGACGTCATAGTATAAGCGCGGGTAATCTCAGAAATTCAAAAAAGTGCTTAACTTCTAGTTATATCTACGTAAATACTGCATGTATTGAAGTGAAATAAAAACAAATGCAATGTAAATGCTTTACGCTACGATGCTAGGTGTATTTGATAGTAATATTTGGCCCCTTTTGTAATCTTCATCCAAATATTATCCTCAATGTATTCTTTACCGAAAGAACCTCTGCTCGTGGCCAGAAAACATGTAACTGTCATGATCAACCATTAAAAGCGTGAGAAATTGTGAAGCCTGAAGCTGCAGTTCAGCAGTGTGGTGGTAGCACTGGGAGTTTCATATTAATGTTGTTTATAGGGGCTATTCACGCCATCGTGTCTGGGAGGCCATTAAAGTTACTTCGATATTTGCTAAGAACAGTAGGTATGGGCTAAAAACCTAATGGGCACGCGTATACTCACGAGTGATAAGAGCTCACGTTATCTCGCTTTGGTCAACTTGATTGCAGTGAATTTCGTCAGAGTACATTTCATTGCCCTGGAACGGCTTTCGGCGCGTTATATCAGATCAACTGAGGAATCAATTTTTTTTTATAACCAAAGAACTAACTTTACGGAGTTTTGCTTACTACGTTAACAGTCCGGTGAACCGTATGCGGTACACGGGGAGCGGTTCCGTCGAGTCCGTGTACCCTATGAGGCACACGACCTCTTTAGGCTCTGGAACCATGGAATTATCAAAATTAATAGTGTTTTCGTTGTGGGGTGGCTAAAGATCTTATAGAAAAAATTTGATATTTTCTTAAATGTTGCCATATAGCAACAAAAAATAAAACAACATAGAAAATAATTTAATCGATTAACTTTAACTTAAAAACAATCAATACAGTATGTTTTTTTTTCCAATTTTATATTACGTTGATACCCTTTTTGGCTTCGGCGTCCTTCATCAAGGAGGCGTTGGTAGCATCCCATGCATTGTCTTCGGCCAAAACGAGATTATTTCTTGCCCAAAGACTAAATAAAATATTTTAAGTATCCCAGCAAAATACTTGAACTTGAAGAAGGCAGACTTCCTGATTGTGTCCTTGATGATCCTGCAAAGTGACCGTGGTGTTCTTCCCGTCCTGCCACATTCAGCATCTTCATCGTTATGGTCTTCTGCCTGATCCAATGATTTCTTCTTCAGTATCAGAATCTTCTAAGATTCTCCTTTATATCTTCGTCTCTTATCTCGTGATTTCAACACAAAAATGTTCAGAAAAAAGGACTAACATTTATCTATGCGAGCAAAAAAATATCAAGAATGTGGAGCCCAAAATATTTTGAGTATTCGTTATCTTTCGCCTATTTCTGCCGTGATGTGTAAGCATTACTGTATTTCGGTCTGAAGGGCGCCGTAGCTAGTGAAATTAGAAAATAAGACTTGACATCTTATGTCTGAAGGTGACGAGCGCATTTGAATGTGTGGAAGGTGCTCAGAATTTTTGGGTTTTTCAGTAATCTTTAGCGGCACTGAATTGTAATGGACAGGGCGTATCAATTACCATAAGCTGAACGTCCTGCTCGTCTCCTCCCTTATTTTCATAAAAGAAAGTAATTGATACAATCATTAATATAAAATGGAGGGTAGGATGATATTCTCCTATCACAGTATGCATTATGTTACTCAATTCATTGTTTATGGTCCAAAAATTAAATGTCTACTAGCACACTCATGAGTCCGTTGTACACGCTAAGGGAAGGTAATTTTAATTCATAAGTCCGTGTACCGCCCGGTGTACACGGGGTCACTGACATATTATATTTTGTTTTTTTTTTGCTATCAATTGTTAAGTGGACATTGAAGAAAGGCCAAAAAATATGAGATTTGGTATGGACTAATTTCCTCGTACTATAATTTTTGTACTTTGGAAAATACTGCCCCATTTTATAGCTCAAATTTTTAGCAAAAATGATGTCTTCTTTAAGATGGGATACAGTTACCGTTCCATGAATGCATTTCTTTAGAAAAGCAAAAAACTGAATAATACAAGTTTTTTGTTTCGAAACTGCAAACTTGGTTTTATACTTTTGCTTGGTTTTAACATTGCTTTTTTTACGCCTATATATTTTAGGTGACTGAGGTTTTAGATGCATTAGATAATTTATTTTATTTACCCATCTTGGTTCGCCCTTTAACAAGACGCCCAAAATTTTTTAATAAACATTTTTCATTACCTTGTTGGTAACTTAAACCTTACTTTAATAAACAGATACAAATCCTGAAGAGAACATATACAAAAACAAGCTCTGTTTTTCTGCTCTTTTCACGCTACTAAAAGTCAGAGATACTTTCAGGTAGGTACGTTTTTCTTCCGTGGATTCCCTAATACTGAAATGTATTAATATAAATCAAACTCGAATAGTACTGTTCTATTTGGTAAATATATAAATATCGTGAAAAATAAAAAGATATTCAGAAGTATATTTTTTTTATTTCACTGACAAATAAACATTTTGAAACTCAGTAACTTAAACTAAGCCACAAATTAATGGCAAATGGAGAATTATTACAGTCTTTATAAAAAATATTACAATTACACCATTTTAATAATAATTTATATAATTATAAATTGGGACTACCTATACTTTAAAAAATTGTCGAGAAAAATAAACAACTTAATATATTCTTTAGGTTATTAGGTAAATGTCAATGTTTCATAAGAACTTCAATAAGCTAATAGGTAGCATTATAGTATTATAGCCTGCATTCGTTATCTCATTTAAAAATATTTATGTATTTTATGGAGATTACGAAGTGTGCCATTGTTTTATATTTCATTACTTAGCATAAATAATTAGGCTACTAGCACTAGAAGTAAATAGTTTTTTTTATGTCCCTTTTTAAAACATAACCTCACTTTTTGCGATATGTTTGTGAAGCGGCGAGAACAAGAATGGTTAACTTATCCAATAGGTACTTTGTGAACACTCGTTCATATATCTTTCTGTACGTAAAGACGTCGCGTAACTGTGTGTCTTATTTGCAAGGTGCATTTATACCAGAAAATACTATTTTTTTATACCGTACATATCAATTTTAAACACTGTATGATTATATTCTCAAGTATGCCGATCAATTGTCATTAAAAATCGGAGTGACATATTAGTTCACTCTTGTTTGTAATAACAATTATTTTTTTTTATGGAAAAGGAGGACAAACGAGGTTACGGATTACGAGTAAAGTGATCATAGCCGCCCACATTCTCTTGCAACACCATAGGAATCACAGGAGCGTTGCCGGCCTTCAAGGAAGGTGTACGCGCTTTTTTTTAAGGTACTCATGTCGTATCGTCCCGGAAACACCGCATAAGTCACATTTCACAGTTTTGTAGTACGTGGAAGAGAGCTCCTTGGAAACCGCACTGTGGAGGAACGCCACACATCCAGATTGTGGGGATGATATCTTAATTTGTGGTGCAGTGCGAAGGTGGAATTCGGAGGCAGGAATCAGGTGAAACAGCTCTTTGGAACACTCCCCGTGATAAATGCGGTAGAAGACACACAATGAAGCGACGTCTCTACGCAACCCCAAGCGATCTAGCCATTCACAGAGCACTGGGGCCCCCAGACAATTCGAGCTATTAAAAATTGTTATAGATTTACAATTGGACAATGAAATCAAATAAAAATAAGTACATATGTTGTTAAGTAAGATAAAACCAAAAAAATCAAGACTGTCATTGAATGAATAAGGAAATTTGTATGACCGTTCTTGCTCTTGCTGCAACATATTTCACAAGTCGTGCCATAGTTGTGGAACTTACAATACAAATTGTCTCTCCTTAGTAATTATACATTACAATATCTTTGGTTGTATTTACAATGTACTTTCTATTATAATAACTTAAAATAAACAGTAGCATTAAACAATAGTTCTATCTACAAATAAAAATAAATAAATGTCTTCTTTGACATTGGAAACAAAATACCAAGCAACAGATAAGTAAAAAAACTGTCTTGGACCTCATACAATTACAATAAAGGCGTAAAGACGAAAAAAGCGTGCAAGTAAGCGAATCTATTGTTACTGTAACCGATTTTGGTTGACAAGTCGTAAACAGTCGGCCGCGCTTGTCATTAGCTCCTTAGTATTTTGTATCTTAAATTGGTCACACATTATCGAGCTGTCTTCTATAAGATAGTATATTCTATGATTATGGGTAGCATAGTACCATAGTAAGTCTAAACAAAACAAAAAAAGATTTGAAAAGTCAAATATTATACTCTACCTCGCCAACAGCGGTATAAATCATTGGTGCTCTCCTGAGGCGTGTTGTGATACATCACTGTTGTGTAACTTAAACGAGTGGTTTGAAGGAACAATATAAATATATAATATACTTTAAGGCTTGTAAAATTTATACGTTTAGCTAGAATTTGAAAGCGGAGATCACGTCAAAAAAATTGTGGCAAACAGTTAGCCTCTATTTTCAGCAAGTGCACGCACGCTATAGTAATAAACCTGACCTGTTGTCACGCGCTGCCTAACACCAAGAGACTCTATCTAGATATATAAATTATATAAGCTTTAAGGTTATACTTGACATAAGTGACGTCACAATGTCTATATGTTAAAAGAGCAAAAATTAACAGAACACAAATTGCACTTAATTATTTAGCAGCGGGCAGAGAGCTTTTGACATTACCTACTACAGCTCATTGTTGTCACTATAATTGTCTTGGTAACAGAAGAGATCTAATTTCTAAAATAATACCATAATATAATGTATGCTCCGGCACCTATCTTAAGCGGTGACGTAATTCTTGGCGCGTTATTAGTGAGATCTACACTGATTTTGACAGTGTCGAAATCCTTGCCGAGGCCCGTATACAGTGAAAAATTAAAAAAAAAACAACAATTTGTTGCTTAAATTTCCATAGCACATAGGATACTTTACAGATTCATTTGTACAATTATTTCTGATAGTAATTTTTATCTAGGTCATAATACAGCTACCAAATGACACTAGGCCAAGCCTAATATAAAAAAGGGCGCCATATTTTGTTACACCTGTCACATTTACAAAATGGCGGACAACTGGCTAAAAATTTGTTAACTAATATTGTTAAAGCTCTAACTAGATAATATGTAGGTACTAATTATAATAAACATTTTCGTGTCAATATATAAATAATGTTAAAATATTTGCGATAATGCAAGCACCATGTTTTGTACACTGGCAGTGATCTCGATTTTATCATGGACGATTTCATTAATTAAGTAGGTTATCAAGAGCGCTGTCATTTTGTTTGACTTTTAGATTTTACCTATTATTGTTTACATTTTTGTAAATATACATATTATGCAAGGAGATATAAAGAATATTTATTACTACGTAAATAAAAGCTATGATAGAATGAAGAGGAGGGAAAAATGTAACTTATGGTTTTTAAACATTATAGAGGACTCTCTTTAGATTATAAAATATTGCAGATTAAGACATTAAATTTTAAGTCTGTGAAAGATATTTTAAATGTCTATGAGAATAAAATATATTTTCAATTCACTTGTAAAAAAACGCACCTAGCACCATTTATTGTAGAATTAATGAATATTCCAACGATATATCTTAAAAACATCGCACGTCTCAATAGAATACAATTACAATATATGTGTATTAATATATAAAATACATAGTTTGTCTCTTTTTTTAACTATATCACTTAGATAATTTATACGCCTACATAGACTATGACTGCTGTGAAAACGCCGAAAAAAATTGAGTTTAGAATTAACCTCTATTTTGAGCAATGCATGCACAAATCGCGAGTTTAAGACGTAGCTTGTCACGCACACTAAAGTATTAAACCTGGCCTATTTTAATCGGTTGTCTAACAGCAAGAGACTATCTAGACGTATAAATCATCTATGCTGTTTGACATATTTAGTGTAAAAAAGTAATTCGAGAAAAATTAATGACAAATTTAAAACATACGAAAACTACCAATAGGTACCTATCACGATTAAGACACTCGACTTTTATAATTAATTTACTTACGGAATATTTACAGAGATCTTTAACATATTACACGTCATTATTAAATCTATTTATTTACAATTCACATTGAATAGCTAAAAACATGAACACTCTTTCAAGTGCAATCAAAAATAATCTCTATTTAAAGCGAGTTCTTATGATTTTTCAAATTCACATTTTTTACGCAAGACAAATATATCACACATATGGAGATGGAGATATGAAATCCACCACGAAATTGTATATTTATATAACTTATATAGACAAAATAAAAGTAAACTCCCAAATGAGAGAACTCGCTTTAAAGTTTCAGTTAAATGTAGGTTTATATTGGTTACAACCTCCTAAACATCGACTAGAGATAAACTTTTATAGCTGCCAAAAATTAACTTCGTTTTAAAGCAGTCTTTTAATTATCATTTGTACCGTTCAAAACAATCACATGAATTTAATTATTTAACACACAACACGTAACTTATTCAGATCATTGTACCAATATACAACCGTAGAGTATTTAACCCAAAGGAAACGTTAACTGTATCAAATCCTAAACGTTTTGTTTTCTACGTTTGAGACGCACAAAATCTTTAATCTTAAATTTTTTGCTCAACACACCTTTGACTAAAGTGCATTACTTATAGCACGAGAAAGAGAAGAGAAAATGTTTTTAAATTAGTGAGGAACATTCACACATAATGGACTTAATCACAAAAACAATAAAGGAGACATATGCATAAAGAATTGTTTATATTATTTAAACTATTTTTAATACCTACCTACTTATAAAATTTATAAAACGCAAAAACACGGCCACAATCTACAAGAGTAGTGTGTAAATATTATATTTACACACCGCGAAAAAATGAGCTGTAGAATAATTTTAATTCCTTGAACCATGTCTCTCTCGATTACATTTTTATTTCCAAATAGTATATATTATTAATACATAATATTATTATATATACTTTGATTCGCAGTTTTATTGAACTACAATGATACACATTTGATATTATACTCAATAAAGCATTTGTCTTGGTTCGTGATGATCGTGATGTTTCCATTTAGTTAAATACTCAAAGACTAGCGTTTATACATATAACTACATACGGTCTACATTCTACAATATTAAATGCTATTTTTTCGCTGTGGTAATTTCTTTACCGAGTGACTTTCTATTCTCAAATTTCTGTTGTAAACTTGCAACATTAGACGGTTTGGAAGTTAGTTTGGTAACATTTGATTTGGGATTTGAATCACTTCGTTGGACGAGCGATGTTGGTTTGGGAACTACTTTTGGACGATTTTTATTTAAATTATCCGCTATGGCCTTAACGTTGGAGTCGTTTTTAGAATTACTACGATTTATTGCTATTTTTTCCGTTGATTTGTTTAAGTTTGTGCCTGAGTTAGCAGGTTTTAGCGTGGGTTTCGTTGTCGGCTTTTTCTCCGTAACAGGGATTGGTTTTAAAGGCGGACGGTTGTCATTTGGTTTGGTAACATTGGGTTTAGTTGCAACTTTAGGTGGTTCACTTGGTTTATTATTGTTTATGACGTCTGGAGCTTTAATATTTTTTATATCAGCTACAGCACAACTCGAAACAACATCTGGACTGTTGGATATTGGTCTGGCATTAACATTTTTCGTAACTGTTTTTGGCGAGGACGGAATACTTTTGAATGTCGTCGTATTTCTCAGACCGGGTGGAGTTATTTGTCGAGTAAAAGTAGGTATTTTAGAATTTGCCTTCAATGATGGTGACGGTGGCTTCTCAATTTCTTGCTTTGATTCTTCCTTCTGTATATGTGTAGGAATATTTAGAGCTGAAGGATGTAGATATCCACTGCTTGTGGTCGAAACAGTCGATTTAGCCCCTGAGTTATTGTATACGCTTTCAGGTGTCTTATAATCAGAATTCATGTATGTGCTGTCTCCTTCTTCTTTTGCTTTTTTAGCCGCTTCTTTCTTTTTTCGGGCGAGTGTCGACGTTGAATAAATTGAGTCAAAGTTTCGGTGCTGAATTTCATCGACAATCTCTCCTAATAAACCCATGCTTTCAGTGCTTCCTCCTGAGGTAATAGGTTTAGGAGTATTATACCCGACAGGTGGTTCCTGTGGAGCTGTTTTCATTGGAAGTGGAAAGGCCTTCGAATGTTTCTCGGGACTTTCTTCGATAATCGCATAGATATTGTCGCTAGATTCTTCATCGATATGTGCTAAAGGTGCTGCTTTCTCTTCAATGCAGTCAACATAATCAGTCGATTTAATCTCTTTTTGCTGCCTTGGACTTTGATAAATCGAAGTTTCTTTTTCTGTGACTTGTGCAGGAAGAGGTGGTGGTGGTGCTGTAGGGCGTCCCACTCCAGATAAAGGTCGTGGCACACCAGGCGCTTGTCTCATCGAAGCAAAGGTTTGTAAAGATGGTTTCTGCGTAGGTGCCCGCATACTTTGAGCTCTATTTACGAATGATTTCGGATCGTCGTTATCTTCGGAATCAGATACTACTGGGACAGTACCTATCGGAAAATCAATTTCTTTTTGCAATATCGGATTAGATATTTGCAAATTGCGCAATGCAATCTTATCCATGGCTTTAGCGTTTTTAATTTGATGGTTAGCATTTTTTGGCAGAGAATGACTTCTTTCTACAGGCTTCCGTTCTTTTTCTTTTGGTTTTTCTGATTTTAAAAAAGACGCAATTCTATTTAAAGATAAGCCTTCTTTAACTTTCTTCGGCTCTTCTGGGAGTGGTTTTTGTAAAACATTCCCGGAATGCATGCTTAATGGTCTTTTTGGCAAATCAGGTGTAATGTTTGGAATAATTGGTGCAGCACGAACTGGGCCTAATGTTTTAGAGCCTTGTAGTGGGGATATAAGTTCTTTGGCAGTGCAGGTGGAAGCTTCAAGGATTGGACTAGAGATTACTGGTCGTGGCGCAGGGTTAGCGACAACAACATCTTCTGTCTTATCTGTGCTCATTAATGCTTTGATTTTATTTTGAACTGAACTATTAGTTCTTTTAATAGACGGACTCGACTTAGGACTAGTCTTAGCTGTATTTGGAACAACAGGCAATGGAGGGGCTGCTCTTAGGATAGGCTTTCCTCCTAGATTCTGACTGTTACTCCCACTTCTATGGACTGGTGTGATTTTCGCACTCTTAGCGACGTCAGTAGTTCGATCTTCGTTGTCATTTTGTGTATTCTTATCTATTGGCGTAAGGCTGAACCCTTTAAAGTTACCGAAGAAAGTGACAGATGGGTTTATGTTGCCTGCGGGGCTGTGATCAGAGTCGCTTCTCAAGAGGCTGGAGCTCATGTCGTCAGGGTTGGAGAGCGTGTGAACGCTTACTGCTTGGGCATTTCCTGGATTATTACTTTGGAAGTTTGATGCGAACTTACTTGCGCTGCGAGATAGGCGTCGCTGTAGACTAGATTTCTTAGGCGATGGGATTCTGAAAGAATAAAAAACAAGATGAGTATTGAAACAAGTAATAAAGTATTATTGTTAGTCATGATAGCCTAAATTATTGATTTCATTAATACTTTCGATCTCGTCGGTTGGTTATTGGTTAGGTGTATGTGTTATATAAAATATTAACACAATCTAAGCGGTTAATTTATATATACGGACATGCAATGTATAAATAAGTAATGATTATAGATTAACATTAGTAAAGTTATATAAAAATAGATTTTAATGATATTAAGTAGGTACGAGTATGCGCAATAGTTAGCAGGCGCAAGCATTAATTTGTAACCCGTTTAAATATTTTATGAACGTAATTAAGTTTATGAACGTCTAATAAAACTCAAACTTTGAATTTTTCAATACATATTAGACTTTACTTTGTGTTAAATATAAAAAAAAATGTCTGACAATATAGTACAGTATGTTAGAATTACCTAGGACCCTTTTTTGCACAAAAGGCCTATTAAAAATATTTAATGAGTAGTTTTATAAATATACAATGATCCAATAAAAAAAATAAGTTTAGAACCTAGTAAATTATGTTCATATTTAAAAAAATCTTTTAACTGTCATGATTAGATTAGCATACGTCATAAAATTGTTCTTTTAAATGTGTAATTATAAAAATACCAAAAATATGTCCAGAAAATCGGTAAATATATCAATATTTTAAATTTGCATTGTACGTATTTAAACGTATTTGTATTTAAACTGAAAATCGGTAAATATATCAATATTTTAAATATGCATTGTACATCTAATGGCAAATATTATAAAACTCTCTTCTAAATTACACATGATCAAAAGTTGTTTTTTTTTAATTTGTTGCCAATTTTAATTTACATCAATGGGTTACGAATGAAACAAATACATGCAATGAAAGGTTAGTTAAGAACCCAAGAAAAACTCACCAAGCAAAACAAGTGGAAGAGGAGAAGAAGAAGTAATGACAGAAACTAAAAGTATAGGAAGTAATGAAGAAAATAAAATTAGTGAAAACGTTTTTATTATGAACCAATCACCACATATATATATATCGTGAACGGGTGCTGCTTGTGGTGCCAAGTCAACCTGTTGTTGTAAATTATAGTATTTGTTGCATGCAATTACTAATTATGACATGTTCACGAAGCATTCTTACACAAACAATGAATTCAAGCTCTAAAGGTTGATGCTTCCAATATACCTACGATAATTTACATTTATACAGTTTATTCTTTATAACTTGTTATGAAATAATTTATATTGTTTAAACACGTCTCATATATAGGATGCAGTACCTTACAAACTAATAAGTTATGTTTATAACAGCCATTGTAAAATACTCTATTTGATCGAAAAGAGTGGCCGTTGAGTTTCTTGTATTGTTGCAGAGCATCGATATAATATTATTATCAATATTTTAAAAAGAATTTGTAAACTTTAGAATGCTGCCAATTATTTGATTTTAAAAATAATATTTTTGTAGACTTTATATACAATAACCTATTAAAAGTATTCAATTGTGATCGCCATAATATTTGTGACATTTTCTTAATTTGATTTTAATGTTTGTGAGATCACAAATAATTAAATAATTATTTAATTAACAATTAAAATACAGTTAGGTATGTACATTTTTCAAATCATTAACTTTTTTAAGTTCGAATCGCTTTGTTAGAGCAGCAATGTCTACTTTAGCCATCACTGGTTTCGTATCGGTTCCAACTTCTTTTCTCTCCAGTATAATTTTTTTCTCTGGCCTGGTCATTTTAGCACTTTTCTTTAGTTGCGTTTTACATTTAGCACCTTTATCTTGTAAATTTTTAGCACTTTCCCTAAGAATTTGACCATCAGTCAAAATATTCAAATTCGTTGTCGAAGCTAAACCGGCATTCACGATATTTTCCTTACTCAACTTAACTGGACGTACATTTAAATCTCTATTAACTAATACTGAATTTTTAACATCAACTTTTATATTTGCGTTAGTGGTTGATGCTAGACCCGTGTTTACAATTTCAATATTTCTCCTAACATTTCCACTATTAAGATTAATTACATTATTTTTATTCAATTTGTCAACTAATTCTGTACTACCAGTAACAACTATGTCATCTTTATTGATTTTCCTATATATCTTCTTTGCTGGCTGTTTACGCTCATTACAGAATAGTTTAAAGAAACAATTTCCCTCCTGACTACTTTTCTTGTCATTCGAATCAACACTTTTGATACTTTCATAATCATTATCAACAACTTCGTAAATGTTTTCTTCAACTGCACTAGTTTCAATATTATTCTTAGTTTTACTTTTGAAATGAATAAGCTCATTGAACTTATTGAAGTTAATGTTTAAGTTGTCGGTTTTAATTGGTGATTTGATGTTGCTAAATATTTTGTGTACGTACGTTTTTCTAGGTTTTTTCCACCAGAAGAGGACATCATGTTTCGTGTAGTACATGAGGAATAGGATGAGGAGAATTGACGGCAGTATTCCCAGGAAGATGATGTACATTGCCACCATGAAGTTTCTTTGAACTGTGGAACAAAAGTATTATATTATACCAATAACAGATTAAGCTTTAACTATTTGATCGCGTGCAACGCAGAGCTGTTCCAGTGTCGGGGATACGGTGCTCTGTCAACGGCTAGATCACTTGGCGGGTAGTAGAGAGGTTGCTTCATCGTGTGTACCGCATTTACCACGGGGAGAGCATCTGGATGTGCGGTTGTAAAGAACTTTCTTCCATGTACAACCAAGTTGTGGAATGAGTTTCCTTGTGCGGTGTTTGTTGCACGATATAACACTTTTCTACACAGCCAGCAACTCTCCAGTGGTTCTTCTGGTGTTGTAAGAGAATGTAGCGGCATCATAATTAATACGTTCATTTAACCAATTTAAGCTATCGAAGTGTTTACCTACGACGAACAAATTATGACAATGTTTGACAGAAAGGGACAAAACAGTTCTATAGCTAATATAAAGATTTGATGAGCGGTTGATGTTATAATAAAAAGAGGGCTAGTTAGTACCTACTAATACACCTGTATAATTAAAAATAGTATCTATTTTATGTATTCTATTCAAATTGATGTTATTTTAAACAAAAAAATAAAGTCTAAACAATGAATAATTAGGGAATCTGAGTTTTTTTTTGTATGCAATAGGAGGACAAACGAGCGTATGGGTCACCTGGTGTTAAGTGATCACCGCCGCCAACATTCTCTTGCAACACCCGAGGAATCACAAGAGCGTTGCAGGCCTTTAAGGTTTTTTTTTTTTGAAGGTACCCATGTCGTATCGTCCCGGAAACACCGCACAAGGAAGCTCATTCCACAGCTTTGTAGCACGTGGAAGAAAGCTCCTTGAAAACCGCACTGTGGAGGACCGCCACACATCCAGATGGTGGGGATGATAACCTAACTTGTGGCGTGTCGTGCGAAGGTGGAGTATAGTTTTAAACCGCACTATCTTTTGTGCGATCCCTTCCCCTCATGCCAACTTATTCAAAGGCTCAGGACTTTCTTCAGAATGCCTCGGCCTTCTTTCAGTACATAGATATTATGTTAATGAGAATATGAGAGTTATTGTATGCAATAATTTAACTCACTTGACGGATCGGAGGCTGGGCCAGAGTCCTCGGAACCCCCAGGACCAGGCAACGCACACAGCGGTGGGGCAAAACCAGTGTCGCAGTGACAATGTCCTGTAAATGAAGAAGGGAAGCATTTGATTGATTGAACAATTGAATTACTAAAATATAGATAAATCCTATAAATAATACAATTTTTTCTTTAATTTTTGTTAATAATGAATTGGACAACACCTATATAGGGAGGGACCCTGTATAATGTTGTCAGAGAAATACCACCAAGTGTAGAGATTATTAATAAATACGGTAAAATATATTATAATGTACAAAATAATTATATAAAATAATGTAATAAATCTGATTAATGTCTATTATGTATCTTAAGAAGCCTACTAGAATTAGTTACAAGCAATCCCTTATTTCTAGTGTTATAATAATGAAAGTCACTATTAAGAGCAAAAAGGTGACGATTTTTGTGAACGTATATTAAGTTTTCATAAATGTACTGACAATGAACAGTCATAATATTTATTTCGTTAAATTTTTCTTTGAGAGACTGTCTATAACCAAGCTGATATATAGCACGAACAGCTCTCTTTTGCAGAATGTCAATGTCAGCAGCATGACCCCACAGTAAAATACCGTACGTCATATTTGTAGATTGTTATGCATATTTCTACGTCTCTGAAGATATATATTTTTATTGAAGCTATCTTCATATGAAGATACCGAGATTCTCACGCATTTCGGCATTTCTTTCCAGTTATTTTAAAATAAACCGCAAGGTCAGGGGCGTGCATATCATATAGGCAATTGGGTAGTCCCTACTTCGTTATGATATATAAATATAGCACTAGTGTTAAAGTTAATTTAGTTCAATTTGGTTCTGTTATTTTAACCAAACTTGTATTTAACACCCACTCATAAATTTTTTTCCTTATGCTAGATACTAAATAATTACGGTAAACAATATTTTCATACACTTTGGTGCTCAACTAGGACTAGTTAGATCCACAGTGCCTACCTCACTAGAAAACCAATGCACGCCCCTGCTTGATATACCTATACCTACTATACCTAAATGCATGATCATGTATATGCTCAAGCTGTAGGTATCTACATATTTTCAAAACGTAAAGTGTATCGTTATCAAAAACATTTAGTTTGCTAATTATTTAAAATAATGAACGCATGTTTTTTTTTTTTCATTTTTTATGGAATAGGAGGACAAACGAGCGTACGGGTCACCTGGTGTTAAGTGATCACCGCCGCCCACATTCTCTTGCAACACCAGAGGAATCACAGGAGCGTTGCCGGCCTTTAAGGAAGGTGTACGCGCTTTTTTTGAAGGTACCCATGTCGTATCGTCCCGGAAACACCGCACAAGGAAGCTCATTCCACAGCTTTGTATGTGGAAGAAAGCTCCTTGAAAAACGCACTGTGGAGGACCGCAATGCATGTCAACCATTTACGCCGTTTAGAGTTTATTTTATATTTTAGGCGTTGACATTCAAACTACAACTAATCATGTTTCAATAGGATGATTTATAGAGCTAATAAATATTTTGTGTATATAAAATATAACCATAAAATACTATTTTAAAAAAGGTACTACATACCTTCAGAGTTGCAGACGCCGTGGCCGGAACAGTTGGACGGACAGACCGACGACTCGCGCCGCGACATCGCGTCAAGCACCGCACTTACGTCTACACACCGCGTGTTCAGACACATCTGTACAAAATAGAGTTACGTTTTCTAAATACTCGTCACCTTAAAAGATAAGATGTTAAGTCCAATTGCCCAGTAATATCACATGCTTCGGCGCCCTTCAGACCGAAACACAATAATGCTTACACATTACTGCTTCACGGCAGAAATAGGCGCCGTTGTTACCCATAATCTATCCGGCATCCTTTGCAAAGGAGCCTCCCATAGGGTATTAGAGGTCTAGTGGGTTGTAAAGTCAATCGCAATGATCGGGCAGCCTGGGACTAGATTGTGATTATTTTATAGCGATAGAAATCATTGTACAATATTGTATATTTTTATTGAAAAGAGCGCAAAAAAAAGAATGCTGGGAGAGTTTCTTGCGCCGCTTCTTCTCTCTCAGAGCGCCATTTGTTTCCGAAGCGGTAGTAATATCTAGTAGTATAAGAAATGACATCAAAAAGAATTCTAAAGGAATCAATTTTGAGAAAATAAACGCCTTTATGCCTTTAATCTAATAGTATGTATTAAGCCTGCGGTAGCACTTTACCTGATACGATAATGCATAAGGAAATTGATAGGAGGATAGCCAATATTTGGAAGAGAAATTGGTCACTAAGTTATGAAGTATAAGGAAATGCCAATTAAAAATAAAAATAAAAAAGGTTAATGATATGTGTATCTTACCTTGCTTGACCTATGGTTGTCAGGCATGGGCACTAATCGAAAAATTTATCAATTAAAAAAAATGTCTGTCAGAACAGCATCCAAAGAAGTAATTGGAGTTAAAAGAAGAGATAAAGTAAAATTGACAGATTTAAAAAGTATGATTTAATTCAAAGACGGAATAACAATATGTAGACAACACTGTTTAGAGAAAAAGAAGAAAATGGACTTAAATAATGACAGAATGGTATCCAAGAGATGGTAGTAGAAGAAAAGGGCGACAAAATAAACGTTGGGAAGACGAAGTAAAAAGAGTTGCTGGGCCTAAATGGATACAAATAGCGAAAGAAATCTTTAGAAGAGGCCTTTGTCGAAAGACAAGCACTTTAACTGAAAATCGAAAATTCAAATCAAATCAAAATCAGTTTATTCACGTAGGTCACGGAAATGACACCTATGATGACAATGATATAATATATATATAAAATCTAAAATATATAACTTATATATATAGATATAAAATCTTATTTAATCTACCGCTACTTCGTAAAGGGTTGAGCTAATGAGAAGAAGTAGCAAGAAACTCATTGCCACTCTTTTATATCAAGATTTACATTTAAGTACATCGATTTACAAATCATTTCAAATTACAATATAATATGTAAAATGTAAAATGATGCAACAAACACACTCAAACGTCAAATAGTGAATGTCTTACACGAGTAAGTCAAAAAAGTAAATGTAAATTAATACAAAAGTTATTGAATACAATAGCTGCATCATCCACATACACCATAAATAAATAAGCGATTATAAACAAATAAATATGTATATATCCATACATATATATACACACAATAACTTTTAAGAATCTGTTTAATTAATGTGTTTAGTTGGTAAAGTATCATTTACAATATTTGTGAACATCAATAAAGGTTTATTTATTTAGTACCTTATCTTCGCCACATTTAGCGCCATCCGGCACCATCCCAGGGTCAACGTCGCTCAAGCCCAGATCTATCATTGCTGTGCGGCAGGGTATTATGGTACCTGAAAACAATAGCTTTTTACAATTCTGCTGCTTGCGATATTTGCCTTGGTTTGCAGAATAAGCACCGTTGTGGTCTAGCAGACATGTTGTGCCTCCAGTAAAGAGACTGGGCTGCTCCTTTGCACAGAATGCCGGCTACATTATGGGTACCACAACGGCGTCTTTTTCTGTCGTGAAGCAGTAATGCGTTAGCATTATTGTGTTTCGGTCGGAAGGGCGTCGTAGCTAGCGAAATTACTGAGCAAATGAGACTTAATAGCAATTGTAGTGCCGCTCAGAATTTTTGAGTTTTTCAAGAATCAGCTGAACGTCCTGCTCGTCTCATCCTTTTAAAAAAAATCACAACAACAACAGACCGCACATTACTACTATGCTGTTGTCACACAAAACTCACCGTTATTGTTTATGAATAAGGCTGAAAGTTGCGAGACGGATTCCATGCCGAACTCGAGCCTCTCGTTGAGATGGCGACACTGCAGCAGACCACACATTGCATCGGCTGGCGGACATTTAAGGTACACTGGCTGATCACCCCGTTGGTACCCGCAGTTACCATTCCTTGAGTAAACAGAAAATAAAAAATCTTAAGCCACTTTCATTGCCCCCCTCTTGCATAAAATAATGCGTCTCGCGACGCCCGACAGAAGTGATACCTCTCTCTCTCTCTCTCTATCTCTAGTCGTTCTCTCATGACTGAGGATCGTGGTAATCAACTAGTGGCACACACTTGGGAGTGAACTATTTGTTTCCATCGCGGCCCTGACGACAGAGCTAAACCTCGGGGACCTGGAGTCTTTTATTTGGTCGGTCATAATTTGTGTTCCCGACTACGATCAATTTCTCCAGGCTCTCCGGATATCTCTAACTTGAACTATTTAATATTGAACTTGATTAACTTGAGAAAAGCTTAGGTTATTACTTAAATTTTATGTATATTTAAATGATAATGTAAGGAAAACTTATTTATAAATATCTTTTATAATTCGTTATAATTCTTGAATATATATAATGTACATTTGATTATTTGTATGTGCATTAGAATTTTGTGTATATTCATTATTAGTACCATTATTTTTTACTATAAAAGTCACAATCGGTTAGAGTGAGAGAGGAGGAGCCTGCCTACTGCTGCCGTATACGTGTGAGAAAGGAAAGCCAGAAAGACTGGCGCCGTAACGCGTTACGTTACGAAACGGTTAACTCTCCCATAAGAAGTTATCACTTCATACAACTTTTGTTTTAGTAAATGTATTAGGGTTGCCACGCACAAAAAAAATAACTTAAATGATTTAGTGAACAAAACCCGATTCAATTAGGTTAGAGTGACCCACAGAAACAAAATCTAGTCGGACGGTCACTCACAATAAAATAAAGTGATCACTTACTTGTCCCCCTTCACATTTGTGGAGGTGTAGCACCTTCTGTCTGAACTCGAGCCTGTGGAGCCCCACAAAAGGCGACATTGGTCTGTGTGAGAACGACACGAGCCACGCACACAGTAAGCCTGAAATCAATACCAACATTATAATACATACTGAGCACAACTACAATAAGGGCATTTACCAGTGGGAGGCTCCTTTGTACAGGATGCCGGATAGATTATGGGTACCAAGCGCCTGCTTCTGCCGTGAAGCAGTTATGTGAAAACAGTAGTGTTTTGACCTGAAAGACGCCGTAGCTAGTTAAATTACTGGGCAAATGATACTTAACATCTTATGTCTCAAGGTGACGAGCACAATTGTAGTGCCGCTCAGAATTTTTGGGTTTCTCAAGAATCCTGAGCGGTACTGCATTGTAAAGGGCAGATCGTATCAATTACCATCAGCTGAACGTCCTGTTCATATCGTCCCGTATTGTCATAAAAAAAAGACCAGTGACACAGTCTATCGAGAGTCTAGACGTATAATTAATAATCTAAGCGCTGATAGACACGCGGAGCTTAGTGGGGTTTTCGCTACTTACCCTCGGGTATGAGACACTTAAAAGGGAGAACTGGGATATTAAAATGTTTTTTGTAGGGCTTACCCGATTATTTGAGCACGGAGTAGCGTCCATTTTGAAGACATCTTTCGGGCAATACTCTGAGAACCCCGTGCAATATTCGGGCAAGTCGCATTCCTTATCGGCCGACCTGCACACTGTACCGGCCGACTTTGGTCGACATGTCTGAAATATTTTTCTAATAAGCGATGCGATCTTTTGGAGTTTATTTTATTGCATTTTGATGACGTGAACTCACGAGATTTCACCCATCTAAAAAGTATCTAACTATTTATTTCTTATTATATTTATTTTTATTATATTAGTCTATTTATATTTATTTTTTAATTATTTATTTATGGCGTGCGCCAGTTATGAGCATGTCAGTGACGCGAACCCATAAGATTTTCACTTGAAAAATACTATACGTTACTTTAACTAATATTATCACTCTTAATTTCGACATCGTATAGGCGTATATATTCCACGGTGAGGAAAAGCATGTACTAAAACGGAGCTAAGTCATGTGTAATAAGACTAAAAAGAAAAAAGTAGACTTTGTTTTAAACCATGTCATTAACGGCTGAATGAGTGTTATTTACAGTGACCTACAAAACACATTTCGGAGTTAGATTTAAATCAATTCAACTAGTGGTTAAACTGTTTAGCCAACAGAATTATAAAAGTATTAATAGCTCTTCATTCATAATATTTTTATAAGAATATATTAATTGATTTGACCTATATGTCTGTAATGTAAAAATATTCTTCATGAAATTACTTAAATCAGAATATTTGACTTATAACTTTTAAAAGAGTTGACGAAAACGAGGTGCAATGGAAGTGTATGTTTCTAAGGGCTGATTTCACAATAGAAGTAGAAAGCGATCAGACCACTTTAAACTCCGTTTACACGTGTACCAATTTACATTTCATCAACACAGTCTGAACGCAATTACAGCGATTAAAACTACTTTTGATGCTGATCGCGGAAATGTTGATGTTTGTCATATTTTAACGCGATCAAAATCAAAAGTTATTTATGCAGGTCAACAAAAATATCACTTATGATTGTCAAAATTATACATTTTACCATTAAGTACACAGTTCGGAAAAGTTGAGCTTGAATGAAAAGTGAGTGATTTAAAAAAAACAATAGGAACTTAATAATACAATCTATGAAAAGTGACGCAACACTTATAAAGTAGGTATTTAAAGAAAATATAGCTCTATAAAAAAATTTGAATTATATGATTTCTGATTTTGTTCATAATTTTCGATGACAGAACAGCCATATAGCAGCTAGACTAATTCTATTTAACATGTTACAGTTGTCGTAAATGCGTTCAAAATACAAAGAAATCTCTTTGTCTTTAATCGAGATCAAAACAAGAGGGAAGAACGATAATAATCTGAGTTTTATTAAACTCGGTTTGCAGTATCGTTGGTGAAATCAGCGTTAGAGGTTCACCTGTGTATCGCAGCATTCCCCTACAGCGCAGGTGGCGTTACTTCTGAGTGAGCACCTGGTGTCGTCACAGCACGCGGTACAAGAGGCCGATGGGTTCAGACCGCAGTCGCACTCCTCGCCTGCTTCCACGAACCCGTTTCCGCAAGTTGGCGAGTCTGTCAGACTTTTGGGCTTATTTCTGAAAATTTTTACTTGTGAATTTCTTTTTATTTCAAATATAAAGCTAACAAACAGGGAGGAAAATGGGCAAGTATATTTCAAAATATTTTAAAATAAATATTTCATAGAAAAACATTCAATAAATTGTTGCTTAAAAATATAAAAAAAAGAAAACTTATAAATGCTTTTCTTCTAAATAATAATTTAAATATAACGTGATACAAAAACCTTGGTCTGGGGTATGGGGTTCGAAACTCGGTAACCAGAGCTTAAATCTGGCGCCATACGGGCGTTCTTAATATTCAGTCTATCTCTTACTTGAGATAAAAATCGTAAGTATCGTTGCCTTTTTTGTCCAAATAAACTTATCGACGGTAACTCACCTAATCCGTGCACGCCGTCTGTCAATGGGACGACGTACCTATAGCTTACCAGCGATATAAAGTTTGTATGGAAATTGCAAATCACGCGTCCCAATATAGGGCGATAATAATGACTCATCGGGTATATTGGGACAGCTTCAGATTATTGACAGATAATTACTGACAGTTGAAGGTAGTAATTTATCATGTAGATAGTATATTGGCCATTAGACAGCGCGGCCAAACTGACTTGAAATCAGTATTTGAAGTAATGATACAACTTCACCCCTGCTAAAGTTGTAATACTACATGCGATAGATGAGCGAAAAAGTTTGAGGCGATGTAATAAAAGTTTCATTTTAAAAATAACGGTAAGTAAGACTCTCTTCTCTGTTACTTTCGTTACTCCTATAAATCTAGTAATAAAAAAAAACTTACCGTAAGCAATAATCCATCCCCCTTTCAAACGACAGAGCCAGCGATCGCAAACTGCACGAAGACCAATGAGTAGGCGTTATCGAAGTACTGGATGGACTCATAATACATTTCTCGTCCGGACATTCACAATCTGCCTCTGTGTCGTGCTCCATGCCGAAATTGTGGCCCATCTCGTGAGCAATAGTGGTCGCCACCAGACCTATCACTTCCGAGTGGTTGGTGGCAACACCACCAGAAAACTGGTACGTGCAGATGGGGCCTTTCAACGCTTTCCCAACCACGCCGTCCTTGAACTTCTGCCGACTGTGTACATACTTAGCATTAAAAAGGAACTTAAATAAAATAATATTTAAATGTGTAATCAAGTCGTTTCGCTTGCTTTACAGTTTGTAGTTGAAGAAGAAGGAAAGCAGAACTGAGGTAGTTTACATCCTCTGCATAGGATGCCGGCTAGATCATGGGTACCACAACGGCGCCTATTTCTGCTGTGAAGCAGTAATGTGTAAGCATTATTGTGTTTCGGCCCGAAGGGCGCCGTAGCTAGTGAAATTACAGGGAAAATGAGACTTAACATCTTACGTCTCAATGTGACGAGCGCAATTATATTGCCGCTCAGAATGTTTGGGTTTTACATGAATCCTGAGCGGCACTGCATTGTAATTGGCAGGGCGTATCAATTACCATCAGCTGAACGTCCTGCTCGTCTCGTCCTTACTGTCATAAAAAAATACATAAGAAATAGAAATATTAACTAAAAAAAATCTTATGGATTCCCGTCACCGACATGCTCATGCAGTCATGCGCCAGTGCGCACGCGATAAATAAATAATTAAATATATATAGTTATACACTATTCGTGAGTTCACGTTACCGAAAAACGCGACTGAAATTGAATGGATTTAGTGAAAAGTTCGATGTGTATGGGGGGTTTTTCTTGTAATCGAGTATAATGAAAAATGATTAAATATTCTTCTTTGGTTGTATTTTGGTTTTATTGTGGTATGCAATGATAGTTTTGTTACCAATGCTATAAAATTTATAGCATAAATAATTAAAACAATTTATTTTTTAAAGTGATATCTTTCACTTCTGGCTTTAACAATACAAATTAAATTTGCAACCAACATTTATGAACAATGCGGGACTCGAACCCGCGAACTCTCGTACCGTCCCAGCGCTCTTACCAACTGAGCCAACCGTTCGAGTGACGTATGGATCGTAAATTTTGGTATTTCTTGTTGAGCCACAACCTGAGAGTATAATTAATAATTCAATTAATAGATGATTGTGACGACTTGACGACTCCTATAGTCGAATGGTAAGTGACCCTGACTAATAAGCTAGAGGTCCCGCTTTCGAATCCCGATAGGTGCAATCATTTATATGATCAATATGGATGTTTATTTCCGAGTCATGGATGTTTATATGTATTTTTAAGTAAGTATATTGTATGAAATATATCGTTAACTAGGTTATGCCTAGTTTGGGGCAAGATAATTTGTGTAAAAGTGTGTCATTATTATTATTGTTAATTTGATTCACAATAATGTAACTCACGTCAGTAAGTGCGCATTGTCGTTCGGTATTTTCCTAAGCAACACTTCTCTGCGATACTTCAGGAAGTTTGTCAACGTTCTATCGCCGTCCTCTTCTAACGTGATCACGTCTCGCTCACTCCACACTTCTATGCCAACGAGCGCTATGAATATATTCAATGGCGCGTATACCTGAAAATATTAAGTTAGAAAATCACTGTCTACAATACAATACAGTTTTATAACGATTTTCATATTTGCCAAATTTCATGATTACTAGTTTATTACTAGTATTTCATATTAGTTCAACAGGAACTTCGAAATGTTTAAATATTAAGTACGGAGTAAAAGGCTTAACAGTCGGACAGACGAATAGAGGAAGATATGATGGATAGCCTTTTTTCTTGAAAAGGAACCTTTAGCGAACGCTAGTAAAAATATATCCAAAAACAAATATTTCGAGTTCCGACTTCAAACGAGTTAAATATTTTCTACTACATACTATGTATGTAAGGTAATGTTATACTGAAATAATATATTGCTTTAAATAAAATTTAAAGTCCACAAACGACGGCGTTCTCAGGTAACATACAAAAAAAGAGTGTGTTTTACAATATTGTAGAAAAATCAATATTGTAGTAAATACGGTATTAAATACAACCAATGAAAATATTATAATACCGCATCATTTTGTTAGATCAAGTGTAATTTAATATCATTAAATACAAAGAGAAATAAAATACAATTAGAGAGAAATTATTTTTTTTATTTTAAAACTTGTATACAAATTGAAATTGTCCATTGGTTGTGGTTCAATAGACATTGAGTTACAAGGGGCTGGGGGGTAGGTGAAGTATGATACAAATGGTCTAGTTGACCAGCTAACGTCAGGGTGTCGAATTGGCGTGACGGTGTGCGTGCGCAACAACAAAATTCACTCTGATAATTTTTCCTTAACGCGTCAAATGAAGTATAACTTAAAAAAAATACACACGGCATAATAGCTGTGAACACTGACCTCCACTATATACCACTGGACTTACGGCTGTAAAAGCGTTTTTGTGACTGTTTCATATTCGCCATTTTGCGCTTTTGGCCATAGCCAGAGTCTGCGGTACTAAAACTAGTGATGACAACCTCAGCAAACATCTATAGATTGTGTAATGGTACAAAAAAACGTTGATTCTTGAAGTATAAGAAACACGGAAAACGACGAAAGTAATTCAAAATGCAAAAATACTTAAGAGTATTGTACGTTCCTTCGCAGCGCATTAAACGTGAAAATTAGTTCTCTGGACGCTCGCGAGTGGCACTTCAAATAGGCACAAAAAATTTGCTGTCAAACATATGGAACAGCCTGTCCAGTGGTATTTACACAGGTCAGTGGCTGTGAAGCTAAACCATTGTGATTACAACTCACCGAGTTAATAATATTAGCGACGTCCTTGAACCGGTGATGTATCAAGCTCATGCTCTCGCCGTTAGCCCTGAACTCTCTATTATCAGCCACCAGCACCAACTCCACGTATCTCGACAATTTGTTAGCATTAAAAGGCCCACGCACTTTTGCATCTTCAAATGTTTCCCGTTTGTACTGCAAAATTAAGTTAATAAAGTAAATGTTAATAATAAAGAAACAAAATGCTGGAACTGCGCTCCAGAACTAGTATTGTTGATGTGGGAGAAATAACCGACAGGCTAAAGTGGAACTTAGCTGGGCATGTATGTCGGATGAACAAAGACCTATGACAGGACGCAGGACGCACACGTAGGACAGGCGAAGACGTCGAGGCAGACCCTGAAAACGAAGGCGTGATGATCTGGATGCCTATAATAAAACCTGGTCGGAGCTGGCGGAGGACGGCGATATGGAGTAAAGCAGGGGATGGTTTTGCCCAGCCGGGGGATCCGATAAGCTAAGAAAAAATGTTAATTTGATTCACAAACAATGACGTATAAATAGTAAAAAAAACTTGTATTAGATTCCAACTACCAAATGTACAACAAAAAAAAACAACTCTTATCTCTTTTAGAACTCTCTTATCTCTTTAAGAACTCTGGAATTTGTAGATTCGACTTGTTTTTCTTGACATTTCTATAGATAGTAAACTACAATGGGGCCCACATATCAGTAACATTCACAAATAAATTGAGTTCTGCAGCTTTTGCCATTAAAATTCAGACAGATGTGAATACAGCATACATTTTGTCTATTTTGCGTACTTTCATTAGCATTCTTTTGTTATGCTGCGGATTTTCATAGTATTGTTGAGTTCGCTACGGGATAAAATCTATTAGAAAAACATCCTAAGCTTTCCCTGGCATGAATATGTCAGATATTTTTTACTGAATTCAATAAAAATTGTGATTTAAATTCATTAAAGTCGTATTAGTCTAGCTAACCGTTAGGTAACCGTTAAAAGTTAGGGGCACCTTCATAGGTCTTGATAATTTTACAATAAAATACCAGACAGTATACTAGGAATCACTGAGCACAAATTCAAGAAATATATTAAACTAGCTGACCCGACAGACGTTGTTCTGTATATAATAAATAAAATAATGTTTTTTATTAATCTGTCAATAATATATCTTAAAATCAAGAATTGCTTTGTAAAAATGCACCCTGTTGTTGTAATAAAATTGTTTCACAGCATAACTGTCAAACCGTTGTGTCAATAAATTCGACGGGGTACGCATCAAAGGAAAAACAAATTTGTTGTTTTTATTGAATTCCGAGCATTTTCCTATTTAATCACCTTTTAAACCTTCCCGGTACTTCCACAAATAATTCAAGGCCAAAATTAGCCAAATCGGTCCAGCTGTTCTCGAGTTTTAACGAGACTAACGAACAGCAATTCATTTTTATATATATAGATTAAATTCTTTGAAAAAAAAGGCTTACTATACCTCACTACACGTTATACACACGGTCGGCACTATGAAGTGTTGAAAAATCGTGTGGTGACTGACGTATGCATCGCATCGTGAAGATTTCATTCTTATCACCGTTTCCCAAACGTGCGATATAAAGTATGTGTTCAAAAGCTTGGAGGTTGAATGTTTAGCACTCACCCTTGCAGCTCGAGTGTTGTGCATATTCCTCTGGTGTTCATGTTTCTTCATCAGCTCAGGATCATAGCTGGCGTTGTTGGTGACTCCTCCCACATACCCGCAATGGAAGTTGGTATTCAAGTCCGCGTGGTCGTATATGTAGTGGTCTGAATCTATTCTGTTATCTGCGATAAATTTGTAACTTATAACATAAAAAAGCGTATTTATTACTTAAGGCGACACTAAATTCCAGCATCCTTGAGCGATATGAGTTCACGGCAACAAAGCCAATATTTTCTAAATTCCTGCATGGAAAACGTAACATTTTAACAGGCGCAAACAGTTTATATGCTTACAATTCTCATTATTATTTACAAATTTGAATAAATGTACCTACACAAAAAAAGTACAAGCTATAAGAATAACTTTTCTGAGAGAAGTACTAAACAAATGCGCAATGCCAAGAAAAAGCTTGTTTATCTGCAAAGAAAAGTAGTAGTTCAAAATTAGTCTGGAGTGTTAACTATAACCAACAGCAAGCATTAGCAACCTACAAATAATACTAAAGGGTATGTGTAACATGATAAAATAGTGTTCATAGCCCCAAATGCTATATTTTCACTACAAAACTTGTCTAAAAACACCTTGTTTGCGTGGTTTTTTGCTTACCCTTCGCCTTAAATGTAAAGGTATTTACAGGGGCGGTGGGCGTATCGCAGTACGCTACGGCTTAAGTCGGTTAGGTGTCAATATTACTCAGTGGTGATATAGCATATGGACCCGGCCTTACACTATCAAATTGAGCCTGAACGAAGTCGGGGACAGACACTAGTAATTTGATAATTACTGAGAGAAAATTGGCAGTAACTGTCTGGGGAATGCACGCTGATCGGCCCAACTATACCACAGTAGGTACAGAAGCTGCAGACACTTACCGTTAGATGGCTCTATATATTTCATCTGCTTTCCGTCGTATATCACCCCCCTTACTCCACGACATGTCGACACGGCCGCCCACGATCCCGGTCGACCTCTAACCGTTCCGTGGTACTGGCATATATCTAGATCCTGTAATTAAAATATTGTATTGAGCTACGTTACTGTCGAAAATCTTATGTATTCATTTAGGTCCAAAAATAACAGTTATGAATCTCAAAGTAAAACATTACCACAATTTACCACCATTCCAGAAAAATTAATCGCTATTTAAATTATTTTAAATACAATCTATGGATTGTGATGCAAAAAAAAATCATAAGAAACCTCAAGTGAGTGTCCCTATTTAGTCTCATTAGCTCGGTAATTTTGTAATTTTTCAGCTTCCTTCAGACCGAAACAGAATGCTTTAACATTACTGGTTCGCGGCAGAAACACGCGCGATATGTTTCCCACCCATTCGACATCCTGTGTAAAGAATCCTCACACTGGTAACAGTCTTCCTATCGCAATACTTTCATCCACAATAGGTCTATTACGGCCGTTCCCAATATACTATCTACAGATAGAGATAAATTACTACCTTCTACTGTCAGTAATAGCTGTCAATAATCTGAAGCTGTCCCAATATACCCGATAAGTCATTCTTATCGCCTTATATTGAGACGCGTGAATTGCAATTTCCATACAAACTTCTATCGCTGGTAAGCTATATGTCGTCCCATTGACAGACAGCGTGTGCGGATAAGGTGAGTTACCGTCGACAAGTTTATTGGGACAGAAAATTCAACAATAGTTACGATTTTTATCTCAAGTAAGAGATAGACTGAATATTGGGAACAGCCGTTAATTTGTGCAGTCAATCTTCTCTCGGTGACGAAACCACCTCAAAAGCTGTCAGTTGAGGGTTACAAAAAGTACAATAAAGTCACGTAAATACAATCGCCTCACCTCTATGGTAGGTTTGTACGTGATAGTCTTTCCATCTTTCTGGTGACTGATGGTGTGGTCTCCGGTGATAAGATCCTCGTTCAACCGGAGGTCTAGCACGTACTGCTGGTTCCCTATCTCCACTCTCAGCGTCACAGCAGGATGGTGCATACCACTCTGAAATTGAAACATTAGGCCATTCTAAAAATCATCGATAAGAAAAAGGTCTTAATTCCGAGAACTTAATATACCATACTATCAACAAGAAAAAATCAGTGTGATAAGAACTATTATAACATCTTGTTGAACTATATTATAATGTTATGCTTAAGGCCGCTATCCCAAGAAATCGCCAAAATAGCGCATAATTGAAACCATTTCTTGACAGTTTATATAAAGGTTATATTGAAAAAAATAATTATATATCTACAGAATTCTTTTTTTTATAGACAGTGCGAAAGAAAATTTTCCGAAATACCCCCAACTTTTACAGTTGGATACATACTAATCATTGAATCGTGACAAAAATTGTACGAAAATTTATTAATTGTACACCAATACTATTTAACATGAAATAGTTTTGTTGGTTTTGTGAAAAAAAAAATATTTTTATTATATTTATTATCAATTAAAAATTAGCTTCTTATTCTGACTTAAAACTATGTCCATCTTGTACGAGAGGGGTAACCTAGCTCCGCTCGATTCCTCAAGGCCATCGGCTCGGTCCCCAGCCTTAATTTTGACTCTCTCAATGTCTACATCTTGCGCTACCTATATACTAATCGACAAAATTTTATCGATATCGACCCTTCTAATGTCATTTTCCTACAGTAAAAAAAACAAGTACGTCGAAATTCGCTTGAACATATATTTTCTAGGTAAGTGATAACATCTGTGTTATCATTTTATTAGCCACCGAAAGTCGACCAATTATAATGCAATCTTTTTCATGCAATTATAAACCTAACTGTTAAAAGAATTATCAGCAAAGCGGGTCAGGAATCAATTTTGTCGATAGTACATGAATAAAAAGCCGGATTCATTTTTTTAAAGACCTGCACCATTTTGTTGCTAAGGACCATCTGTATCACATCAGCCTTCTAAACAAAAAATCGCATTAAATCAGTCCATTCAACTGAGAGTCCCGATGCGACGTGAGATAAGCACGTCAAACTCAAGCAATATTGCGCCCGAGGTTAAAAAAGAACATTCTCAACAATAATTGAAAACGTCAAGTTAGTAACACAATTTTTGTTAACTTATAGGGGCACCTAACCGAATTATGACACTCCATCATTTTTAAGTTTGGATATGCTGTTATTTGGACAGCGTTTCACTAAACACTTTGTCATTGCGTGGCGTTGTATTCAAAGCGCGGTCGAAACACAACTGAACGAAAACTCTGCCAAAGAACGCGAAGGCAGCGTTTTGCTTCAGACAATTTTTGGCGGGAGTGTGTGTAGTTGTTTATTGTACGCCAATGGAAAATGTTTGTATCTTTATCTGATACAAGCAAACAAAATGCAGTAGAAGCAAAAATTACTATGTTACTAAGAATATCATGACTTCAAAATTTAATCAATAACAGTTAAGAACACCTCGTCTTCAAATTAAGAATGGGCAAAGCTCAAACATGCAAAAAACATTCACCGTTCCATATTGAGAACAATGCACAAAAGAAAATTACAATTGCATGGAGAACTCGAACTTTATCTACTCGCATGAGTAACCAGCATAAGCATATTAAGTAAATTAAAAAAGGGTATGTGTAATAAAAAGAAGAATAAGAAGTGAAACTTACAATCAATTTGTATCTGCAGTAAATGTATAAATCCATTGAAATTAGCAAGTATTAATTATTATAATTTAGTAGACATGTTTCATATATATAATGAAAATGGTATTTGTTTGAGGCTGTTCCATGCCTAAGCCACTGATCGTATCGACATGAAACTACCACCATTCGATGCGAAATTTATCCTAGATGGTTTATAGCCTCTAATTACTAAACTTATTTTTCGAATTCAGACGTTCCTTCATTAATTTATTTACTTTTAAAATTCACCCAGCGAAGCGGGCGGGAACGGCTAGTTATAACCGATCACTACCATTAAAATTAGTAAACAAATACTCTAAGCTTGGTGGTCTACCTGAACGTGACATTGGCAAACTTGTGGTATACCTTCCACAGGAGCCATAGTAGGAAGAATAGAATAGAATAGAACCGAAAATCGTGACGATTTGCTATAAAACTTCTCTCATACGTCGATAAAGAAGTTTCACTTCAAAAACTTTAAACAAGCAGACATAAAAGTATGCTGCGCTTTGAATATTTTTTCAATGGGAAAAAAGTTAGCATTAGTTAGTAGTCCAAACTCCTTCTTACAGTTCGCGGACTTCTGGGACCCAACACTACGAGAGAAATTCAAGATACTTAGCAAAAAATTACAAACGACAAATGAAGAGTATGAATAATGATGTGCAGAAAACAAGGGTACTTCTAATTAACAGGTTGACGAAAACTTTGGCTGGATTTTCAAAACTACTTTTTTTTATGACAAAGTCAATAAAGAGAACACAATTGTTAAATGACAGGAGACAAAATTGAATATAAAACGAGAGGCTCTTTGACCATAAAGACCCAACAAACTCCAAAAAAAAACTAAAAATTGTTCACCTTCAATTAATAACTAAGCCTTCAACATAGCCTATGTTTATATTATAATAGGTGTGATTGTCAGGTTTCGAGATATTAATCTAATTGCCAAGTTACCTGTGAAGGTTACGACGAAATGCCACATCCGTTACTCAGAAACCACTTGAGAAATATCAATTAAAACTGTATTAATCTCAATTTGGATTTCTCAGAAAGAGATATCCTCATCCGTTCCACATTTTGGATTCAGGATATTTCAAGGTTCATTATCCTTTTACCTGTCTGACTATTCATCTACCGTAAAAACTATAATGTTATAAGTATATATATATAACCTCCGCACGACACGCCACAAGTTAGGTTATCATCCTCACCATCTGGATGTGTGGGGGTTTATGGTAGGAATATTTATCTGGGGACAAACAAGCGGCACGGCCGTAGGTACCATCCTTTTCTTGAAGTAGTTCAGGCCATTTTTGACCCCCTATAACTTCGTGGTGGATAAAAAGGCATAAAAGGCATTTATTTTCTCAAAATTGAATTCTTTTGAATTATTTTTGATATCATTTCTAATATACTAGATAAAACTAGAGGCCTGATTTTTTTAATTTAAAACATAAAACATTTTTAGATAATTTTAAAGATGTCCTAAAATAGACATAAAATAATCATTAATTGATAAAATAAATAACTAAAACATAGTATAAAAATTGCAAAAAAAAACACAAATTGATGATGGTTTAAACATTTTGATGTGTGCGGTGGGAGCATGGTTACTAAGTGAATATTAAGTAAGTAATATAAGTAAGTGATAATTGGCCTTTTAATATAAAGGTATGAAAAATAACAGAAATCTTGGTGTGACTTATATATATTTCATGTTACTGAAGCTACGAACAAAAAAGATCGATCGAAGATTTTTTCGTAGATTGGCTTCTATCGACAACCGCTGTCGACATCCCTACTGACGCGTCTCTCGATGAATCCGCGCGAATCCTCACTAGTAGGCGCGCTTGGAGTACATTGCTTTGCTTGATAATTAACGAAGTATAAAACGTTGCTCTATTTCTTGTGGTCTCCCGGGGATTGGCCTCAGACGAATTTAAAATTGTGACTAAACGAACTCACCGTTTGTTTCGTTGTGTCGATCGCTCTTTTGGTTCGCGCGTGATGTAAAATAGGTCTGACAAGTGTGTGTCGACTGAAATCCACAGCTGGGCTTCCTGAAAAAAAAAATATGTCTATGAGTAAAGCACAAGGTTATATTTTTGTGATAGTCAATATTTAGGATTTGATAAAAATTGGCCTCTCTAATTAAAACTTAAGAACTAAGCAGAGTAATCCCTGGTCATTCACGTCACAGTCACAGGTTAAACAAATATCTACTACATACTGACCTACATACGGACCCATGAGTCCCTGTTGTGGATTCTGTCGCAAAAAGGACGAAACATTTCGCCATATCCTCTCTAGATCCAATCTAGATGGCGCCAGTATCGTGGAAGACATGATCTCCCAACAGAGTTTGAGAGAGTCTCCTCTCCTTAAGATATTGTCGACTTTGAAGAAGCGATTGGCCTGAGAGAGATTTTTTTTTTTGAAAATAAGGAACGAGACGAGCGGGACGTTCAGCTGATGGTAATTTTTAATCCCTGCCCATTACAATGCAGTGCCGCTCAGGATTCTTGTAGAACCCAAAAACTCTGAGCCTCACTACAATTGCGCTTGTCACCTTGAGACATAAGATGTGAAGTCTCATTTGCCCAGTAATTTCACTAGCTACGGCGCCCTTCAGACCGAAACACAATAATGTTTACACATTACTGCTTCATGGCAGAAATAGGCGCAGATGCTGTAGAAACATCGAATGCATGGGCAAATGACGCATTAGGCCAAAAGTGTTCGAAAGGACTTGTGTCTACTTATCCTACAAAAAAAAACCCACGGAAACCCTCGGATAATACTCCAAATTAGACAAGAGTCAGGCTTTGAATTATAAGTCCTGCAGAGTAAGTGGGTGCAGCGGACATTCAATAAATGACGAAAAAAAGACATAATAAACTATTGCTACTCCAAGTAATCTTCGAATGTCTATCAAACAGAGATCAATGACCCAACAAGCAACAATTGCAACATGATGCCACTTACATCATTACACGTAAATTGCTCTCAATCAACCCGGCTATTTCACGAGTTCACCGCATATTTCGTTGTTGAGCTAATTTGAATGATGATACAGCCTTAACTAGCCCCGCTATAAGCGGTATAGGTTTTTTTGAGAGAAGGAAAATACACCTAACGTATTTAGGCCGATGGTAAGGCCCATATATATCCGGTTAGGATGTCCACCCTCTGCTGAATAAAATCCTCCTCCATTTTTTTTATGACAATAAGGGACGAGATCACCTACCAATAGATCATAGGTTCTCAACGTGGGCGATAACAACTCCTTGTGGGCGTTTGAGACTTTCGGGGTGGCAGTAGAAGACCCAGAGAAAATTAGGGGGCATTGAGATGGCGCAGATGGGGCGTGGGTTGATTAAAAAATATAGTCTAAAAAGGCAAAAAAAATACACGAAAATACTCTAGAAAAAAAAACATATTCTCAAAGTGGGCGGTGAGCAAAATAAGGTTGAGATACTATGCAATAGATGAATCCAATTGCCGTCTGTTGATGACTGAAAACGACTATTTGATCAATGCAAATTTAACAATGGTTATTTCTATTACTGCGTCAAACTATTGAATGTTTATAGAAATATTTCTCACCATTGTATATTATGTTCACGCCACACGCGTCGTTTTCTGATAATTATAGCGTGACCCACTTCTATCTGAGCCATGCAATAACGTTCTACACACACATAAACACATATTATTCGCAGTCTGATAGAGGAAGGGCAGAAGACAATGTAAGCACACTTCTCTCCTTAATCATCACTGTCCTAATCAAACCTGAACTAAACAAAATGTTTTACATTGCTGCTTATTGAACAAGAATATCTTCAACAACTGGAGTAAATCCGGCAATGTACATAGATATAGCAGATGGAAGCTTATTATGGTGTAATTTGTGGCATGTTCCATATTTCAGCTATGTTTTATACGACGTGATTTGTCTATAATATGTACAGAACGTCATTAGTGTCATGAGATTAGTGACTTGTTGATGAATCTATGACATAATATTCTGATAGCTATAGTCTGTTCATGCCATGCTTAGACACAGAATAAAGTGCAATATAAATAGTACCTAAGATTAACTTAGTTATACCTTTTAAGGAAACAGCTATATTATCTGCCCACTAATAAAATTCATTCAAACTCAATTCACAGCTGCAATGGATTCATAACACATTGAAAATTAGTTTACGCACACTACGATCCACTCATAACTTATTGGGTACCTACTTAGGGCTGAGGCTCGCGAAAAAGACACGATTACAGAAGATATCTTCTTACCTTGCTTAATTAGGTACTATTTAAGTGTAATGTTTAAGTTTATTTTAATTTTTATCTGAAACTTCTTTATCTGTCTCTATGTTTGAGAAGACTTTTACTCCAGTTAATACAACATTTACCTATGAGAAGAACAACACACCCACAATTCGGTAAGGGATGACAACCGATAGATTGAGTACCTAAGCCACGGAATGACAAATGAAAACTTGCTAAAGACAAAAGTTTCCTTTGAATTATAATAGAGCTTCATGAAAAAACAGCCGAGCTCTCGAACTGACGAGTTATCGAAATTATAATTGTCACAATTCGGGTTGGAATCCTCGTAGGTGCAAGCATTTATATGATCAATATGGATGTTTGTTTCCGAGTCATGGATGTTTATATATATTTATGTATGTTTAAGTAAGTATATTGCATTAAATACACAAATAAATGTCTAATTTGGGGCAAGATAATTTGTGTAAAAGTGTGTCAGTATATTATTATTATTATATATACATACATTACAATTGACAAATTGACACTTATTTTCACATAAGTATAATTATAATATGATTATAATTATATAATAAATAACTATAAATGTTCATACGAAAGCAGTAGTGACAAATTGCTGTTGTATCAATTATTATTCATGACGAGTCGCCTTCCAAATCGAACTCTCAATACATAAAAAATTGCACCCTACATTCATACAAAAGTACAATGCTACTGAAACGGTTATATTTAAATGGCAGTCAATATTATAAACCTATTATCGTTAATAATTTACTATTTTATAACTGCTAAATTAAAATTTTGAACAGGACATACCTCGTCACAGCATAAGTTTTATATTAATATCTGTACCTGCTACTTGGTTTGTGCAGAGTTTAAACTAGCATCAGTACACTTAAGTCACAGCGTCCTATCCCAGCTAAATCGCCATACGTGTAGAGGGCAACTTAGCGTATTGCGTTGCTAACATAGATGTCTACCGGCGAATTGCCTAGTGTCGGTTTTTCGAGCAAACATCAAAGGCGCATTTTTTTTTCCGAAACAACAATATAATTAATTATTAATATATATTTCTGAATAGTAAATAATATCTCAGTATTGACTAGGGTCACAGTTATACAGGCACTGAAATATTTTACCAGTGGGTGGCTCCTTTTCACAGGATGCCGGCTAGATTATGGGTACCACACAACGGCGTCTATTTCTGCCGTGAAGCAGTTATCTGTTAGCAATACTGTTTCGGTCTAAAGGCTGCCGCACCTAGTGATATTACTGGGCAAATAAGACTTAACATTCTAGTGTCTCAAAGTGACGAGTGCAGTTGTAGTGCCGCTCAGAATTTTTGGGGTTTTTCAAGAATCCTGAGCGACACCGCTTGTAATGGGCAGGGCGTATCACCTACCATCAGCTGAACGTCCTGCTCGTCTCGTCCCTTATTTTCATAAAAAAAGCTTTACAGAAGACTACTGTTTTCTATCTAAGTAATTTCTATCTAATGACAAAAAGTGTTATAGCACTCATTTAACTTACACAAGAATACGAGTGGCAAGATCATATGGAAACTGCAAAAAATTATTTAATAAAGTCTTTACGACCTTGGCCCAACGTCTAAACCAATCAACCAAATAGTCGGCAGAGTGTATTCGTGAAGCGCGTTTAACTTTGCTGGATCAATGTACTGCAGCAGTTTTGTTACGTAGTAAAACATAGTTAACCCCTCAGTTATTATAACCGGGAATATCTCATCTATAATTAGTGTTTTGTTGTGAAACGCACGTCAGCAGTCTGCTAGGAAGTTCCGTAACTCATATCTGTCCCAATTCTCTCCGTCCACGCCGGGTATAGATCCCATTGTTATTGTTACGGGATCGGCAGTTAGTTCCCGTACTACGAGTTACGACATCGCTTGTCAGGTAATAAAAACAAGTCGTGATGCGGTAATTAGGTTTATCTACACCCATGGTTAAAATCCTCTATAGATCCTAAAACAGCTTATATAAAAACACACAATGTCCTAATAACTATTACATCATCCAAACAAGTGTTGTAATGAAATTCAGTACAACATTATATCATCCGTTTTTATAATAACACTACTTTGGGTGATATTATAGTAACAAGGACTGGCTTTTTTAATGTTAGCAGTAAGCCAACTGTTTCAGAATTTTTTATAGAGTATTCATTTATTATTATGAGTGTAGATAAAGTCTTGTATGCAACTGTTAATAATTAGGTCCTATTAAAATACTCATGTGACACTCTTATCACAAAACACAAACCCACATTCGTGTTTTAATACCCCTTATTACACAACAGTTGCATAAATAACTATTAAACAAAACTGCACTTTCAAACAGATATATAGCTCTCATGTGATAAATTATATGCATTACAAAATAACTAACTGTATGAGTAGTGTTCGTCTTGCGCTGTGTATAAAATTATACCTGATGAGAGCTGTCAAAATTTCAAATAGTTTGGGAAATCCAAACGTGCACGCAAAATCATCTCACAATTTCCACGGTAAAATTGATTATTTGTAAAAGTGTACACAAGTATGTAGATGCACTCGTTCTTGTGTGTCAAAGCTCTTGTTGAAGGTCTTAGAAGGTGTCACTACCGTCGATGTAGGCGGTATTTCAAATTGAAAATTTGAAATAGAGTTAGGGAGATCCAGGTACAGATTCATGACAAAAAAATTGCAAAGTCCATCATCATTAAATGACTGTCAGTATAAATGAGAATATTGTAACTTAAATTTAGATTACAAGAAAAAAATATTCCGGTACGATAATTTTTTCAACCAATTTCCATGCAACGTAAGAGAATACAAATTATTTAAGTTTTCTTTAGTGTTAATTCCGCCAATATTTGTCTTTAAAACAATTCGACACGTGTTTCGCCTCTACACGAGGCATCCTCAGGACGTGTTGTCTCGCCAAAATCTGGCACGAGACTGAATCAAATGAGCCGGAAGCCGCTCTTTTATACCCTCGTCCCATGAAATGACGCGCTGTGATTGGTCGGCTGTTGTGACGTATTACCCCCGGAAGAGACACGTAACAAAGGTGATGGGACTAAATTTGTTTGTTCATTCAACAATGTAAACATATTGTTATTTTTGTGTTTTATTATTTCTAATTGCTCTAACACATTTAAGCGAAATCCTTTTTCACATGTATGCAAAATATTAAAATTATTATTGTTTCCGAGTGAGTGACCTGTATCAATTAAATGTTTCGCGAAGTTTGATTTTTCGGGATGATTATTCGTAAATGCGGCAATATAGGTATTCCTTTAATCTAATTTCGAAATTTCGACCTGTTTGACCTATATATACCCCGTTACAAGTGTCACAACTTAGTTTATAAGCGCCGGATTTTTCGGAATTATTTAATCGATCTTTGCCATTACATATTCGACTGACATTGTGATTCGTTCGGAAGGACACATTAATATTGTTTTTCCTAAATATTTTAGCTATTTTATCCAATATTGGACCAATATATGTCAAACTACCCACATATTTAGTATTTGATTGTGGTGGGACGGGATAAAGTTCTGAATTAATTAAACGTTTTTGTTTATTTTTAATTAATTTGTTCACTAACTGTTGTATAGCCGTTGGAAACCGCGATTTGGTATATTGTATTAAGTTCTTTCGCGAAGCTGTCACGGGACAGTGGGACTGACATTAATCTGTGAACATAGCAGCGGAAGGCCGCTAGTTTATGTTGTACGGGGTGGCAAGATGACGCGGGAATAGCAATATCTGTATATGACGGCTTTCTATAGATTTTGAATTCTAATTTATTATTTACTCTTGTTAATGTTAAATCCAAAAAATTTAGAGATTGGTTTGATTCGAATTCCAATTTAAACTTTATTTTTGGGTGGATCTTATTAATTTTATTAATGAATAGATCGATTTGACGTTCGGTGCCTGTCCAGCAAATTATTATGTCGTCAACGTATCGGATATACAAACATTCAAGGTGAGATGTTTTCTATACGTAGTAGGTACATGTCACCTCAATTTAAAAGTATGAACAAATAGTACTCCTTTTTATTAATCTGTACACTTTATAATACCATCTTTAGAATCGGATATACACCACTCCTTCTAGAAAAAGTTATGTGACTCGCGTTCGAAACAAAGTGAGCTTGCTTCGGAGTATTTAAAAAAATTATCGACTGCCATCCATAGCTTGTGGCTACATAATTATTATTTATTACTCACATTATAATTATTGAAATAAAATGAAATGATATTTTTTTTATTTACGCAAACTTATAAAGCATTTGTAAATAGCCATAAAGTGTTTACAAAAACAAGTGCGCAAAAGCGTCAAAAAATAAATTGCAAAGTAGTGGATGATTAAAAAAATACGATAGTAGTGGATTGCTACCGGGTCGCAGAGACTCGCGATATGCAAGGAACCCGCACGCCAAACTTCTTCATCCTCAATATACTCTTTAATATTAAGATCTAATCGACACGCCACAAGTTAGGATATCATCCCCACCATCTGGATGTGTGGCGGTCCTCCACAGTGCGGTTTACAAGGAGCTTTCTTCCGCGTACTACAACGCTGTGGAATGAGCTTCCTTGCGCGGTGTTTCCGGGACGATACGACATGGGTACCTTCAAAAAAAAGCGCGTACACCTTCCTTAAAGGCCGGCAACGCTCCTGTGATTCTGGTGCTGCAAGAGATTGAGGGCGGCGGTGATCACTTAACAACAGGTGACCCGTACGCTCGTTTGTCTTCCTATTCCATAATAATATAAAAAAAAAGATCTGGACGACCGAGCCTTGCTCGGATTTTTTATGTTATTGTAGCTGTTTCTCATTAAAACACGGATAAAACTAGATTTTTTAAACTTGAAACCTAGCTAAAACTACCTGTATACTAAATTTCATTCAAATCGTTGGAGCCGTTTCCGAGATTTAGATTATATATATACAAGAATTGCTCGTTTAAAGATATAAGATAATAACCTCTTGCCACTAAAACAGTTTTTACATATTATGTCTTGTATGTTTTCTAATTCAACTATATTAAACAATTCTGTTATTTATGGTCGTGGGGAGTATTAATATAATTATAGAATCTAACAGAATTTCCTAAATATGACTTATTTGCCTTAGTGGTTTCCTCATTAATTAAATTATATATTTTATCAAACCGGTCGTTAGTGCGACAGGAGGAAAATCTGGAATACATCACAATGACAATCCGGAAAATATGAACAATTGAAAATGCGGACAATAAATAACATTTGCGGTTTGTCGAGCAGTCAACTGATAGCGGTTAAACTATTAATGCTATGGGGCAATTAAATTTGCGTGGAAATGAGCAGTTAACCACTTAACCAGATAATGGGAAACACCGGTCGAATAAACTAGCTGTTACCCGCGACATCGACCGAATTGACCAGTGAAACCATATTAGGTGTTCCAATGCTGCCACATGCATATAAACAAAACAATCTTAATATATCTCTTATTGTTAAAAAATAATAATAATTTATTTCAGAATAAAATCCATAATAATTGTGAGTAAAATATCCTTAATTAATTATGTTAGTATAATTATAACTAAACAGGCACATGAAGCCGCATAATAGTTATTTATGCAACTGTTGTGTAATAAGGGGTATTAAAACACGAATGTGATAATAGTATCACATGAGTGTTTTAATACCTTATTATCAACAGTTGCATACAAGACTTTATCTACACCCAGAATATGAATCCTGAAGATTCTGAAACAGTTAGCTTAATGCTAACATTAAAACACCAGTCCTAGTAGTAGCATAATATCATTAATTACTGATTATATACATATAAACTAAGTATTAATGTATCAATTATTTATTTTTGTAGTAATTTACATTTTATATAGTGCAATAATTAAAATTCACTCGAATATTCAGCGTTTAAAATGAATCGCTCATTTTTTGTAAACAAAACAATAAAAATATCGAAGAAAAATGGCGCAGAGTGATCACCACCACTCATGATCTTTTACAACACCAGAGGAATCACAAGACCGTTGCCGGATAGGGGTACACACTTTTTTTAAGGTCTACCTACCCATGTGACATCATTTGGGAAGACCGTGCAAGTAAGTGTATTGTAGGATATTATTCCACATTTTGTTTATACGTGCCAGGTCCCCTTCAAAAGCGCTCAGTGTAGAAACGTGTCACATTTAACTTCAGAACAATATTAAGTAGCTGCGTGGAACACTCTCCGGGATAACTGCGGTGGAAGAAGCACAGTCAAACAGTGTCTCTGCGCAACGACAAGCAATCGAGAGTTCACAGAGTACTGGCACACCAGTTGGTGCTGCGCAAGAGACAGAAATGAGAGATTATTATTATTACACACACAAACAAGACTATAGCATAGAGTAGGGATGGATAGACTATAGTGTGATATATTCTAAGTATGTAATATGATAGATATTTTAATACAGAATTATATAAACAGTATCTGTTATTTTAATTACAACATTTGTAAGATTGTTTTTAAATCTTATTAATGACTAGCTGACCCGACAAACGTTGTTTTGCCATATAAATTATTTTAAGAGCTAGACCGTTTCTTGGACATTGAAACATTACTTTATTTTTCTAAAATAAAAGATTTTTTCTAAAATAAACGTAGCCTAAGTTACTTAACTTACTTATTACTTCAGCTACCTGTCAATACATGTCCCGTCAAAATCGGTCTAGCCATTTGAGAGATTAGGCGGAACAAACAGACAGATAAAAATGGTAAAAAATGTTGTTTTGGTGTACGTACCGTAGAAAACGGTATTTCGATATTACAAACAGACACTTCCAATTCTATTTATAGATATAGATTTATATTTGGTGGACATGGACCCTAATATAACAAACACCTCAGGGACGGGGGCGGCTAAAAACCAGCGCTGCTTGGAGTAATGTACGTCGAGCAGCAGAAGCTGGGCTGATACCCTTTGTTTTCATTTGAATTTGTAATCATATGTAGTATGTTTGTAATTAAACAATAAATGTAATTTTATTTTATTTTATGTGTGTTCCTGCATCATCTGCTTCATCCATACGTTAGTCTGTCACAGCTGGCAGCCGGTCGCGTGGGCGAATCGCAATCAAGGATATTATGCAATTACATTACCCTATCTCACTCCTGTGCCTCACGCTGTACATTATATAATTCGAGATATTTTATTGCAAAATGGCTCATTGATTAAAGGCATGAATTGAATCTTTTGATTTTAAATAAAAAATATAACGTCCGCAACGGACATATTTATTTTGTAGTTGCGACCCAAAGGTTTGTTAATACTTCGAGTACTTTAGTTATACTTGTGGGAGGAAGCAACTTTATATATATATTTTCCAAGCGACATTGAGTGGTCCTTTTAAAAATATATAAGCCCGAAATTGTATAGGTATTGAGATGATTGGAGGTTTTTGATTTATAAAAAATCTTGTTCAATGAACTGAATGATTCGTCGCAAATAATGTCGCTAGTGTGAAGCTAGCCTTAGTTCTGTGTAAACAGGCGGTAGGAAAGCCGATAAGATGCGATTTATTACGGGATGCGGGTTTATATCGTGTTATCTCGCGAGATTTATAAGTAACGGTAAGCCGAGAGATTTCTTAGAAAACCTCCATGATGCTCGTACCCATTAGTGGATGGAAGTCTTTATATCAGCTGTCAACAGACGACGTAGGCTCACTCGAGTAAAGGGTCTCACACACTAGTGGAGGTGTATATTTTGAAAAAAAAAAAATATAATTGCAATAACAAGAGCTTAAGGGCCTACGTTTAACAAAATGTTTTTTTCAAGTGAAACTTCTTTTGGAATCTTATAAACTTCGCCTTTAAAGTTCACTTTTGCCATGTGTTCATTTCTTAGGGAGAAAACCACAACTGAACTTCGCAGAAGACTATCAACTATTATAAGTATACCTTAATTTAAGAATACTGTTCGAAAGAAGTTCAGTATGAACAGATCCGAGCAATTTTTCATTTATTACAACAACCAGTAGGATGCTCCTTTGCACAGGAAGCCGGCTAGATTATGGGTACCCAAACGGCGCCTATTTTTGCCGTGAAGTAGTAATACCTTAACATTACTGTGTTTCGGTCTGAAAGGCGCCGTAGCTAGTGAAATTACTCTACAAATGAGACTTAACATCTTATGTCTCAAGGTGACGAGCGCAATTAAAGTGCGGCTCTGTTTTTTCAAGAATCCTGAGCGGCACTGCATGGTAATGGGTAGGGCGTATCAATTACCATCAGCTAAACGTCCTGCTCGTCTCGTCCCTTATTTTCATTAAAAACATGCTCGAAATAGGAAGATGTTGTGGAAATTTCCAGTTAGTTTTCAATTTAGGCTGGCTCACTTAGCTACGGAATCTTAACGGTTCGCTACACTCTGCAGAGCAAAACTAAGCCAGATTATTGCACTGTGGGAACTAACAACGGGCTCACTCGGAGTGATTTGAAAACACTGAAAGTAAATTCGAATGAACCAGTCCAAACGGTATAACGTTGGAACCAAATATGGCAGACATTGAAAAATTCCAGTAGTGTTTAATTAATATTTGGAATAATAGGTAGATATATAGAACAGGATTTGGGAGTATCTAATTTGTTTCTGAGGGAATTTATTGAATTAGGCGTTACTTTGTTTAAGTTTTCTTTAGTGTTAATTCCGTCAAAATCTGATTTTGGCGCGACAACACGTCCTGAGGATGCCTCGTGTAGAGGCGAAACATGTGTCGAATTGTTTTTAAAACAAATATTGGCGGAATTAACACTAAAGAAAATTTAAATCATTTGTATCTGAGGGGATTAGCTATGGATATTTCTGGATTTAAAAATGGCATCAGTGACGTAAAAAAGTCTCCTACTTCTAAAAAGTGTTATAGGCCGAGGCCATTCGCTCAATACGAATAGCTACCGTTATTGCGATATGTTGCGAAAATTTTTATGCGGGCCTTAGCTGTAGGAAATTCAAGGTTTCTTCAAGAACGTGGTTCCGACAAGGTCTTTGCCGTACATCTAATTAGTAAATTGGGGGCTTTTAATGCATCATGCCCTAATGAGGTCATTACAGAAGCCTCGATCTAAACTCGCTAGATTTCATAAGGGGATAAAGGGGATGCAATTGAAACGAAACAGGTTACAAACTGGAGATATATCATGTCGAAAGTGAGGATTATGAGAATTATTCAACGAACCTCACGCAATTAAAACAAATATCATATCTAAAAGATTGGAGAAATATCTATCTGGAACGAGCTAGCAGCGTAAGGTTCACCATCTATATTATATAAAGCACAAAGATGGCTTGGAAATTTTTGAAAATCATTTACCGTTTGTAAGGTCTTGATGAGAATAGCTCAAAATCGTTGAATTTGTCTAAGGTTAGGTTAGGTTAGGTGGTGGTAATCCAAAGCTATTCAAGTTCAAAAATTTCCGATAGAGTAACATTGAAAATGACACCATAACATTGATGTACCAAAATACCAAATGATACTATTGCATATGCTTAAGCAGTCATGGGCGAACACGGGCTGGAGACACGCTGCGAAGGAGCGGGTACCATTAGTAACTTATAATCATGAGTAAAAATATAACTTGATTACTACTTAGTTGTTACTGTTTCATTTAACTAACTAATACTCGATTATCTTTTTGGACATCCTGTATAAGAATTAACAAAAAGGGAGCGCTTGATACGAACATGAAACGAACGAATTGAATGCGACCTTTCCGATCCCACAACGCCTCAGGTATAAAACAAATATTAAATTTTTGTTACAAATTACATTGGAATTCTAAAAATATTATGCAGTGTTCAATCTGCTACTATTTCTGCCGCAGAATTATGAACTGTAGTTAAACAAAGTATATACCTCCAAAACTTTGATATAAATCTGATAATTTTTAAACGAATTGCTTTTCTGGATGTGTCACGACAACGCAACTAACTCTATAGGTAAAACTATTCCGAATACAAACCACTGTAGTACTCTGAGGTTTTAGTTACCATAATTAATTGTTGGTAGTAACAGTGTGTCTTGCTAAATAAATAACTTAAATATAGATATCACCTCACACTATACTACTAAATTCATATTGGTGGAAAACATGTCGATTTACGCGCGCATCTTTTGAAGTTACTCGTATACTTCTTTAGGTGCGTTATGAAAAAATGATGATAGTGAAATTTTAAGATGCGCGCGCATCACTGTTACACAAAAGTAACAGGGTGAAGTTGGTTCCTAAATTTGGTGACGTTTGCGACATTCATCATTTATTTTTTTTTGTTTTTTCGTCCATTATTAGTATAGGCAAAGGGTAAAGCCCATACAGCCGTATTCGTTATTTAATAATTTATTGTCAAAGCATATTGTTCTTTCTACAAACGTACAATAGCACGAGGAATAAATAATTTTTAGAGATTTTTGCTTTGTTAGGCCAAAGAAGTATAACTTCTTGCGTCCATACATAAGCACACACATACTTTTTTTTTTTACCTTATCCGTCTTTAATCTTTAAAATCTTTAATTTAATGATGACATCATATGGGGCTGTAGGCCAGCTTGCTTGATAAATTAGGTAGTAATAATAATATACTCTAGGATATTTATGTTTATGATCAAGGCTCGACAACGTGTCGAACGCGTTAATAAAAACATACCAATAACCGTTGCATTATCATTTCCTTGTATTGTTTATAACTTTACACATAGATATATCATTGTGATAATTTGTTGAGATTAATAAATATTCATTTTAAGTAGACAACAACATGATGCAGTTTTATTATTGTTAATTTTTATGTCATACATTTTAAGGTGCGGACTGACTAGGATTGTAAACGCTACGCCCAACGCTACAATATTTAATAATAATGATAAAATATTTTATTAGCAGCTAAAAACTTATAAAAATACAATAATACTTACTTAAAGTTAAATATAAATATAATAAACTAAAACTACAAATAACATCAGCTGCAAATAGGCACAAGCTCGGCATATGCTGACACACATATTAAGTATGTCCAGCGCCGATCTTCCGCTTGAGCCACTCTGAGACCTCTTAGCAGTCCCAACACCTTATACGCTGTAGACCAGGGGTGCTCAAACGGTCGATCGCGAGTGCTTTTTGAGTCGATCTCGAGAAAAAAATCCGGTATAATAAACTAAAATCGGTAACTACGCACCATCTTATGAAAAGTATGCTCAGGACATGCAGTGTCACGCTTCAACATCCAAAGTCACTCTTTAGTTAAGCTTAGAACTTTAGAACGCGTTTGTTTTGTAAGAACCAATAAAATCGCAATTTTGAATAATAATTATGAGATTTTTCATTGACATTTAAGAGCAGACCTACACTTACCTTGACTAAAAAAATGCATATTTTGCGCAAAACTAATATCTATGTCATCGTGACACTCTACCTAGACGACAATTCTTCATCACACATACTTGAAGCCTCTCAGAGCCTATCGATAGTAGTCTAACAATTTTGAGGTAGATCGCCAGCAGTTCAAGCTTGAGCACCCCTGCTGTAGACTAATATACATTTTTTAAATATTTTTGTAAACGGTGTAACGTTGCTCGCTCTGTGGTACATCTCAAGCGATATTATTTGTGTTGATCATGTGGCTAAAAGCTGCAAATGGGCATTTATTTTACTGATATTCTTTTGTTTAATCAAAATTAACATATTAAATTGAAAAATTGTTCGGTATAACTTTTAGAAAAGTACTAATTCTATTAAATTCTTTAAAAAAACGAATGTTGTTATCGCTGAAAATTCGGAGATGTCCGACTCCAAAGTTTATTTTTGTGAAGCAACTTTCAAATTATATATATATTCTATTCGGTTCAAAATTGGCCGGTAGCGTATACAAGTCACTTAAAAGGCACTTAATGTGCATGACTCGCGATACGGCAGTCACTTTGCTTTAGTGCTCGTGCGTTGGCTGAAAATAGAGGCCAACAGTTCCCGGCTATTTTTTTATGACGTGTTCACAGCTGTCACATTTCATCTAGACGTATAAATTATCTAAGCAATATAGGATAGAAAATAAAAATAAATGGTAAAATGTCAAAAGCAGAAAGTAGATTAAAATTTCAAACTAGGCTCGCCGATTTAGGATTATTAATAGGTTTGAATATAAAAAATTGGCACGAAATCTTAGACTTAGATAAACTTATTTAAAGAAGTCTCAATGGTGTAACTCACCATTGGTATTGACTCGACTTTCTTCTGTATAATAAAAAATAACTTAAGTTTATTATATGATCCCATCGTAAAATTTATAACATAAATCGATACACCAAACTATGAAACGGTTTATCTCATTCTTAGATTAAATAATATAAAATTACCATATATGTATGTCGGAGAAATAGAATATTAAAGTAATATGGCCTGTATGATTATATTCTACTCTGTGTATTGGACTGAACTGATGGCAAAAGTCATCTGTAAAAGTGTGTTTGAAATTGTTAGTGTGTACGTCAATGTCTTTTTTTTATGGAATAGGAGGACAAACGAGCGTACGGGTCACCTGTTGTTAAGTGATCACCGCCGCCCACAATCTCTTGCAACACCAGAGGAATCACAGGAGCGTTGCCGGCCTTTAAGGAAGGTGTACGCGCTTTTTTTGAAGGTACCCATGTCGTATCGTCCCGGAAACACCGCACAAGGAAGCTCATTCCACAGCTTTGTAGTACGTGGAAGAAAGCTCCTTGAAAACCGTACTGTGGAGGACCGCCACACATCCAGATGGTGAGGATGATATCCTAACTTGTGGCGTGTCGTGCGAAGGTGGAATTCAGCGGCAGGAATCAGGTTAAACAGCTCTTCGGAACACTCCCCGTGATAAATGCGGTAGAAGACACACAATGAAGCGACGTCTCTACGCAACGCCAAGCCCATCCAGCCGTTCACAGAGCACTGGGACCCCGACAATTCGAGCTGCTCTGCGTTGCACGCGGTCAAATGGATCGAGCTGATACTGGGGTGCGCCAGACCAGAGATGACAGCAATACTCCATGTGTGGCCGGACCTGCGCTTTGTAGAGCGCTAGTATGTGGGCCGGCTTGAAGTATTGCCGTGCTCTATTAATGACGCCCAGTTTCTTTGAAGCAAATTTGGCTTTGACCCAATATTCCGATACTAGGCGAGGCTTTGAGGGAAGTGTTGTCGAAGAGCGGTGATACGACAAATGGGGTTTTTTTAGTGGTAAACGCGCAAACTTGAGTCTTCTGGGGGTTAAATTGGACAAGGTTAAATTTTCCCCATTCCCCGACCTTCTCAAGAGAGGACTCGATAGAAGACACAAGTTTCTCCCGGCACTGGTCGACGATTTCCCGAGAGAGGCCTGCATGGCCCGTGTATACGGCATCACCAGTGCTGTCATCCGCATAGCAATGAATGTTGGAGGTGTCCAACATATCATTGATATGCAGAAGAAACAGCGTGGGAGACAGCACACAGCCTTGGGGCACTCCAGCATTCACGGGCTTCGGGTTCGAGCAATATCCGTAGACAACGACCTGTATGCTGCGCCCAGTGAGGAAGCTTGAGGTCCACTTGCACAAGCTCTCGGGAAGCCCAAATGATGGAAGTTTGGAGAGGAGCGCCTTGTGCCATACACGATCAAAGGCCTTTGCTATATCCAGGCTAACTGCCAGGCCTTCCCCCTTGCTTTCAATAGCCGCAGCCCATCTATGTGTTAGGTATACCAGAAGATCACCTGCCGACCGACCATGGCGAAACCCGTATTGTCGGTCGTTGATCAACTGGTGACCCTCTAGGTATACCAAGAGCTGACGGCTAATTATGCTCTCCATGATTTTGGAGAGCAAGGAGGTAATAGCAATAGGCCTGTAGTTTGCCGGATCCGAACTGTCTCCTTTTTTTTGGATCGGATGGACAAGGGCTGACTTCCATGAGTCAGGGACTATGCCTTTAGAATAAGAGTGCCGGAATAAACGCGTTAGCACCGGCGTCAACTCAGGGGCACACGTTCTAAGCACGATTGGAGAAATGCCATCCCGCCCACTCGACTTCCTGACGTCCAACGAAAACAGAGCTCGCCTAACAGTTTTCTGTCTGAACTGTACTTCAGGCATAGAGCTCTGACACCGCGGGATGGTCGGCGGTGTTTTTCCGTTGTCGTCAAAAGTCGAGTTGGAGGCGAAAAGAGTGCACAAGAGATCGGCTTTCAGGGTGTCATTCCTCATGTTGTATTTCCTCTTAAGAACTATGCAGTTGTGCCCAGCGCCGCAACCCAAGCTCGATACGCCTGTTTTTTGAAGTCAGATGCTGCTCTAACTGACGCATCGAACTAGGGCTGTGATCTGCCACCGATGGGTACTACAGAGTTTGGTATAAAAATATCCATACCCTGTAGTATCACATCGGCTACTGCAACGGCGCAGGCACTAGGATCATCCGAAGGGAAACAAACCCTGCCCCAAGGGTAGGATGCAAAAAAGGAACGCATCCTATCCCAATCTGCTGACTTGTAGTGCCATACGCGGCGGGTCGCTGGTGGTCTGCGACGTTGGCGTCGGATAGGCACTACACTCCTGACCGGGCAATGGTCGGACGTTCCGAGAGGGGCGTCGACAAAGACCTGGTAACCATCGGGATGTGTAGTCAGCAGAAGATCCAATAAGGACGGCATGTGGCTATCCACATCCGGGAGCCGCGTTGGCGACTCAACCAATTGGGACAGACCATACGCCAATGCAAAATTATGCGCAGATCGCCCTGCGTAGACTGTGGTACGTGATCAAAGCCATTCGGCATTGTGCCCGTTGAAATCACCCAAGACTACGATTTCAGCGGAGGGGATCTGTGCATCACGTCGTCAATTGCCGCTTGAACGCAGCCCATGAGACGATCGGTTTCTGCGTTACCACTATGGGACTTGTAGACACACGCATAGATGAGGACGCGGTCCTCTAAATCTACGCGGAGCCAGAGAGTGGACAAGTCGCTACCTCGTCGTCGCTATGCTCGGGGAGGGATTCTCCGGCTCTACAGGAGCCGGTACCCTCCTGGGGTAATTTATCTTTATATACCGCTCTCATATTTTTTTGTTGGGGGGAAGGGGAGGCCGGGGGGGATTGGCTTCCGGTCCTCGACACTAACCTATGCGAAACATAGCGGCACTAGGCCGCTACTTCACGCCGGTATTCTGTGCGAGTGTGGTAATTAACCCGGACGAGTCTGGCCCGATTGTGCTGACGTCAAAAGACGGCAGCGTGACTCTCCCACTTCTAAAAAAGCCCTTAGTCGCCTCTTACGACACCCATGGGCCTGGGACTCCCCTATTCTTTTTAAGCCCAGGGAAAAGTACAGGGCGATGTCTGTGACATGATTGAGGTTAGTTATTATTGTCCATCAGTAGAGCGCTCATTTAGAATTAGAAGTTGCATTCAAAGAGTATAATAATATTATATAGGGAAAAGAGAGCATTCTCTACGCATTATGAGCTGTCTATTTGAAAACTAGCGCCATCTGGAGATTGGCCCCGAAAATAACTATATATAAGCTTGAAATTATAAAATTCATTTTTAATGTTGTGACGCAATTAAATAACTAGCTCTACTTTTTAATGTAGGTATTGCAATTTTTGTTATAATAAATGTTGAAATTGCGCGTAGAGTTAGTTATATAATTTTGTCACAACATAGAACATATAGGATAGATTTAGTAGTATAAATATGCAATATGGAACACGACAGCTACATACATGCGCAAACGCTAGAAGTAGCCGCCATTATATGACCAGTGGGCAGTGACACAACTAAAGAAAAGTTGAAAGGTTTCAAAGCGAGTGACAGCTGACAAAGCTTTCATTTTCGGGCCAACTAACAGATGGCACTACAGTCTGCTGAAAACGTCACTTTAAGGCGTCTGTCCCACCCCTTCTTCAATCTAGCGCCCACGGCGGTCGTGCGCACTGATCGACTTAAAACAACATGGTGGATACCAACAACGTGACGCCGATCTCAATCCAAATCAATTTGCGACATGTATTTCATTGCCTGCAAACCAATTATCAGTGCAATCGCAGTAACAATCGAAGACATACCGAGTCCATACGTACCTGAAAAAAAAGAAAATGTACTTTTAGTATAAATCATGTGTAGATACATAATATAATACCTAGCCTGTAATGTTAATAACCCTTAATAGGCCAGTTTCGTCTATCAAAATTAAATTATGAACGTTTGTTATTTACCATATTAAAAAAGATTTTTTGTTTAAGTTTGTCATAATAACATAAGAATTATTTATATTTTCAAAATTAAAATCATAGTTTATCTGTATCTTAGATAATTTATACGTCTAGATAGTCTCTTGCTGTTAGACAACTGAAAAAGCAGGCCATTAATTAGTTTAGTGTGCGTGATAAGCTACGTACGTCTTACGCTCGCCCGGCCCATTACAATGCAGTGCCGCTCAGGATTCTTGAAAAACACAAAAATTCTTAGCGGCAATCAATAGCGCTCGTCACCTCGAGACATGAGATGTTAAGTCTCATTTGCCCAGTAATTTCACTAGCTACTGCGCCCTTCAGACCGAAACACAATAATGCTTACACAATACTGCTTAACGGCAGAAATAGGCGCCGTCGTGGTAGCCATAATCTAGCCGGCATCCTGTGCAAAGTAAATGTAAAACATTCTGCATCAAATTAAAAAAGATACAAGAAAATCGGATCATAAGTCTCAGCGTAATCAAACATACATAAAAGAAATACCAATTCAATTGAGAACCTCCTCTTTTTTGAAGTCGGTTAAAAAACGGGACATGTATTTTATTTATTCTCGTCCATTGGTTGTGATTCATCAGATAATGAGTTACAAGAGGCTTGCTAGGTGAAGTATGATACAAATGTAAAATTGTTGACCAGCTAACGTCAGGGTGTTGAATTTGCGTGACGGTGTGCTAGAGAATCGTACAAATTCACTCTGATAATAATTATTTCCCTAACGCGTTAAAAGAAGTATACCTTAAAAAACCAACACTTTTTATATTAAGTTTTTGAACCTATATCTGTGTGTGTTTACAGCACCAGGCATGCAACAAACCCGAGGAGTCAACAAGAACTTAACGAGGTATTATGATGCGTCGCATAACAGATGTTGCCTCATTGTGTCCGCGTCGGGTGTCAAACAAATACACATAAAAATCGTCCCCTTTTTTACGCTACGGCCGCGGCGTGACGCACGCCCTGTGAACTTCCTCCCATTGTCTGTTCTACCACCCGACACAATACGGTGAATGGCCGGAGTCTCGGAGTAATAACGAACCGGACACGGCATACGACATTAAACTAAAATTGTTTATATTTATTTAAAATTCAAACAATAATATAGTTCTATGCGATGCATATAATATAAGCAAAAATTTACAAAGGAGGCGTAAGGTTACAAAGGGCGCGGAATTATGTAAAATTAAATGTTCCGTACCATTATAAAACATCATAATTTTGCCTGGTGACAGACGGAAAGACAGACATACGAATGGACAGGGGAGTCTTAGTAATAGGGTTCCGTTTTTACCCTTTTGGTATGGCACCTTAAAAAACATAATATTTTACATAATATAAAATGGGTAAATATGTGTGCACTATTCTTGAACTCAATCAGAAGACTCATGGTATAAAGGGCCATATTTTAACGAAGTTTTATATATATTATACCTAAGATTCATGTAAATTATAATAAGTTATCAGCTACTAGCTGCCCCGACAGACGTTGTTCTGTAGATAATAAAAAAATACTGTTTTATAGGAATTTGCCACTAAAATTTCTAAACATCAAGAAATATTTCGTAAAGAATGCTCCCTGTTGTTAGAATGAAATTGTTTCACAGCGGTCACAACTGTCAAACCGTGCGTCACTAAATTCTCTCATAGAAAATATGTCCATACAAAACAAATATTGGAAATAAAAATATTTATGGGTCCCAAATCGAAATAAAAACTACCCTATCTCTCAAGTTGGACCAAACTGCACTCCATGAAGTAATCACCATTAAAATCCGTTCATTAGTTTAGGAGTCCATTGAGGACAAACATTGTGACACGAGATTTATATATATTAAGATAATATAGTTACCGCGCTTCAAGCATTGAATTTTTTAAAAAAAATTAAAAGGTTTAATACTCTAAGTCAGGCAGTTGGCTCGTTTTTAAACAACAACAACAATTGCACTTAAAACGAAATGGTCAAACATTGTTTACAAATAATGAAGTTACCTACAGCAAGATCGGATAAGTGCGATTCACCCTCCTACAGTGGCCTATATCTTGTTGAAATTTCCATACAAAGTTCTATAGCTGGTAAGCTATACGTCGTCTCATTGACAGACAGCGTGTACGGATAAGGTGAGTTACCGCAATGATATTATAGTATTAAAAGAGGTAGATATGTCACTAGCGCGCCGAAAATCAATCCCCTAAATTTAGTCAATTGATTCCTTTGGTCGTAGTCACTATCTCGATACGAAAACGGTACACACGCGTTTGTTGTTGACAGAATTGCTTACAATTTGATATAGGTACAATATTAAAATGCCGTCTTGTGTTATGGGGAGATGAAAGTAAAATAAAAATTTATAGAATTACATACCACAGATAAGAAATCATGAATTATTATAACATTTTATTTGATTTCATTACTTATCTAACAAAATAAATATTTTGCAATGACAACGCCGATCGCCGCCAAGCCAATCATAGATTAACGTACAGAAATGACAAAATATTGATTCTGTCTGTTGCGGGATGATCGAGGTAGAATATTTTAGGAAATGATGTAAAAAAGTCATTGTTGTAGTGAATTTAATAATTTTTAATGAACAAGTGCGTATATAGGTGTGTGTGTGAACTATCAAACTACTAAAACAAATTTTAGGGTAGCTAGCAGATGTAGACAGTGAGTGCTATTTGTTTACGTAGGAGATTTTTCAGTATATCCCTTGCTAACTGCAGAAGATCATGGATCATTTTCTTTTTCTCCCATTACCTTATTGTAATAAACCCTCAAGAAAAAGACATTCATAAATAATATAAGATAACAAAAATAATAATTGTAATCTTAATACTTTTTGGGAGCCGTTGTTAGTAAAATTGTAAAAATAAATTGGGACCCTTACTGTAGATACCTTTCGGTTTTGTTTTGGTGTCTGTATGTTTATTTATTATTTTATATATCTTATATCTTTAAACGAGCAATTCTTGTATATATATATATATATATATATATATATATATATATATATACAAGATTATATATATATATATATAAATATATATATTCAGATTATATATATATATATATATATATATAATCTGAATCTCGGAAACGGC
>CATIXQ010000013.1:9849857-9916658 GCA_949711755.1 Leptidea juvernica | reverse complement strand
AAAAAAAAATGGTTTTATCCATGTTTGAATGAGAAACAGCTACAATAACATTAGAATACAAAGGTAAATTTCACCACTATATACAAGACTATTATAGCTCAGATGGCATTGGGTGATCCGGAAAGCAGAAGACCCCGGTTCGAATCCAGAAGTCCTATTAGTATTTTTTTTTGTTCAAGTTTTGTACATTCTTAAAAATCCGAGCAAGGCTCGGTCGTCCGGATATTAAATAATTAATATCATCAATGTGGCTATATGTTATAATCAATATTAAATTATTTTTTTATAAAAATTCAATGACACATTATCTACCTAATTTCAATGCAGTTTTACTACTTTATAGCTTTTACTACATGAATTCATGAATGAATCGTAATTTAGGCATAAATCACGGTGTACGGTAAAAAATCATATCTGATGAATTAACTGTATTTTCTCTATACAAATACGAAGCAATTAGCAAATTAGAGTTATCTCTTTTTCGCTTGCGATAATTGCATTTACTATCCTTCTTTGACGTGTAATTGTAATGTAGTGTGCTATTGCAATGTTAAATTATTCATGTGTGCGTTAGTGTATCATTTTCAAACACCGAATGTTGTCTACGTAACCTATCTATACTTTTAAATATCATTGAGTTACCGTCGATAAGTTTATTGGGACAGAAAAGTCAACGATAGTTACGATTTTTATCTCAAGTAAGCGATAGAATGAATATTGGGAACGGCCGTAAGGGACATTCAAGCATAAAGCATACTCCTTAAAGGCCGGCAATGCATATCTTTACGTCGGGTGTTGCGGATGTCCATTACAGGCTGTTGCTTCCTCACTTTCCATGACGCGAGTCTTTGCCCGTTTGCCCCTGTTAAATTAAAAAGAAATCCAATATAGTGACAACCTAACGTTAACTACTATAGTCCGACAACTTCGTGCGCGACCGTCCCGTGATGTCAGCGGATAGCGGGTGGTGTTGCGGGGAAGGGCAACGCGGAGACTGTCGTCACCCGCTACCCGCTGACATCTTACTACCCCGTCCCCACCACCTTCTGTCACCCCGTGGTATCGCGCACGAATTTGTCGGACTATAAACAAAGTAAATCCAATTTAAAATTAAAGCAATGTTATTTAAAATAAATTTCGAAATTCACATCATTATAATTTAAAATAATAAAGCTGGTAATATGATGCATGTGTTGGGCAAGCGTCATGGCTCGGTGCAGTCGCATAAAGCATCCAAAATAATTACTATTTCAAATGGAGCGCTCTTCCTTTGTTTAAAACAGCTGAGTATAGGCATAGATACAAAGCGATATCACTGAATACGCCGAAGGGCTAAAGAATATAAAATACAAAGATAATGAACTGAAATGAAATTAATGAAAACAAGAGTGGAAGAAGTCGGAAGAGGTCTTTGTCAATAGGCATACAGAAAGGTTGGTGAATAACTTTTTATCCAGATTAAATTTGCAACCAAAACTTTTAAACGATGAGAGACTCGAGCCCGCAACCTCTCGGGTTCCGTCCGAGCGCTCTTACCAATTGAGCCAACTATTCGAGTGACGCATGGTTCGTAAATATCGGTATGTCTTGTTCAAAGTTTGTGGCCCCGCCTATATTTGTATAATTAATTCCAGAAGTGAGTGGTTAAAAATAAGAAATTGTTTAGATAATTATTTATTTGTGTGTGAATATGCATTTGTATATCAATTTTACTATCTGAACATATTATTATTATTAATAATGATGCAGCAAACAACTATTTTATAAAACTATTTTTTCTCAGATCGACGTTTAATGCTTATTTTGTGAAAACAGCCCTGGGTTCATGTCCTATTGAGCCCAGACGAGTATCCAACTTCACAAACAATCATTGAATTACCTCACGGGAGTGTGGCGGGTACCTCGCTATGTTTTCCTTCACCAAGAACGTCTAATGAAAAGAAGGAGGAAGGAAATAATAAATTGATATTAATTCGGTATGTGGTAGGCGAGGAACGGGGATCCAACTGGCGCCTCCCGGATGAGATGCAACTGTAGGTACTTACTAGCATTTTTGACTAGTGTTTTTTTAAACCAAATTCTAGAATAACGATTCAAAAAATTTATTTAAATTTGGCTATGACAGGCACTTTTGAATGTCACACATTAATAAAATACAATCCTTGAAAAGAATGCAAGAATGAATTTAAATAATTAGCAAGTAATTATTAAGTATCTGTCTAATTTGTAATATGCTTTCTTACAAAATGTATTATTAAGTTTTAACAGAATCCTGCCCTGTTTCAAGTCGCCACTGAAGCTTAAAATAATACCATTCCCGAGCTGGACACTAAAAAACCTTACAAATAAACTTGGAATAAAGTTATAACTGATGATAAACAAAGAAAACGCAAAATGTTTACAATATCGTTGACAACACTGTCAATACAATGATAATTCTGAAGTTTTCCGAATGACAAGCTGCCTTACAAATAAACGCGGGAAACGTTATACATCCGAACAAACCATTCGTAAGCAAGATGTCAATTTGTAAACATTTTACATATTCTTGGTTTATGCTTAGCTTAGAACTTTATGCCAATTTTATTTGTAAGGCCGTTAGTCTCTATTTACTTACAGGGAATAAGAACAATAAGATATAAAGAGTAATTAGAATTGAAGGAAGTGCATTTATAGCAACTTTATTAGTACCATTCGTTAAAGAGCGAATTTCAATTTAAGAATTACATAAATCTAGCAATGTACAGCGTTGGGCACAGCAGTGCGATAGGGTAATGTAATTGCATAATATCCTTGATTGCGATTCGCCCACACGCGACCGGCTTTCAGCTGCGTTAAGTCTCACGATTGGACGCAGCCGACAGGTGGTTGTGGTTGCTCGACGCTTAATAACAAGGGGATATGATCTTATCCTTCAATATTTTTTGGGTGATTTGGTTTCTTGGACCATAGAGTTTAGAGCTGAAATTATGAATGATATAATATTATAACTCCTTCGTCATCCAGTTGGCAGAGGAATGTATTCCGTATTAACCTGAAAATCAAGAACGTCCATTCCATGGATATGTTAGACGTGGAAGAAAGTTCCTCTTACTGAAAACAAACCGGAGCAAACTACCAAACACATTGTTTCACGTATTTAATATTGGGAGGAAAAAGTAAGTAACCATTATTCTATACAAACGTTTTCGACACACTTTTCCTTGGAATTAAGTCTAGATTTTCAAATAACATTCGTTTAAGTCTAAAACTACCCTCAAATTCGAAAACTCATCTTAGACCGTAGAAGATGTATGCAAAAATGTCAGCGTACTTATTTCTTTAAGATAAAATTGCAAAACATAAAATATTTTTTTACATGAGATAGAACGCCCTATTTATTTATAACAAAAAAAATCGCTTATAATATTTTTTGTCACATCTACGATACTAACGATTTTTTAATTTCACATTTTCTGATATACTGTTATAGATAAATAAAATCCACGTAACATAAGACTTAGGTAGGTACTAACTCGACGTAGGCGAGAAACTGAAAGGGTCGTATTCCAGCGTCTATGTAGAATTTCGAAGACAGTGACAAAACACAATTGATCATGTATTATGTATTGAGACGACGCCTTCAGGCAGGCAGTGTTCCTTATCGAACGGTTCGGGTTAGGTGAACAAAATTTAAGAATTTTCCGTCACCGTTAGGGTTACCATATTTTAGTTGTTTGAAAATTCCTGGCAAAATACCCGACATTTAGATGTAAGTCCGGACTTCTAAGTGCATCTCGCTTAGATTTCGTTTCACGTAGAAAATTAAATACTTATTTGATATATGTAGTTTTATTGTTATATTCCATCTAATTAATAATAAGTTACGAAATCCGGACCAGATTCTGACAAGTCCGGACTAGTCCGGACAGATGGTAACCCTAGTCACGACCCTGTCCCTGCAGGCCGCGGAGTACAGAAGTAGAATCATTAATTTCAACTACTGCTTTCGAGTCATATTGTTTCGAGACACTCACGCATAATTTTTGTAAGAATTCATTTAAATTTCGTAACAGACGTATTTCATACATTTTCTGGGATCTTGTTGTAGAAACATAATATATACTCCTCCCAATATTAAGTCATTTCCATGGTCTTTTAATTTGAACTAGCAAAAAAACTTACTTCAGTTGGGAAAAAAATTCTCATAATCATACGTGTAGGGTGTCATATAACATCAGAATCGAGGCAAGTGGAAATCTGAATAGTTCCAACTCCTCTTTGAGACAGGTAGAAATAATGAATGGTAACTTGATGGTTAACAGTAACTAATTCAAAAGTAACGGTTTATGTAAAAGTGTGGAGCATCCGGCAATCACGTGCGGTCTACATCGCATCTACTCTTATGTACAATTGTTTCTACGCGAATTGTTGTACTTGTATGCTTTAACGGTCAAACTATTATAGTCTAGGAGATAGCTGCTTAAAACTTTTAGAGGCCCCAGTACCGATCTTGAGCTTGTCATTGAATGCCCAGTTCGAAATCAATGTACGTAAATGTATACCTTCGCCTATTTTAATGTCGAATCAATGTCTTTTTCATTTCGGTTTAATCTTTTTTTGTTTTATTACTAAGAAACGCAGTAAGATTTAAGAGTGGTTAAGTTAAAGAAATTAAGTTTAATAAAATAGTGTTGAATGAATATTGTTAGTATGAAAATATAATAATACTGCAATGTCTGTTATACAAAACCTGTAAATCATTGTAATATGTATTCTATAATACAGAATAGACAGGGATTTCGGAACTACATGCTTCTCTACATACTGACCAACTCCATCTTTTCTAACAGTTCCACACTCGCTGCATTTCGTGCAGTCGAATTTTATCCAGTCTAGTTTTTCCAAAACCTCTTATTCTGCCTTAACTACTTACTTCAATATTCTCTCCTCAAAATTTAACAATAAGTTGTGGGGATATACACACCTACGATCTCTTTATTTATAATTGTTATTTGAAAACTAAGCAACAAACAGTTATATCACATTTTGAATATACAAAGAATATTCAGAAATAATGTTATTATTTTGTCATCCTTCATGTGTTTAAAAATACTAATTTGAATCTGATTTAAATTCGAAATAATAATAATAATTTTATTTTATAGTGCAATATAAAAACATTTTGGTTATTCCATTCCTGAAATATTTTGCTTTTTCCGTATTTAACAAATAAATTATTTACTTAGGATGTTAGAACTTGTACTAACACGACATTTTTCAGTCGTCTCCTGCACTATACCGATTTAGTATGCAAACATTCAGCACTCTCAGTTCATTTGTAAGGAAACTGTAGTTTAGTGCGGGCATTGTTTGAGATTCTGTAAAACGATTTCACTGCACTCACTTCTTTTTCAAAAGCCCAGTCATCAACTGCCGAGCACTCCATAGTGGGCTAGTGGCGAAATTAGTTACCTTGAACCACTAGGGGCATTAACAAAATATTGCATCGAGGCCATTACTTATGAATTAGCTCGTCATATCTCATCCGTAATATTATAACTATCATTGTAACTATAAAGATATCGTTTCAAAGAATCACAGGTTTGAAGTGAATGATATTGGGATCATTGTAGAAATCCATGATGGCCGCCGCGCAAGGTTTTTGTTTAAAATTTGAACGATATGGATATCGTTTCTAAGGTTTTGCGGGTGCAGTCTACAAATTTAGGATCACTGTAATCTAAGATGGCCGCGGGATCAAACTATGATTTTAACAATGTGGATATCGTGTTCAAGTGGCATAGATCGAACTTAGGATCATTTTAGATATCTAAGATGGCGTGCCCCCAAGCTATCATTTCAACAGTACGGTTATTGTTTTTAAAGTTTTTTCGAGAATCCTGGGCGGCACTGTCTTCTAATTTCAATGGGCTGCGTGTATTACTCACCATTTGTTTATACATATAAATTTCGTGTCACGTTGATTATCGGTAATTAATCTCAAACTACTGAACTGATTTTTCTAACTACTGACTGTATGCAGTTTGATCCAACTTGAGAATTTTTATTTCGATTCGAGATCCTAAATATTTTTTTATATTTCAAATTTTATTTTCGTTTGGAAAATTCTATGAGATACATTTTTGACACACAGTCAACTGTCAAACTTCTGCCATGACATTATTTTATTACAAGAACAGGGAAAACAAAATAATTATTGTAATATTTATACATCTACAAATTATATAATTAACTTTTTAAGATATTTGTTTAGATAAAGCGAAGCGCACCAATTACCAGCTAGTATAAATATATATATACATATAATCTATGACTCGGACACAAAAATATTGATTATGCAAAAGTTTACCGCGATCCGCGACTATGGTATCTAGTAGGAGTTTGATCACTAGGCAAAGAGATTGCCTTACTGACAAAGTTCTATAATATTATGTCTCGTTGAGACATGTTATAAAATGTGATAAAACAATGATTACTTATCAGCTATCCGTGTCGAATATTCCATTACATTTACAATAAACGCTGACAAATGGAATTTAATACATTCATTCAATTACTCTCATCAACACAATTTTTGCTCTAAATAGTGATATTAGTAACAAAACTGGAGATAAGGAATAATTGCTTTTTCTGGTAGGCCCCTTAAGTTACATAATACCTTTAAAAGATATACAGTATACTGTGTGAGAAGTATATGTGGACAGGGTGGTTTTTTTGAGAAGGGCGGTGATAGCCAAGTCGGAAACTAAGAGACTTAGAGGAAAGTCGTGAAAGGAGTCATACCCTCGATTTATGAGAAACCAATAACTGCATATTTAGTTTTTAATATTTCTTGAACTTTTGACGGAAATCGATCTGAATGATTTTTCAAAAAAAAATTACAACCTGTATTATTGGACCAATGGACTCTGATGCTGATAAGGATCAATCTTTGCAAAGAAACGTATTACTAAAAATTATAGGAAAAATACCAAATTTTATATATATTTTTTTAATTATTTTTACACGGAAGTAAACTCACCTCCTATTCAGGAATCTAACTTTTTGTTGACATTCTATCGAGGATAGATCCTGTCATGGTATCAAATGCAGTCAGGTTATAAGAGAGACGTATAAACTTGGAGACACTTATAATAGAGTTCATAAGTTCGTAGTTAAATAAAATTAGAGGTTTTCATTAAACAATAGCTCGGCTGTAAATGTTACAGCTCATCAGCGGAATATCCAGTCAACCAGACAGCCTGCGATCAGATTAGTATTGATCTAGCGATATCACTATCAATGTAATTAACGTGTGTCATTATAGAGGTAAACAGTTCACTATTGTGATAATTTTAATTTTCTATACGTGAAAATTTATTGAAGTAGGCGTTTCTTTGGAAATCCATAATTATTCAAATGATTTGAGTTTTCTTTAGTGTTAATTCCGCCAATATTTGTCTTTAAACAATTCGACACGTGTTTCGCCTCTACACGAGGCATCCTCAGGACATGTTGAGTCGCCAAAATCAGTCTCGTGCCAGAAAACTCAAATCAATTGAATTTCAATTTATATCATTTCATATAACCGTTATAAATTACTTACACCGATTTTTTTTTATGAAAATAAGGAACGAGACGAGCAGGACGTTCAGCTAATGGTAACTGACACGCCCTGCCCATTACAATGCAGTGCCGCTCAGGATTATTGAAAAACCCAAAAATTCTGAACGGCACCACAATTGCTCTCGACACCTTGAGACATAAGATGTTAAGTCTCATTTGCCCAGTAATTTCACTAGCTACGGCGCCCTTCAAACCGAAACACAGTAATGCTTACACATTACTGCTTCACGGCAGAAATAGGCGCCGTTCTGGTAAATAAATGTCCCGGTTTTAATGGTATAATCTCCCGGCGCGCCATTTATTTTCGAAGCTGTGGTTCTGATTTATATTGATATGAAAAATAATATCGTAATCAATATTGTGAAAATAAAAGACTTTTTGCAATTAAATATTTCGCCGTGCCTTTAGTCTACATCGAGCATCACTATATTTTGAACCTACATTTCTACATCTTAATTTCCATATTCATAATCTATACTAATATTATAAAGCTGCAGTGTTTGTTTGTTTGTTTGTTTGAACGCGCTAATCTCTGGTACTACTGGTCCGATTTGAATGATTCTTTCAGTGTTGGGTAGTCCATTTATCGAGGAAGGCTATAGGCTATGTTTTTTTTTAAAAATTAGGGATCCGTAATAAAATTGCTATTTTGTAACACAAGGTGTAAAATAAAAAAAAACTATTGACAATAGAACAAAATGATGTACAGGCTATAATATAGGCAATATTTTATAACTTATAAAACTATCGCGTGAATTATACTTTATATGGCAAAACAACGTTTGCCGGGTCAGCTAGTACAATATATACCTACTCAGCATAAGCAAACACAGTCACACAAATACAGATCAACGGTTAAAGACCTATACATCGGTCATTGAAAGGCAAAAAGCAAGAAATGATAAACCAGCCATTGGTGAAGCGACAAATAGGGTGACAAGTAAATTGCGTAGTGGACTACGTAAAAAACACATTTCTGAGAAAATCTGAGTCGAACAAACTCAAATGAATGAGTAATATTTGTATTACTAGTTCTCATCTCTAAATGCACGTGAGAAAATTGTCTTCAACGGAAATACCGTGATTCAGGCAATAATTGTCTTGCCGTGTTTTTATCAAATGGTTTAAGTGTTAATGTAGCCGTATGCGGTATTCACATTTTTCTCGAGATAAACACGCGGTTATTACATTTAAACTGATAAGGTAAATTTTAAGGTTGCATTCAATGATATTTATCTAATATATAAAATTCTCATGTCGCGGTGTTTGTAGTTAAACTCCTTCGAAACGTCTTGACCGATTCTCATGAAAGTGCATATTAGGTGGGTCTAAGAATCGGACATCTATTTTCCATCCCCCTAAATGTTAAGGATGGTCCACGCCAAATTTTTTTGACATTATTTTTTATTTAAATTTGTTTGATTATGAGTCAGCATTAAAAAATACATATATTTTCAAATTGTCACCCATCTACGATCAACAGTTACTTTTGTATCGCGATTTTAATATCGGCAAGCTCGGTCAGCTAGAATACATATAAAAAAAGGCTACAGCCGCATTCCGTTTGGCCGTAGGACGTGTTTTGTGATGCGTTTGTTATTGTAATGGACAGATGGCGCCAATTAACATCTGGTTATTCAAGGTCATTATGTATCAATAGTTATTAGTAAATATTATTTATGTTTGTTCATTTAACTTAAAAGGAAACATTAGCTGAGGCATTTTCAGATGATAGAATTCTTAAACTGCATACCGTCGCGCCATCGCGGCCGAGATAATCATCAGTGCCGGTAAGGACATTTGCAGCTCCGAATTAAAATCGTGACTTAAAAACACAAAAACTAGGATTTCGATTTCGACATTTTCGGCAAAAAATAACCAATTTTGGAAACTGATTGGAAAGGAAATATTCTGTGTCAGAATGATTTCATTTATTCACTTATGGTTGTCGGATTTGTATACTACGCGCCTTTTTGCATCTTTTAGGATTGGTGAGTGTCTATGTCGTAAGGCACGGTACAAAAAAAAACAGACTGATCAAAAACCAACAGAGTCAAATCCGTAGTGGAAAGTTGCGATTGGTCGGACATACCCGTAAACCCAAATTGCACATCCTGAACAAGGCGAAACGATCATTCCAGAACAATAGAGGGCATATTTTATAAAGTGGCGAGATTTGCGCAAAACGGAAAGGGGTGTAAATCTATGCTGACTGAGTTTTGTGATTATCTCAAATATGCTTGGGTTTGACCTACTTAAATCCATTGTTTTATTATTTAAGTCAAAGTTTACAGAGAGCATGTTTTATAAATTAAGCAGGTTTGTGGAGAATGCATATTTTGTCAGGGTTTATTAGCTTAAATGCATTTTAATGCCGACTCGAACCACAACGACGCGACTCTAAATTCTTAGATAATTAACATAACATCTAGATTCACAATGTCCTTAGATTAATTTAAAGGTCTACATATACTGTGTTTACCCATAGTTGGATGTTCACTAGTTTTAAGTTGTTTATATATATTCTTAATAAGTTTCTGTGTTCTATCTGTCAGTACATCCTAATAAATAAATAAATACATAGAGCCTCTTGCTGTTAGACGACGCATGATAACAGGCCAGGTTTATTACTTTAGTGTGCGTGACATGCTACGTCTTACACTCGCGATACGTATGTCACTTTGTATTAGTGACATTCAATTTTTTTATACGTTTTCACAGCTGTCACAGTCTATCTAGACGTATAAATGATCTAAGTTTAAATTATACTTTTTGCGTTTTGCGTTGAATTGCGTAAAATTATGCATAATGACCGCAGCGTAGAGAAAGTGGTCCAGTTTGTAGCTGGCCTTGCACGGCTTATTGGGTCATGTTTATTGTCTCAACTGATTCTCCACACAACACTCACCCGTGAACAATGCGATAATTGCAATTCAAGTAACTTTGCATTGCTTTCGCCAACTTCTGCAGTAGCTATATGTATAGGCGTGGCTTTATCACGTGCCAAGACTCAAAAGCATCAAAGACTAACCTACGTTAGCGCACCATAACAATATTCAGGTTTTTTTAAAGTGAAAACTTCTTTAGCTGCGTTCGCGTCACCGACATGCTCATGATTGGCGCACGCAATAAATAAATAATTAAAAATATATAAGGACTAACTGACTCGACAGACGTTCTGTATATAATAAATAAAATACTGGTTTTTATGTATTTGTCAATAATTTTTCATTACATCAAGAATTATTTCTTATGCCTTACATATCCTCCCTGATGTTATAATGAAATAGTTTCACAGCAGAACTGTCAAACCGTGCGTCACCAAAATTATTATAACAGTATATCTGTAGCTATAGCATACGGTATACCGCTGATGTATTGTACAACATTACTGCAGTGTATATTTTTTTGGGAGTAAATCTTTTAAGTGAAATTGAATTAATTTAGCGAAAAGTCCAATGTTCAATAGACTGTGCATTGTTTAAATAGTATTTTTGTTTGATTAATAAATTATTCAAATTAAGATTGAAAAAGAAATAAATCATTTATTTGTTTATTTTTTACGAAATTTAATTTTAATACTAAAAGTTCTAAGTTTTCACTCCTTTGGACAGTCTCTACAACTGTCATTTTTTTTAGTTTTAATACTACAAATATAGTGTTGTTTTATTGGTAGATAAACGTAATGCCTCCTCTCCACAATCGGCGGTGATCGTTACTTGTATGATCGTCTGCCATTGGCAAGTTAATCGTTGATCATCGTGTAAGCATCCACACGATCGTCCGTGATCATTTATTGAGCGGCAGTCCTTTAAGACGGACGTGGAGTTTATAGCTGCTGCTACCATTAATTTAATTTCTGTATACAATCAATTTGTCAAGTTACTTGAACGAAATTTTTTTATTTAATAATATTTGTAAGCGATTATTATCCTCATTTTTATCTTTGTGATATTTATGTTTGGAATTACATATTTTGTTGGTTGTTCTATGAATTTAAAAGTTTCTTCATTTGACCACCCAGTAGTCATAGTATCGTACTCGCGCTATGTAAATAAACGAGACGCGTGTAGTTGTGGGAATGCGCATACCTGCCGTTACATAGCAGCCGTTTTCAATAACGTATCTCTAGTTACGGATACATTTGCTATCACAGTTTAATGACAAGATCTTATCTATAGTTATGTCCAATTTACGGCCGTTTTCAATAACGTATCTCTAGTAACGGATACATTGCTGTCAGTTTAACGACAAGATCTTATCTATCCATAGTTATGTCCAATATAGTTATAGTCCAATGCTTTATGTCGATAGTTTATTGAAATGTAAGTAAGCGTAAAAGGATAGATATGTCTACCCTATCAAACAAATTTAAAAAAATTAAAGAAAAAAAATTGGCGTGGACCACCCTTAATATTTAGGGGGATGAAAAATAGATGTTGTCCGACTCTCAGACCTACCCAATATGCACTCAAAATTTCATAAGAATCGATCAAGCCGTTTCGAAGGAGTTTAACTACAAACACCGCGACATGAAAATTTTATATATTAGATATTATATAGATGAGATCTGCGGGACTAAAGCGCTGATTAGTTCCAAAGAGCTATTTTACATTTTTCCTGCAGCCGACTATTTTTATCAGTATAGCTGTAGAAAGCGTATAGAATTACTCGGTTTACGCACAGGCATAATGCAATTATATGACTTACGTAAGGAAATACTCCTATTACCTATTAGTTCACACATATTTTCTGAGTGAATACTTACATCTATAATCTGAGTATAATATATTATGTGTATTTATCACTGTAACATTTGGTGAAAGCACATGTTGTGAGTGCATCATGCATTTCCATATAAAAATATTTAAGAAAAGTTATTCAGTATCCTCCTGTACATCTAATATATAAAATTCTTGTGTCATGGTGTTAAACTTTGAACTCCTCCGAAACGGCTTTTTCCGAACCGATTCTCATGAAATTTTGAGTGCATATTGGGTAGGTCTGAGAATCGGACAACATCTATTTTTCATCCCCCTAAATGTTAAGGGTGGTCCACACGAAATTTTTTGACATTTTTTTTTAAATTTCTTTAATTATGAGTCAGCATTAAAAAATACATACAGCTTCAAATTTTCACCCATCTACGATCAACAGTTACTTTTGTATCTCGATTGTAATATCGGCAATACAACGTTTGCTGGGTCAGCTAGTGTCCATATAAGATATAGATATAAGTTATAATATATATCAACATATTAGTATAAAGGCCAGTCAGAAGAAAGAATGGTTTTATTGCAAAATCTACATAAACAGCATACAAATTGGGTTTAATTTAGAACTAACACGTATGGAGTAAAGGACCATTCGGACATTACTTTCGATTTAAGCCGTCTGGAGACCTAATTCCGCGACATACGTACTTGACACTTGATAATTATTGAGCTCACAACATCTGGCTCAAACTTGGTATAATTTACTCGGTTAAAGAGCGCCTTCGCAATACCAGAAGCTCTGTTTATAATAAAGTTTTGAAGTGAAAACTTTTTTAGCGGCGTTGAACACTTTTCTTGGGATGGGTATAAAATGTTAAACTCGCGTCAGGACACGTGGCCTGATCGAAAATTCGTAAGACAGTTGAAATTATGGATGATAGTTGATTTTTCTGAGAGATAAACATTTTAATGTAAAATATGTAATATAAATTGTCATTTAAGTGTACCCACGATAGCGCAATAAATGAATATTGTATTTAACCATAGTAATGCTACTATAATACTTTTATACTGATAAATAAAGCAATTCGTGCAAAAGTATTCCATAACCATGCCAAAACATTCAAAAATGCGCAATATGTTCAAGTTTTCAGTTCTTCGAGCACTCCCGGAGTGCAACCCGTTATTTTTATGGACAAACGAGCCTGAAAATGCTCTGCCTATCAATGCTCGTTTGGAGTACCAAAAGAAGAGTGTACGTGGCTAGTACAGTTGAAAAGACAGTTTTAAATATTATTTTAAACTTACTCGTGCATGTCATTACGTTTAAGTAATTTTATTGCATAACTTAACATTCGAATGTAATTAAAATAATTTGTAAAACTTTGAAGCTAATAAAAAAGTTTTAACAACAACTTCTGATAAAATATCAACATTTTCAGAAGTGGTGATAAAAGATAAAATGTAACATATGACATTTATAAATGTCATTTGACATAAATAAATAGATAGTGACAACTGTGAAAATGTCGAAAAAAATTGAGGTCGACATTTAACCTTTATTCTGAGCAATGCACGCACGCTACCACAAAGTGACATACAATTTTACAAATCGCGAGTGTAAGACGTAGCTCGTCACGCACACTAAAGTAATAAACCTGGCCTGTTTTCATCGGTTGTCTAGCAGCAAGAGGTTCTACTAGATATATAAATTATCCAAGAGCTCAACCTTTTCCGAGTTGGTGTTTAGTGATAAAATAGTTATATATATAATATTTGACATTCATAAGTGTAAATTATATCGTTTCTTTGACTTAAATGAATAAAGTGATGTTTTTTTTTTATCTTTCCCGAAATCACTGCTCCAATCCTATTTCAAACTCAAATAGCCTTAAACTAAGCGTTTTTGAATCGTCACTACAAATATATCTTGTAAATTACTAAATTTACCATAATATGTTCGGAAAAAGTTGAGCTCGTGAGCAGAACATACAAGAAAGTCAACGGCCACTCTTTTCGATCAAATAGTGTATTTTACAATGGCTGTAATATACTTGTAACTAATTAGTTCGTAAGATGCTTCATCCAATATATGAATCGTGGTTAAATAATATAAATTATTTCATTAAAAGTAATAAAGAATTAACTGAATAAATATAAATTATGATATTATATCCGATGCATCGAACTTTAGTGCTTGAATTCATTGTTTGTGTAAGGATGTTTCGTGAACGTGATGGTCGTGATTACTGTTACAATAAGGTAATGCATCCAACGAATACAATGATTTATTAACTACTAGTTGACCCGGCAGACTTCATACTGCCTCAATCGATAAATAAAAGACCTAAACTTTTGTATAAAATAAACAGAAGGAATCCTTTTTTTAGGTGTTATTTACCCATGTTGTAAGGGAGTTTATTTTTTACCTCCTTAGAAATTTAGAAAGATATAAAAATTCTAATTAGTTCATTTTAAACTATTATTTTTATTTGATTTCTGAACGACAGGGATAACTTGCGAGGAAAATCAAAATTGTTGTTTTTATTTAAATCCGATAATTTTCATGTTTATTCAAACCTTTTAAACCTTCCTTGGACTTCCACAAATAATTCAAGGCCAAAATTAGCCAAATCGGTTCAATCGTTCTCGAGTTTTACCGAAACTAATGAACAGCAATTCATTTTTATATATATAGATAACAGGTCTTATTAAAATTTCTTTCTTTGACTTAAATGAATAAAGTGTTGTTTATTTTTATTTATTTGTACCGAAATGTTTGCTCCGGTCCCATTTTTAAAGGGATTCCTTTGTTTTGAGATCGTAAGTCAGACAGCCCTGAGAGGTACATGAGAGTCGGTACAATAGACCGGTACATCACAGGATGCACCTGGTTAGGAGCTGATAGTTACTTGACCCAATTCTGTTAGGATGTCGTTACTTTAACTCTCGAATACTTCTATGCAAATGGATAGATTAACTGCACAATGTGCTGCAGTTATATGGCTAGAACTATTAGAAGCTGCGTTAAGAAAGTTCTATATGTTTTTTTTTATGAAAATAAGGGACAAAACGAGCAGGACGTTCAGCTGATGGTAATTGATACGCCCTGCCCATTACAATGCAGTGCCGCTCAGGATTCTTGAAACCCCCAAAAATTCTGAGCGGCACTACAACTGCACTCGTTACCTTGAGACAAGATGTTAAGTCTCATTTGCCCAGTAATTTCACTAGCTACGGCGCCCTTCAGACCGAAACACAGTAATGCTTACACATTACTGCTTCACGGCAGAAATAGGCGCCGTTGTGGTACCCATAATCTAGCCGGCATCCTGTGCAAAGGAGCCTCCCACTGGTAAGATATATATATATATATATATATGAGATTTACAGGCCATCAGCGCGTAAGTATTGATATTGTTTTCGGGACTCCAAATTATCATGGCGTTTAGAGCAAGCCGTACTCTCTAAAACTTATGAGATTAAGATCGGGACTAGACGACGGCCAGTCTTCAGCTCTGATGAAATCCGTAACGTTCGTTTCCAAACAAGAAAAAAAAACAACAAAAGTCAAACTTTCGTGTAGACCGAGCTTTATGACCCGGCGCCGAGTCTTGCTGGAAGGACCATTCTTGGTTTTTGAACATGGTGTTGTTAAGGGGCTTCTCAAGAATGGTATCTTAATACACGCCAATATTTTACTTTTATATGCTAATACCTCACCAAACCATCACTAAAGTCCGATAGTGCCCACGTTGCACTCTGTCGACTAATACGAGGGCTGCACCAAAAGTATCGGGAATGGAATATTTCCACTGTTCCTGTCATATTAAAATATTTTTAATTGAAAACTCCTTGGTTTTAAAAATCGAATACCATTTATTTATTTAAAAAAAGATTCTCGGTCTTGTCACAAGGTCTTTTCAAACTTATCGCTGGTTTGCTGAATGTCAACGTGGAAGTGTCAAGATCAGTGATGATCCCCGTCAAGGTCGTCCAAAAACTGCAGTCACCAAAGAAAACGTTGATGCTGTGCGTAAGCTGATTGAGGAAGATCGACATGTGATATACCGCTGAATTCAGGCAACTTTAGACATTGGCATGAGTCAAATACAAATAATCTTGCATGAAGAATTAGGTGTAAAAAAGTTGTTTTCCCGATGGATAACGCATTTACTCTGTGAAGAGCAAAAAGCGGCTCGCATTACTTGGTGCGTCAGAACTCTCGAAAGATTCCACGCAGGATCCTCAAATGCTGTATACAACATCGTATCAGGTGACAAATCCTGGAAATACGCGTCCGAACCCAAAACAAAAAACCAGTCGCGAATTTGGGTGTTCGAAAATGAGATAAAGCCAACAAAAATTATTCGTTCACGAAGTGTTGCAAAAAAAATGGTGGCCACGTTTGTCTCCAAAACCGGCCATGTTGCGACTATTCTTCTTGAGGGACAAAGAACGGTTAATGCAGAATGGTATGCTAGCATTTATTTGCCACAGGTCGTTTCTGAACTCCGTAAAGAGAACTGCAACCGCCGCATCATCCTCCATCACGATAATGCGACTTCTCACACCGCGCACAGAACAAAAGAGTTTTTAGATCAAGAAAACATAGAATTATTAGACCATCCGCCGTACAGCCCCGACCTTAGCCCTAATGATTTCTATACTTTCCCAAAAATAAAGGTTAAATTGCGTGGTCAGAGATTTTCATCACCTGAAGAAATGTGTGAAAATGTGTCAAATTTCGCGGAGAATACTTCGAAAAGCAATAAATACATTTTTAAATAGTAATGTTGTGTCACTTCCTTGATTCCCTAAATTTTCAGTGCCGCCCTCGTAAGGAAGCTTCCTTAGAACTTTGAGCATAAATACGGTCATTTTGTTTGCTAGAATGTTGCTCAATTGTATAAAAAATTCTCATTCGTAAACAAATTTTTTCTGTGACCTCCCTTTGCGTACCGCTTCAGTAGGTAGTTGGTTAGATTTGATTGCATTTGGCTCCATACCTACTATGTGTTAAGCAATCACAGCAATTCGGGTTCTCTTTATCACCCAACTCCATTTTCATATCGCATATTTGCGCCAAAATGAGAAAACTCGATGAAGAATCATAATATTTATAAAATAACATTATTTATGGCCAGACCCAGTATTGACTTGAAATTTTGTAGGAATTATCCTTTCTCCGAGTACAGGTCAGCTAAGAACGGATATCATAACTCTATGCATCAAACACAGAACCTGACCTCCTGAGACGTCAAATGGAATATCTTATGTACCTGTCAGAACATTATATAACTACACAGAAACTATGTCAATACAAGCATATCGGACACCTATGCCTTTGCGGTTTTCTCACAATCCCAGCGCGATCTTGACACGCAGAAGTAGGCCTTATCTCAACGGTATTGGGTTATTTTTAATAATTGTCAGTGATGCCCGATTAAGGAAATATGAATCATTCGCTCGATACGACTAGACGGAGTTCTTGACCCCTTCTTATTGCAAGTGCATCCGCGTGTTGCCCGCACAAACTTAATTGACAACTTGGACTCGTTTGTCCTTCATTTTTATCACAACTGTCCAGAAGGTGTGTAATTTTTTCACTGACGTACAATAAACAACTAGACTTACAATCACGCTTAAAAATTGTCCGCAGCAAAGCTTCTAGGTACCTACGCGTCTATTAGGCAGAGTTTTCCTTCAGTTTTGTTTCGACCGCGCTTTGAATATGACGCCTCGCAATGAGAAAGTGTTCAGTTAAAAACTTTTTACATTAAAAATACCTTATTAAGACCGCAGATGAAATGAAAATGAACATTTGTACAAAAATGTGTAACTGTATACGCGTTTTAATCCCAAAAAAGTGTTTTTTATTAAATGTGTAACACTCGCGATAATCAAAGAAAATACTCAAATTAGGCATCCTTTTAATTCTTACATCTCCCTCAGGCAGGCATAGATTTACCGCCTTAACCATAATAAAACGCTTATCGAAGTTTAATAATACCTATATTAGTTAAAACGTGTTTTAAGCCCATTAAACGTTCAATAAAATTCCTTATTTATAATCGATTGATACGCCTCCGATAACTAATACGTCTCTATAGAACGAAATGTTGCCATTTCGTACGAAAAAACATGATTTTAACTGATTTAACGTGGAACTGTCTATGGAAACAGACATAGTGTCAATGTTAAGGGCTTGTCAGTCGTCACTAGTCGATGTCAAAATAAGTTCAAACTACAAAAATATATACAAATGATTTAAGTTTTCTTTAGTGTTAATTCCGACAATATTTGTTTTTAAAACAATTCGACACGTGTTTCGCCTCGACACGAGGCATCCTTAGGACGTGTCGTCTCGCCAAAATCTGGCACAAGACGTGTAGAGGCGAAACACGTGTCGAATTGTTTTAAAAACGAATATTGGCGGAATTAACACTAAAGAAAACTTAAATCATTTGTATAATTATGGATTTCCGCAAAGTAACGCCTAATTCAATAATTTTTTTTTTACAAAAATATGATTTTCAGTAGAGAGCCTTGTTTGCTGTAGGTTGGTAATGATAACTAATAACAGCTATGGATTGACTGACATCGAAAAACGTGTCGGCCATGTTTTTGCTATCAAGGGCTTAAAATAGGTTTAAAGAAGGGCCTTAGCTACTATAAGCCACATCAGCCTTATCGAAGAGATAATGAGCGTTTTAGCTCTAATATGCGATTGTGAATACCATTTTTTTAAAAGCGCCTATAAGCGATGTCTCAAACCTCCGATAAGTCAATATGAATAAGAAAGTTAGAATATAAGAGCGTATTTCAACCACTTTTGAGGAATATTATGTGTGTACACAGCCTTAGCGACATTACAAATCAGTATTCTGGAATTCCCCCGGGGTTTTTACCCTAATGTCAATAAGTAACCGTCAAAGTCTACTTTTTTTTTCTTTCACTCAGTTAGTATATTTGGCTCGAATATTCCGTGGATATGGCAGCTTCAAGCTTTCTTGAGTTAAATGACTACATATTACAAAACAAAGTCGTCCGCTGCGTCTGTCTGTCTGTACACGATAAACTCAAAAGGTTCTGCACCGATTTTCTAGCTGTTTTCACCAATGGATAGCGTGGTTCTCGAGGAAGGTTTAACTATATCATTTATTAATTTTTGTATATGTAGTGTACTGACATCTAGTCTTAACAGAGTATGTGTTAACTATCATTGTCACTGTCACGACATCGACAGTGACATTAACCGTGTGACGTTGAGTGCTATATAAGGAATGCACAGTACAGCGGAAGGAGGCCAGTTCTAATCGGCTATTGGTTACGTGTGGACGTGTCCGAGTGTAGTGCTACATAGCAAAGATTAGTTGTTTCACTCGTGAGCAAAGGATGAAATTTATAGTATACATTAACGATATTTGTTGGAGGTGTTGAAAAAAATATGTAGCCTTTAAATAAAAATGCTGTGTAAACCCTTTGAGATATAACAAAACAATGTATGGTGGAATTGTGTATCTTATATAGGACTATAGAAAAGTCCGCGATGGCATATCATATGTCTATCTCTTAAGGATAACATGCTATATAGACTTTAATATTTTAAAAAATTGTAAATTATAAAGCGGTAATGTAAAAGCTGTTTACACAAAAACGATATTAATCCTTATCATTTTATTAATAAGTTATACTATCTTAGATAAGTTAGATAGTTAACTCTAACACTATACAATTGTTTGATACGACCCTCCCCTACACTTTTCTGCCTTCTACAAACTATAAATATCCTATAGCTTCATACTGCATTTTCTCGAATAGTAGGTATTCTATACAATGACGATAATTTTATTTCAAAATAATTACCTAGTAGGTATGGAGCTAGCTCGAAATAAGAAATTAAAAATTAGTCATTCAGAAGGAGGGTAGTCAAAAGTTTTTTTACCATGACAAAATACTTGTAAATTGTAAATTTTATAATGCTGCTTCAGTGTTTAGGACATATTATCTAGCATTGAAAGAATTTTTTTCATATTATGTAAGTACTTGTAGAACTCAAATTTTTGTTTGAAGTATTAAAAAATAAAAAAAAAATCGTTTAGAGTCTATAGTCCTCTTAAGCAATATTTCAATTAGAAAGTACTTAAGCGTTACAATTTGAATTTTTAGAAAGTTTTTCTTTATTACTAGCTTTATATTATTATTACAAGAACACAGTCTACTTTCATAGTCGCTTTCAGACCGTTATTAGCGGTTACATAATGATATTATTACGCCGGTAATAATATTACTTATTATTCTCATTCCATTCGCTATGTAAGAACTTAATATATACTGCAAAAACGCCAGACGTTTCGCCTTCCAAAGGGTTTTTTTTATAAATGTTATACACACTCAAATGTTATCCAAGGTACCCAAGTGGTAAGGCTCCTTTCCGTCCCTCCGTCATAAACTAACAGTGTGTATATTATAATATGAAAAATAATTTTTTTACACAAGTATATAAAAAGTTTGGTATGGTTATTTTACAATAGTACGGAACCATTTGTCCGAATCGTATTTGACCAGTTTCACGCTGCTAGAAATCTGATGAAACCAGGCCAGGTTTATTACTTTAGTGTGCGTGACAAACTACGTCTTACATTCGCGATTTGTATGTTCGAGGTAAATAAAAAATTTAATAAAATAAAAATTACGGGGCTAAGCCATGTAAAATTTTTATGCGACCAAATGGCATCCATTCTGCATCGAACTAAAGAAAAATTACGTAAATCGGATCATAAATCTCAGAGTAATCGGTGTACATACATAAAAAAAAAATACCGATCGATTTGATAACCTCCTCCCTTTTTGAAGTCGGTTAAAAAATAGGATATGAAATCACTTAGTTTTTTAACTCAAAAGCTACGACCTATTCGAAATTTATGCCTAAGACCTGAGAAGAACGGGCGCAAGAAACTCAGCGGGCTTCTTGTTTTTTTGTTACAATACTATTTATAATTTAAAAAGCCTAACAGCATCCGGTCCATTAGCAATCTTTAAGAATATCATTTAAGTAACCTTCTTATAGTAGGTAACTTCTAACAGTTATTTTGAACTTCGTTTCATTTATACATTAGTTTTGAACATTTTCTGGAATTGTGTTGTAAAAGCATATATATATCTCCACACAAAAGATTGTAGACTTAGCCGAGTAGTAGGCATAACAAGTTTATTTTATATGTTATATTATTATATATTATACACCAGTGGGAGGCTCCTTTCCACAATATGACGGCTTGATTATGGGTACAACAACGGCGCCTATTTCTGCCGTGAAGCACTAATGTGTAAGCATTACTGTGTTTCGGTCTAAAGGGCGCCGAAGCTAGTGAAATTACTGGGTAAATGAGACCTAACATCTTAGTCTCAAGGTGACGAGCGCAGTTGTAGTGCCGCTCAGAATTTTTGGGGTTTTTCAAGATTCCTGAGCGGCACTGCATTGTAATGGGCAGGGCGTATCAATAACGATCAGCTCAACGTCCTGCTCGACTAGTCCCTTAGTTTTATTTAAAAAAACACAAAACAGTTTTGGCGGGTCAACTAGTAATTATTACACGCATTTAAATCCTTTTAAAAGTATTTTATTATAAAAATTTAATCAAAGTTTTGATAAATACTCGCGTTAATCATAAAGTTATAAGTACTTATTGGACACGTTGCACGGCTACATTAACTGCACACGACCGAATAAAATTATGATTGACACAAATGGCTACGCTATAAAACTGGCATTGACACATTACGCTTTAGATGGAGCTTATCGTTTACTCGGTCTCATAATATATAGACGAATATTATTACCTTGTTTATTAATACGGCTTTACTAACGTTTTATCGGTGTGGGTAGTTTCGGACCATTCGGAGGTCCTACATCAGTGTGAGTGTAGTGGGTTCGCGATAACGTCCCACCGCTTACTGCGCACTTGGGCTCGTAGTGCGCGGCTAGACAGGGCAGGTTTTGTGCGGGGTGCGCCGGTGGTGATTACGAGCACGGTATCACTGACACTGTGTCACTATTGGTGACCATGGGTGCGCAAAATATACTCACAATGTCCACTACGTGATCATCGGCACTATGTGTCTTATTGTGAGATGCGTTTTTTAACACTGCTTCCAGGCAGAGCCCAACCCTTGTATCTATTCAAATTAGGTCAACGGTCAATTTCTATGGATTCCAGCAGCTTGCGAGACACAAAAGTTTATTGCTTACGCGCACTTAGGAATATTATTGTGTACCCGCAACTTCGTTCACATTTACCTACCAGCGTAATCATATTAGGTGGTGTTCGACGACGAGTTATCTTCTCACCCCCTGTGTGAGGGCGGAAGGAGGGTGTCAGGGCTGAGCCCTATACCCTGGCTCTTCTTCTCCCAACAATTTGGGAGAGTCATTTGGGTATTTTGGAGTCGGCTATACTAACTAGGTTCACAACGATTTTTTTTCTGTGGTGGTGGTGTCCCAATGCTGCCAATGGATGCATATATATATCCATCCCCTTCTACCTAACTAGTCCGAGTCAGGGTATAACTCATCGCTCAAGCCCGCTTCGATCACTTTTACTTCCTAAGTTCTTCTAATGGCGTCACTTATAGTCATTTCGCGGAAACAATTCTGGTATTTAATCAAATTACTAGATTTGTTTCGAGAAATGATAAAATCGTGTTGACCAAATCTCTGATATAATAAAATTCCTGCGACATAATATATAGCCTTATGACAGTTACAAATAATATGGCTTTCTATTGATAACAGAATTTTCAAAATCAGTTCAAGATCCAAACATTACCACCTACAACGTAACACACTTTACCTACCTCTTTATAATATTGCTATAGAAAAGAACGCCATTCGTTCAGGGATATAGGTACTATTATGTCCACTTTTTAAGCGTGTCTCTCAATTCTTCTCTAAGACTTTTTTCGAATTTTAATAATACACAGTACCACAGTACACAGTTGAATTATAAATTACTAGACAAAATTTTAAAACAATTTACAATCTGCAAGCTTGATCATAAGCAAGCGTTCACTATCTGTCCATTGCTACAAAATCTGGTTACAAGTTACTGCCACATTCGTCGAAATATGTTAAAAAAAAATTTTATCAAGAAGGAGCATGACGCTTCTCCATATGTGACTATTTCATTCACTTAGCTATAACCGCACGCCACGTTATAGAACTTCGTTCCAATTAAATATGTCAATGTTCTGTCTGTTAATTTCAAGTCCAAAAATACATATAGTTTAGCAGGCACATCGGCAAACATATCAATAAAGACAATTGTTTGATTGTCTCCATCAAACGACATTCATTGTTGATATTGTCGCATCTAGTCCGGCAACGCTCTTGTGATCTTCCAGAACAATACCAATAACAGCATTGTAAGAGAATGGGAACGGCGGTCATTGTAGTACAATACATTCTAATTCAAATAATTTTATTCAAAATAGAATTCAAAATCAGTTATTGAACGTCAAAAACTACCACCCATTCAAAATAGACTGTCACAGACCTGAGAAGAACGGGCGCAACAAACTCTGTGATTTCGTACAATAAACATTTATAATTAAAGAGCCTGACGGTGTTCGCTTCATTCCCACTCTGTGGTATCCCAATAAAAGACTTACTAACTCGACTTAACCGAGCAGTAAGCATAACAAGTTTATGTTTGTTCCTCGTGTTAACATTATGATATAGGTAAAAAATTAGACCCCCAATTGTCTATTAAAAAGTCCTCAAAAATAAGCGGCGTTGCATTTACGATATTTGTTTACTTATACAGAAAACATTCATTCAAATTAACACCTTATTTCGTGTCAGCAATGTTCAAACTCTATTGTAAACGCTCTTAAGAAGCTTATTGTTTACGCTCCGAAATGTGCGAAAAAGACTTTCGTCTCTTTCATTGCGTGGCGTTGTATTCAAAGCGCTGTTAAAACACAACTGAACGAAAACTCTGCCAATAGACGCGTAGGCTGAGTTTTGTTCAGACAATTTTTTCGCGTATTCACGCTAAAAACTCACAATCGTGAGTCTACTTTTATATAGATAATAATACTTTCAGTAAAAAATAAAATACTTTTAGGTATATGATCATTTTGGTCCAAATTTGAAAAACGAAACGAATGAAATGTTTAAGGGGGGCAAATTCTAACAGACTAAAGCAGAATTTGGACTAAAAATTACCTTTACCTGGACCTCGTGACGCTGCATGACATTTCGCTACCGACCAACCGAATGAGATGCCATGACATTTACCCGCATCAGTGTCTCGCATACGCAGACGCATTTGCAACGTTGATACACAATAGACCTAAATATAAACCTCTTTGTCGAACTGATGTGCTTCCAATACAAGCCCATGTCGCGTTACTACGAATAAGTACAAAAACGACAGTACGAAAAAAAATTGGCAATAAATTGAAAACTTAGAACTTCTTGCATTAAAATTTGCAATGTCATAATGTTCTAAAAGCGATTAAATTATTTTCTATAATATATTAATTATCAAACAAAAACACAATTTCATCAATGCAGAGTATAATAATATACACTTTTCACTAAATCCATTCAATTTCACTTATAAGATATACACAACACTTATGTTGCATAAAACGCAGCTATATAGCTACAGATATACTGCTTTAAGCATTTCGTTGACGCGAACTCACGAGATTTCACCCATTCAAAAAGTCGTTATCTATATATATTTACATATTTGTATTTATTTTTTATTTATCGGCTGCGCCAGTGATGAGCATGTCGGTGACGCGAACCCATAAGATTTTCCGTAACCGAAAAGTGCCTCCCGCGACTTTAGAAGTTTTCACTTCAAAAATTTAACCTAAATATAACCACGTGCTAACTGATAGTATTATTCTGCAGACCAAATAATATTTTTTAGTCTAAATATATATATATTTTCTGATTATGATAAGTTGAGTTTCAGTAGTTGAAAATATTAAAAAAAATTCAAAAACCATGTCATTCATGGAACATCTCATCGAAACAAAAGCGCCATATGAAAGTATAACCTTAAAAATCTTAATTATTAAAACTAATTAATATTATGAATGTAATAATTAACAGCGCGGTCTAGTTGTGACGATACATTTGTAAGCGCTGATTTTCCTAGTAAGGTCAATGTACCGCAAAGACCCTTTCTTCGAAAAGAAATAAAATATAATGATATCTTAAACAATGATTGCAAACATAAATAATAAACAAACATTAAAACATAAACACTGCGATACAATATGGCTACCACGAAGCGCCACCGAACACCAGACGTCTGCAAAAATCGTAAACATTACACCCACGATGATACGATATAGGCGGTGTCGCCAGTAATAGCGGTAAAATGTAAATTAAACGCCCGTACCGCGCAACAGATTAAGTAAACTCGTTTATTTTGATTGTTAAAGAAACATGATTAATTTGTATTTCCTGTGATTAACGCGTGTGTTACACATTTACTTAAATAAAATACTTTTCAAACACAGAGAGAGTACCCCTGAAAACGGTCTCTTAAAAGGTCACGAAACGACGGGTTAAATAAAGTGGTAAACACAATTTACAATTACACGCGTTTTAATCCCTTAAAAAGTATTTTATATCAAAGTTTTATTTGTATTTGTATTTTTACTACAGAAATGTGTATTAAAAATAGTTAAAAACATTTATTAAATGGTTAGATACTTCACAAAGCGGTCCCAACTTAGAATTTTTGCGGGAAAACCACCTTTTGGTATAACACATAAAAGACATTGGCATTTTATCAAAGATTTTTCAGGTTGATCCAAGAGTAAAACTATAATACAGGTTTAAAAATTCCTTGGCGAATAGCTGTAATCTGTGCCCTCCAGTATCTGCACTTAGATCAGTTTCTGAAATATTTTTCTTTTTACCTAATTCTGTTATAAATTAAAAAGTTTCCGCTACAACAGCAACCACACAAGCATCTGCTAATAGACAGACAAATTAAACACAGCTTACGTAACAACAAACTAGTATGTATGTGAAGTGTGAACTTCTATGTCAATGTCAAATTATTTATCTGTGGGAGATGTTTATTTGATTAGCGATTAGCGTTCAATTTCCGGCCGCCGTTTTTTCATTCTCATCTCAGATGAGGTTCATTGTGACAGATAAAGATTTATTAAAGGTATTCTTCGATATAGACGTAACACAATCTATTTGCGGCTTAGCAAAACTAAAAGATCTCTGTTAAAACTTCTTCTTGTCTAAAGTCCGGACATGTCCGGACTCTGGCTCGGATTTAGTCTGTATGTCTAACTTGTCCGGATTTTATTTAGAATTAGATGGAAAATAGTAATAAAACAAATATTAACTAATATCAAATAAGTCTTTTATCTTTACTAGACGAAACTTAAACAAGATAAACTAAACGAGATAAAAGTCAGGACTTATCGAAATGTCAGGCTTTTAATCAAGACTTTTAAAATTATTAAATGGTAACCCTATCTATGATCAGGGCTTATACGAGTCAAATATTTCACGTTGCAAGAAAGCTTAAGATTACTATTTATTTCATAATAAGACGTAATATAAAAAATATATCAAAATCGTAACATTTTTCGGTGCATCCGGGCCAATTTCCGATTCGCACATCCTAAATACAAACGGAAGCCGAGTCAACGAACTTCTGTTAATCTACCTCGATAGTGGAACATCTAGCAAATGCTACAAGATCACTGGCAGTTGGCCAAGTGGCGCTTACTACTTACCGCTACATGTTCGCGAATTCAATACACGTATGTGTTGCACGGGCTGATAGCTGGACAGCCTCATTTTCTTTATTCATTGGTATAAAAGAAATTGGCATGCTATATGCCAGTTACATCCGCTAGTTACAAAGTTTTGCTATAAAATACCTTTTCGAAGAAATACTCGTATATATAATTTTTACTATATTATGGTAGTGTGGATATCCTACCGGATTGGACCTCACAGAGTGGATGTAATAATGATTATGATTGAAGTAAACAGAAATCATGGAGAGCTTCGTGAACCACCAGCTCTTGGCATATCTTGATCTTCTAATACTTATATCTAATACATGGGCGGTGGTCGTCGAAACAAAAGGAGAAGAGTTGGCAGGCCTTCTCTCAAAACTTCCATTCCAAACAGACAATAACAATTTCTGTATTTATATGCTTAAGTTGTTAGTTAAAATACGAAAAACCCTATAATACTTGATGGTTTATTTCAATTACTTATAGATCGAAATCAGGTCTCTTTTGGCAATATTTGACCAAGAAAAAAAACTTCTTCTTCTTTAAAAACGAAAAAAAAAAAAATTGTGCATAAATAACGCTTCATTCACACTTGAATTGAACATACTTTGAATCATTAAATTCATCAGGATCAGGCACATAAATAAATCCACGAATACAAACAAATTTTGACTCTTCTAATGTCTCAGCTGCTGTTGCGATACAACAGTTTTTTCCTTTATAAATTTATCAAATAGAATATATTCTCATTAACTGTTTGTAGGCGATACAAAAAACCCATGACAACACCATATGCGTCGCGCTGCGATCGTCCCCCGTCCACATTAGGAACCGACTATTTATACACACCACTAATGGCAACAAACTTGAGAGATTCCTTTTTGTGGTGGTCCATGAAAAACATGCCACATTATAAATCTGTGCACTGGATAAACACATTTGAGCACTTGGTGTAGGTGAAAACGAGCTTGAAGTAACTGATATGTTTTTGAACAGAGAATTTAAAACATTCCCTTTTTTGACTAGGGTGCAAATGAATATTGGACCAGATGAATAGTCTTTGTTGGAACATCAGAAGGCTTACTAAAACTATGCCGGTTTTTTTTTGACTAGCTTCAAAATCGCTTGCAGGTATGCTTTCATTGCAACAGCAGAGACACTTACAAAAACAAAAATTAAATTTGCCTGGTAAGGCCACTGTAAGACGTTTGTTTCTTTATGATGGTAAAGCGGAGCAGAAATTTGCTCGAGATAAAAATACCAAGATCAAATCTAATAATTAATTCATGAAGTATTTTAAGCCGTGGTAAAAATCTTCATGAAATGAAATAATGTGAAAGAGGTTGGTTGTAGAATGCCTTTTCTACTTACCAAAGACGTTAAGATGTTGAATTAGAAGCAATAACTGATATCTAGTGGTTACAAAATGCTTTTGATAACTCCCTTAAATGTTGCTGAAAATAAAATCGTCGTGGTATTAATGAAATAACTACCCAAATTACTTGGCAGGCAGCATGGAATTAAATTGTAAGTTCTAATTAGAACTCCGTCAAATATATGTTGCTACGTTGTAACTACGGCAGTTAGTTGAAATAAAAACGTATAGAACTGAATTTAATCAAAGCAACAGGTGAGGATATATAATCAATAGTATATTACGCACCTAGGGAATATTGACAATCGCGGGTGGCAATGCCCTACTTATCTCACGTGATGCGTATACGATTTTTTTCCCACCTGGATGAAAAGCTCGCTTTTAATACCTGGTACGAAGGACCAAAGTCGTCTCGCCGGGAGAGAATCAGCCACTTTTGTCCCTCGTACCAGGGACTAATAGACAGCTTTTGACCGATTCTTGTGCCTAGAACTTTAGTTGTTTGTAACTTTTTAGTGGAACTTTTAGTTGAATTGGTTGAACCATAAATTTGCGTTGACTATTAACCCGGTCTTTCGGTAGGGGGTTCAGCGTGGGGTACCGATTCTTCGGTAGAGGTCGCAGATATAACGCTTAAGTCAAAGCCGTGCGGTTGGGCTTTAGGTGCATATTGCATATAGACTAACATATCTTAACGCATATAACACATAAGATAACATTTAGATAATTATGGTTTAAAAATAACACCTAATTCGATAAATTTACCAGTGGCTTCTTTGCACAGGATGCCGGCTAGATTATGGGTACCACAACGGTGCCTTTTTCTGCCGTTAAGCAGTAATGTGTAAGCATTACTGTATTTCGGTCTGAAGGTCGCCGTAGCTAGTGAAATTATTGCAAATGAGACAACATCTTATGTCTCAAGGTGACGATCGCAGTTTTAGTAACCAGAATTATTGGGTTTTGCAAGAATCGTGAGCGGCACTGCATTGTAATAGGCAAGGCGGATCAACTACCATCAGCTGAACGTCCTGTTCGTCTCGTCCTTACTGTCATACAAAAAAATACTTTTAGTGTGGCCAGACAAAGGCCAGACTAAACTCCTGGGGACATTAGCGTTAATACAAACGAAATTTAATTAGCGAAATAATAAAAGTAGAGAAGTGATGTTATTGCGTGCGAATTGCACGTCCCGAAGCACTCGGAGTAAATTGGCCGTGCCCTGTTCTATATCTTAATTAATGAGGACAATTGATTTACAGTCTCGCCAATTAGTGTCGTTGGTAGCGCACCCATGTCTGTCACTAAACTGTTATATTAGTCTTATATACAGGGTGTAATCGTTAAGTTAGGCGATAACAATAAACTTTAGACTGATATAGAAAGTACGTTATCTAATTAGTAAAATGATACAATATCCAAAGAAGTATCCAAAAATTTTGATCTTAAACACTCTCCCCCCATACATTAAGTTTGAGATAACTAGGTCATTGTATGGTCATTGTCGACCTGTATAGCCGAGTGGTTAGCGAGCCTACCTACTAAGCTAGAGGTCCCGGGTTCGAATCCCGGTAGGTGCAAGCATTTATATGATGAATATGGATGTTTGTTTCCGAGTCATGGATGTTTAAATGTATATATGTTTGTTTAAGTAAGTATATTGTATTAAATATATCATTGTCTTGTAACCCATAACACAGGCTATATATGCTTAACTTGGGGCAAGATAATTTGTGTGAAAAGTGTGTCAATATTATTAATATCAATATTATTATTGTATCGCACAGCAAGTCTCGAGCCAGAGTTTGACGAGTCAACATGCCCTAAGGATGCCTCGTGTAGAGGCGAAACACGTGTCGAATTATTGTTTTAAGACAAATATTGGCGGAATTAACACTAAGGAAAACTCAAAACATTTGGATAATTATGGATTTCCGCAAAGGAACTTTTGCCTAATTGAATAGTTATATTCCATTTGTAACCCTAGTATTAGGCTCTGTTGGTAAATCAGTCAAAAAGTCTGGGCATTTACATATTTTTTTTTATTCTTTTCGGAAAACTTCCAGCTAGGTTATTAACATGTAGGTATATAATTTAGTAATGAAGGCTAATTACAAATTCTCACTAATAGTAATATTATATGTAACTAGCTGACCCAGCAAACGTTGTATTGCCGATATTAAAATCGCGATACAAAAGTAACTGTTGATCGTAGATGGGTGAAAATTTGAAGTTGTATGTATTTTTTAATGCTGACTCACAATCAAACAAATTAAAAAAAAATGTCAAAAAAAATTTCGTGTGGACCACACATTTAGGGGGATGAAAAATAGATGTTGTCCGATTCTCAGACCTACCTAGAAGTTTTGAGTGCATATTGGCACTCAAAACTTCATGAGAATCGGTCAAGCCATTTCGGAGGAGTTCAAAGTTTAATAACATGGCACGAGAATTTTATATATTAGATGTAAACAATAGCTATATTATGATACCTAGTATTCTGCAATAATTATTGAGCATTAAATCTGTCAACAAGTATCTATTTAGGCCTCGGATCTGATACCGTTAGTGCTTCAAGTCTCAGATCTAGACTACACGTGTCTAAGTATAAACATGGCAATCCAGATGTTTTACTCACTGTTATAATTGTAACATTTTAGGCTCGGTACACACTGTTGTCGCGTTGTTTGATATCAGATGAATTAGAAAAAAAAACTTTGCCTGTCCAAATAATGGATGAGGAAACCAAAAAAAAAACGAATGTCGTAAACGTCAGAAAATTTTAGGAACCAACTTCACCCTGTTACTTTTGTGTTACAGTACAAAATTTCACTCTCATCATTTTTTCATAACGCGTTTGATAATTTTTGTGGTTAGCAACTTTGCCGTTTAATGAATATAATATACGTTATCCTTATTGAGGATATCATATGTGTAATAAATACAAATATTTACTTAACTCGATCACTACACAGAGCACTTTTTTACAGTAAAATACACTATTATATGCCTACTACTCGGCTAAGTCGAGTTGGTAAGTCTTTTGTGGGACGATGTTTATGCTTTTTCAACAAAATCCCAGAAAATGTACAAAACAAATAAGTATGTTACAAAATTTAAAAAAAAATGTTAAGAGTTTATGTGGTAAAGGTTTAAATAACACAAATCAGTTTCTTAATGACACTGATTTTGAATGGAGCGACCCCCGTCAGGCTATTTAAGTTATAAATTTGATTATATCGAAATTTTATTTAATGGACAAGCCCGCTGAATTTGTTCCGTCCGTTCTTCTCAGGTCTGAGGCATTCATTTCCCAATGGGTAGTATTTTTTGACATTCAATAAGTCATTTCATATTCTATTTTGAATAAAAATATTTGAGTTAAAATACTCGCAGTTTATGCTTATTGAAAATTATTTTCTACTTTTTAGTTTGGTTTTCTATAAAAGGCAAATCAAATAAAATCCCATACGACATATACATTATTCGTGTCTCACATTGTAAAGTACAGAACTTGATCAACTCGAAACTGAGCCATTTTGCATCCGACTTGGAAGACAAAGGGGTAAAAATTTAATCACGCCTGGTTCACATACAGTTAGGTAGATATTTAGGAGCCGTCATTTGTCAACTCTTTCAGGCTAGCTATTATTGGTACAGCCATCGTTTACAGTCCACCCCCAACTGACAGTGAAATATACGCCTAGATGCATTAATATACGATATAAAGTTGTATAAAAAAAACAGTAAAGTACAAACTTACATTGTACTATGTCTGAAATCCCCCACATTAGTAGCCGCAAATAACATAAGCGATTCAAATATCCGCTGTGTGCACAGCGCCTTATATCGTATACTTTGCAAGAGTTAGCTACAACACGCCGAGACGGCGCAGTGGGTAGGATTAGTCACGGGACAATCACTTTCGCAATTGCAATCACGTGTGAGACTATTGTTGGCACGTTGATGTGGTATCTCTACTTGACTCTGACCGAACCCACTTCAGAAAGGTTTTTTTTCCAATCGAGTAGGTACCACAGTACTCAGTAATTAGAAATTTGGTTCAATCAACAAATTAGTTCAGAAGATGAAACAAATGAGTAATTTAGACATCTCAAATTTGACAGAAATTACATTTCCACCACAGTTTTCAAGGAACTAATTCCTCATACAACAAAGCTGTGGAATAAATGGCTTCCTTTTGCGGTGTTTCCGGGACAATACGACATGGGTATCATCAAAAAAGCGCATACACCTTTCATAAAGACCGGCAACACTCCTGTGATTCCTCTGGTGTTTCAAGATAATGTGGGCGGCGGTGATCACTTAACGCCAAATGACCCGTACGTAAATAGATATTATTTGAAGAGAAACTGATGAAGAATACATTACCTTGATGTCTCGGCGTAATTCGAAGAAATATTAAATTTTTAAATATTAAAATCGTGAATCGTGAACGAGAGTCAACATGGCGTTCGCTTGACTCGGCAAAAGAACTGGATTGCTCAATACTTAAGAGGAAACATTGGCTGAGGACTTTCTCAGATTTTAAGAATTCAAAATTAACACTCCGTCGCGCTAACGCAGGCGAGACATTCTACAGTGCGATAAGGACAGCTGTGACAGTTTCCTGAAATTTTTCTCATTACAGCTCAACGTTTTCCCAAGTGGTGGTAAATGTAAAAAAGACGATAAAATGTTGCATTCATCAAGGTCCTACTTACCAACTTAGGATTATTTAAAAATAATTTTGATCTAGGATTTCTTCTTTTCGGTTTTTAACGAGTCAAGAATGTTTGTATGGAAAAATAGCCACAAATCTTTTATCTTAAAGGCGCCAATTGGACAGTGGACGAAACAATGAGTCGCGAAGTTAAGATCCCGTGAACGTTACAATATTCACTAACTGACAATTGGACGTGAGTCCGTAAACTAGTTAATTACCAGTCGGCCGAATGAATAGATTCGCTAGAGTTGGTGAAGAGATATCGGGTGGTCGCGTGGAATTTAGTCCAGAAACATTGCTTTATACTTGGCTGATACAAAGATTATCTATTATATAATAATATATTATGGCCGAGAAAGCACGTTCTACACGAGAATTTGAAATATTATTTAGATATTATTATATGAGGTATGCTTCTAAAAATAGCCCAAAGTTTTTTGGGCCCTAAAAAGCCCAATATGCATATTCCAGGGGGGTAAATGTTCAAATTGGGAAGGCCAAGCCGAGTCGGCCGATGAAATAATCGGCGAGTGTGCGGGCGGGGAAGAGCGTCATACTGATCAAAAGGTCGGCCGATCGTCGGTGGTTAGAAGGCAAATGTGAACACTATCAAAATTTTTATCGGCCGATACTAAATTGTTGTAATGTGCACATTTGCATGCTTTTTCATTATCGAATTGTCGAATTTTACGAGGAGATGTAGATGCACCAGATCTTCATGAGCAATTGTGTCGTATATGTGTCACTCAATTCAATAATCTTTTCGCCCACGAAAAAATAAACTTTTCGTGGTCCCTCTTAATCGCACTGTTGCCCGAGCCATGGCACCTATACCGCTTTCATCGGCGTCTTTCAACTGGACTAGGTGCTAGTTTCTGAAATGCTAAGGTACGCGGAGAACATTCAAATTGTATAATTAATTCAATTAATATTCCTTTATTGTTTGTGATTTTTCCTTTTTGTGTTTCGTCTAATTAGTGTAAGTGGCACTGCCGTGCTAATTGGACAATAAATAAATAAATTAATTCATAATTAAGAAGACAACCAAACTATCGGCCAATAGAAAGTCTGTAGTCTGTCTGCGGGGAGTCCTAACTCTTCTTTGAGAATTTACTCCGCGTTGTCAACCAGATCCCCAATCTAATGTATTGGTCTATGAAGCCGTGCCATTTACATTCAATATACCGCCATAATATTGGCCATTGCCTAGCCGACCTACATTTGCGAAGTTTGATAATTTACAATCGCGTGATATCCGACATTTATGTTTATGGTAATAAGTGGTATGAAACATATAACAATACCACTTATAAAACACATTTATTTGTTAAGTATGATTTTAAGAAAAAAACGTGGTGTTATTTCCATAAGATTATTGAAGTGAAAACTTCTTTGAACGCGCTGAGCAAATTATTTTATTTATAGTTAGGTATTCAATAAGAATGAGCATTCTTGGTCGTGTTAACGCTTGTTCGGGCAATGTTGATATTTGTTAAAAAAAAATATAGACAAAAAATATCAAAATTGTCTTACGTATTTTTGTTATGTATATATATATCATTTAATGTGTAAAAGTATTAATAAGCCAATAATGAAAATACATTTATTTAACGCGTCGCCCGACAGAAGTGATAACTAATTTAAGTTGAACTAAATTATTGAAATTGTTTAACTTAAGAAATCTTAGGTTATTACTTAAATGTTATGTAGGTAAGTATATTAATACGATAATGTAAGGAAAGGTTATTTTTAATTGGTCACAGCAATAATAGATTCACTTGCTTTTTTTGGTTCCGTAGCCAAACGGCAAAAAACGGAACACTTATAGATTCGTCATGTCTGTCTGTCTGTCCGTTCGTTCGTATGTCACAACCAATTTTTCTGAAACTATAAGAACTATACTGTTAAAACTTGGGAAGTAGATGTATTCTGTGATTCGCATTTGGGGGTTCGCCATTCTTAGAACTAAAACTCAAAACATTTTTCATCAAACCCATACGTGTGGGGTACGATAGGTCTATGGATGTCTTCAAAAATTATATTCAGGTTTCTGCGATCATTTTTTCTAAACTGAATATAATAATAATTAATTTGCGAGAGAAACATTTCCAAAGTGGTAAAATGTGTCGTCCCCCCTACCCCTGTAACTTCTAAAATAAGAGAATGATAAAACTAAAAAAATATATATGATGTACAATACCATGCAAACTTCCACCGAAAATTGGTTTTAACAAGATCTAGTAAGTTTTTTTTAATACATCATAAATCGTATACCACAATTTACATTTCATTAAATCAACTTAAATATTATTATGAAAGAACTATCATATTAGTATATTACTTGCTGCTACGGAACCCTTCACTGCTAATCCGACTCGCACTTGGCCGCTTTTTATTTATTGAATGATCTGTATAATTATTATTTATAATAACTGAAATTGGATTTGTTAAAGGGCAATCAGATAATTTTCCAAAAATATTTTAGGACTCTTTTCTTGTGCTGCAAAACCAGATTTTATTTCTACTGCATTTAAAAGAGCTACAAGGTAATTACGTGATAATAATTTTTTTAAGTTTATTCAGTTCATATTTTCTCACATTATTTTGTGAAACTAAACATAAATATATATGCAGAAAATATCATTTAATTGGAATAAATATATCCATTGTTACTTGCTGCTACGGAACCCTTCATGGGCGAGCCCGACTCGCACTTGGCCGCTTTTCTATCTTGCAGTTTTTCTATACGCTGGTATTGTAAGTAATTAACGCAATCACAAATCTGGGTCAACACACCGTGGCCGAGATCTGTGTGCGTTTTATTACTGTTGGTATCTTAGATCTTTGAACTCTACCGGTCGTGGAAGGCCCTATCCCCGTTACCATATCCGTCGATAGATCGCTATCTGCCGGCGGCCGCTGATAACCTGCTACGGATATCCGACTAACTGTTGTTGATTGAACTAATTTGCAATCATTGGCGGATGGTTATATATTGTAACTAGCTGACCCAGCAAACGTTGTATTGCCGATATTAAAAGCGCGATACAAAAGTAACTGTTGATCGTAGATGGGTGAAAACTTGAAGTTATTTTTAATGCTGACTCATAATCAAACAATTTAAAAAAAAAAGCCAAAAAAAAATAAAAAAAAAATTGGCGTGGACCTCCCTTAACATGAAGGGGGATGAAAAATAGATGTTGTCCGATTCTCAGACCTACCCAATATGCACTCAAAATTACATGAGAATCGGTCAAGCCGTTTCGAAGGAGTTTAACTACAAACACCGCGACATGAGAATTTTATATATTAGATTATATTTAAACTAGCTTTTAACCGAGACCACGTGCGCGTGCAATTGTCACTTTGGGCAGCAATTTTTATTGTTTATTAAACTCACTTTGCATACATTTTTAAGAGCCAACCAACCAACTATAGAACTCTCATACTCCTTTTTCATCCCCACACAGGTCAAAATTTTAAAAACACTAGAACTAATATTTATTTATTTCTAACACAAATAAAATTTGAAAAACAAAATTTTATGAACGATGCGGGATTCGAACCCACGACCTCCGGCGTTCCGTGCCGGTGCTCTAACCAACTGAGCTAACCGTTCGAGTACCGCTTCGTAATAAAATTCTGTTTGCTTTGTTCAACTCTCAGGTTGTGGCTTCATCTACACGATCTACTTTACAGTTGATAACCTGCTCAACCCCAATATTTGCATATTAGGAAATTGACTTGAGATGTCGCTCTTGTAAATCTAAACAATATGTTATGTTTTTAAATAAGCCACAACCTGAGCGTTGAACAAAGCAAACAGAATTTTATAACTAGGCGGTACTCGAACGGTTAGGTCAGGCTCAGGCACGGAACGCCGGAGGTCGTGGGTTCGAATCCCGCATCGTTCATAAAATTTTGTTTTTCAAATTTTATTTGTGTATTAATCCTAGAAGTGAGGGTTATCACTTTAAAAACATAACATATTGTTTATATAATTCTTATCAAGTGCCTAAATACAAATTTTCTTGGTGTTATCATCGATAATGACGAACTTTCATACAACTTTCCATCCCCTATTTCATCCCCGCCAAGCCTTTTATTCACGATAATAGGTAGCCTATGTCCATTCCCAAGCTCTTGTCTATCTCTGTAATAAATTTAATCAAAATCGCTTCAGTGGTTTAGGCGTGAAAGCGTGACAAACAAACTTACATTCACATTTATAATATTAGTAGGGATGTTTATTGAAACAATAGACTTACAATATTCTAGCGTATAGACAACTTGACAGTCCGTTAATACGTTATCAATTTTGATTTTTCAATGTGTGCGTTACCTAGTGGTTCAATATTCAAAATGGTACCAAGGAACTAATGCCAAGCGTAGCTTGACTTGTAAATCAAAATCAGGATCTTCGTTAGAGATGATCTATACGCTAGTGTATAATTGTTTTTTTTATGAAAAAAAAAAGGACTATAGGAGCATGTCGTTCAGCTGATGATAATTGATACGCCCTGCCCATTACAATGTAGTGCCGCTCAGGATTATTGAATAATCCAAAAATTCTGAGCGGCACTACAACTGCGCTCGTCACCTTGAGACATAAGTTGTCAAGTGTCATCTGCCCAGTAATTTCATTAGCTACGGCGCCCTTCACACTAAAACATAAGTAATATTTATAATAATGTTTGCACATTCTTGCTTCACAGCAGAAATAGGCGGCGTTGTGGTACCCATAGCCTAGCCGGCATCCTGTGCAAAGGAGCCTTCCACTGGTAGTCTGGTAAGTCCTTAACAGATTGAAACTCCAATAACAGATGTAACACAATTATATGACATTTTGCTGAGGTCTACAAAACTCAGTTGTCATGATATTAATTCATTTGTCGCGGATATACTCAATACAAATTTAAGACTCATATTATTTTCTCCTTAGATCATTTAAACGTCCAGACAGACTGTGACGGCTGTAAAAACGTCGAGAAAAAATTGAGGTGGACAGTTAACCTCTATTTTGAGAAATGCACGCACATAAAATACAAATAGCTAGTGTAAGACGTAGCTCGTCACGGACAGTAAAGTAATAAACCTGGCCTGTTTTCATCGGTTGTCTAGCCGCAAGAGGCTCTATATATTTGTATACATTATCTAAGCATTAAACGTTTAAGTGATCATTAGGTTCCGGAGCGGATATCGCATCCAAACGACAATTCGAAATTCAAATCACACGAGTGAGAAAAAAAACAATAGGACATGAGTAATGACGTCACCACGGAAACCGTGTCTCAGCGTGGAAGTCGTCATTCCCATACCGAACAACAGAAATATCCTCACCAGCGCATTGAGCTGTCACCAAAGGCGCGAGTCTCGCTAAAAGGGCTCACCGACGTCGGTCGATCTATAAACAGCTGTGTGCTGTGTGGAGTCCGTTGTCCCGGTGCATTTGTTACTTTATTTCTTTCACAACACTTAATTAAATACTTCTGTTCAAGTGGCACATTAGAATATTAAAGTATTTTTACACTTTATGTTATAGTTTTCGATATACTCGAACTGTGTCAATGAAATCGTAGAAACCATAAAAAAAACATTCAAATTCCGGTTTCGTATCATACTATGTACTAATATCTTCCCTTTCTTGGCGTGCGTCCGTGCAGAATGGGATGTCGCTATGCCAACTTAATGGCTGACAGACTTGCCCTGCATGTTTCAGTATGACAACATTTTATTGAGATAAAAACCCGATAAAATAGCGAATGCAAGGGGCAACTACTAGTGTTATAATAATTTATCACTAGACTGAAATGCACTTGTACATCTATCTATCTATATATAAAAATTAATTGCTGTTCGTAAGTCTCGCTAAAACTCGAGAACGGCTGGACCGATATGGCTAATTTTGGTCTTGAATTATTTGTAGAAGGGGGAAGGGAAGGTTTAAAAGGTGATTACTCTTCTATTACTTGTATTGTGGTAAGGGCAGCGATGTACATATCCAATTGATCGAGTTATATTTATTATATAATAAAGTAAATAAGTTTATCTTCGTCATAAAAAAAATATCGCTGTTCACAACTCAACACGCCAATCGATGCATAGTATAATTTTATGACTATATCCACATATAAACAAACCACGAGCGGACCCTCCATAAAACAATCTACAAACAATTACAACAGAACCCCATAATTATTTTAAACAAATAAAAGTTTTATTCATAGGGCCGTAACATAACTAGCTGCCTTACAAATGTTAGGACTGGAAGCCATTAAATTATCTCACAACTAATAACCATAAATAGAATTCCTGCTACACGAGTAACGACAAACGTAGAAAAGGAAAATAAAGGCCATACTAAGCATACACTATAAGCATTTCCTTTCTACAATTCAAACAGTGAATTGTATTTCCTTATGAAGGTCAAGGATTTTTTGTCTAACCGCAAGAAACTCTCTGCCTCTCACAGCCACTTTGTGGAATCATTTAACCCCTATTTCATCAATGAGAGTTCAAACCGAGTCAGTCATCAATAGAGCATGGCAATACTTCAAGCTGGACCACATTCTAGCGCTGTACAAAGCGCAGGTCCGGCCACACATGGAGTATTGCTGTCATCTCTGGTCTGGCGCACCCCAGTATCAGCTTGATCCATTTGACCACGTGCAACGAAGAGCAGCTCGAATTGTCGGGGACCCAGTGCTCTGTGAAGGGCTGGATCACTTGGCGTTCCGTAGAGACGTCGCTTCATTGTGTATCTTCTACCGCATTTATCACGGGCCACAAGTTAGGATATCAATCAATCTATGATTCCTCTGGTGTTGCAAGAGATTGTGGGCGGCGGTGATCACTTAACAGGTGACCCGTACGCTAGTTTGTCCTCCTATTTCATAAAAAAAAATAGTGTAAAAAAACTTAGTTTTACGTAAACGAGTTCAAATGCCAGTCTTGATCTCGATTAAACACAAACCGATTACACCAACAACTTTTGAGCGTGTTGTAAACTGAGTAAAGATATATCAAATATCTGTCACAACTGTTATCGATAAGTATGAACAATATCATAATTGTTAATTGTCCATTCTATTAGAATGGAAAAGAATAGAAACACTTTATAAACAGTAAAAGTATTACGATAACGACCAAAATTCAGGAGCCCTATTACCAAAATCGAAATACGAAGTTTCGGTTGACGGATCGTACATTTTCTTATTACGATAGTGTTTCGGATCCGAATTTCGATACGAAGTTTGCGATTAGACATTTTGTATTTCGTTTACTTTATTCCCAAATTCAGTTGACATTTACTTTTTCGTTATTTGACAATATTATGATAGTATTATTAGCAGTAGTAAACTTCACTTTTTATGGTTATGTCTATAGTTCCGAAACGAAATCCTTCCACACTAATCGGATACGAAGTACTTTGGTAATAGGATTTAATTTGTAGGTCGTCGTTCTTTCGTTTCGGACCGTAACTTCGCCTTTCGATTTAGGTAATTAGACCTCCAGCGGTCAACATTTAAACGCGTTTAGGCTATAACTGCGTTTTGTTTGTGTTGGTGAAATAGTAGTAATTACAGTATGGTGATTGGCCACAAAGTACAATCCGGCTAAGTTTGAAAGCGAACAGTTGCTTAAAACGTAGGATTTCAGCTATCTCCTTTTTTTATAAGATTTTAGCCGTCGTTATTATAACACTAGAAATAAGGGATTGCTTGTATCTAATTCTAGTAAGCTTCTTAAGATACATAACAGCTTTAAGGGTAAATGTATACACTTCTATAATAAAGTCCCAGCCACTGTTCAGGCATTATCTATAAATAAATTTAAATGTTTTATAAAAAAATGGCTCTGTCGTAAATCCTTTTACTCCACTGCTGAATATCTAAATGAACGGACAGCCTGGGACAAGATTGTGATTATTTTATAGCGATAGAAATGACTGTACAATATTGTATATTTTTATTGAAAAGAGCGCAAAAAAATAATGCTGGGAGAGTTTCTTACGCCGCTTCTTCTCTCTCAGAGCGCCATTTGTTTCCGAAGCTGTAGTAGTATCTAGTAGTTATTAGAAATGACATCAAAAAGAATTCTAAAGGAATCAATTTTGAGAAAATAAATGCCTTTTATGCCTTTTTATGCCTTCATCTGTGAATCTGTCAATGACTGCACGTTTCATACAATCGAGTGAATCGCTTTTTTCTTAGAGAGTTTCGCTAGCCTGCACATTCGAGGTCAAAACGATAAACGCGGAAAGTATGGATTATGGACCTCACCGCTAGCCGTCTGATGGAACCTTTAAACGTACCATCAACAACTAGTAGCTAATGACTGATTCACAATCGATTTCCTCTGAACGGATGCAAGTGACTCATTATTTTTATGCTAATTGTAATTCGTTGTGAACACTGTACATACAAAATGTTTTATGCGACCGTAAATGTTTTACGCCCGTTTATGCAATACATTACGGCTTTTAAACGGTTACTAAAACATAAAACTGTATTATAATTTTCAGTGAAAGTCGAGCAATAGTATAGCTGTTAAAGTTAATGACATATAAAACTGCTGCCACCACATTTCCCTCTGGCAATTCAATTCTAGAGGTCTTTGACTTTTGAGGTTATTTTTTTTAACTTGCTCTGTGTGTTTGTTTTAAAAAAAGCAGTTATCCTTCAAACAATTAAGCTGAATTATTTCATGTTGGTCCAGTTCCGATGACATCTTATTTTTGTGGTAACCACGACCTGGATGAAATTCTAAGAGAGCTCTTCGGCAGTAAATAGTACACTTGGCGAACACTTCCAGATACTTTAGGAAATATGTTATCTGTACATATAAATAGAATTGGAGTGTCTGTTTGTGATATTGAAATAACCGTTTTTTACTACATCTATATGAATATACATACGGTACATACACCAAAATAAGATTTTTAAGTCTGTTTGTTCCGGCTAATGTCTGAAATGGTTGGGACCGATTTTGACGGGACTTTTAATGACAGGTAGCTGATGTAATAAGGAGTAACTTGAGCTACGTTTATTTTACAAAAATGCTTTTATTTTAGAAAAATAAAGTAATGTTGTAAATTGCAAACGGTTTCTTGGACATAGCAACTGAAACGGTTTAACTCTAAAAATAATTTATATGGCAAAACAACGTTTGCCGAATCTGCTAGTATTATATAATTTTGTTATAATGGGTATTATCTTTAGTGGATTTTTCAAATACAGTTAACATTTGGAAAGCACATCGCAGCTAAGCGAGACGAAATGAATTTAAAATTCAGAAACTTGTACTGGCTATTGGTGGACGGCTTCCATGCCATCCAACGCAAAAGAACCACGTCATTCAAATTCAAATATTTTTATTCAACCCATACCAAAAATAATGGGCGCAACAAACTCAGCGGGCTTTTTTTTCATAAAAAAATATATGTTTACAAAGTAATATCGTACAATGAAACTTATTATTTAATAGCCTGAAGGCGGTCACTCCATTCCCAATCCGTGGTGTCATTAAGAAAGGAATTTATGTTAGAGAAACCTTTACCACACAAACGTTTTTTAACAATTTTTTTGAATATCGTAATACTTTGTCCTATCCCTATCATCATTCTGCAAACCATTGTTAGTCATTACGATGCGCCGATTACAAAGGCATTTATGCGGCTTTATATGCCTGTTTAGTTATAATTATATTCCAACATAATTTATTAAGGACATTTTACTAACAATTATTATGGAATTCTTTCTATGAAATAAATTTATATTATTATTATTATTATTATTATTATTATTATTGGTAGCAACTCCACAGTTTCTCAGCAAATCTGGATCTCATTAAACCTATCTGGACTTATGGGATCCAGCTTTGGGGTACAGCAAGCCACTCCAATATTGAGATAGTCCAAAGGTCTCAGAACTCAATCCTGAAAAGCATCGTAAAAGCGCCACGGTTCATAACCAACGATGAGACCCATCTGTACGCAAAGATTCCTCTGGTTAAATCGCGGCAACTCGACAAAAACATAGATCTCGTCTAGAACTCCACCCGGACAAGCCTTCTCGTGAGCTCCTTGTCCCAAACCGGCTAAAACGACTTAAAAGAGCATGAGTTCTAAACAACCTAAATGAAAGAGACCTTCTCGCTGGATAAGGGCCTCTGCACGTGTCCCTCCGTTACAGCACCTGCTTCTAGTATAAGCTACTAAGTATAGTTGCATTATACCAAAAAAAAATTACGAAGTTAACATTTAAAAATATTTATACATATTACTACTAGCTGACCCGACAGACGTTGTTCTGTATATAATAAATAAAATTATGTTTTTATATGAATTTGTCACTGATATTATATCATAACATCAAAAATTACTTCGTAAAATATGCACCCTGCTGTCGTGATGAAATTGTTTCACAGCAGAACTGTCAAACCGTGCGTCAATAAATTCTCTCATAGAAATTATGTATGGACACATCAAAGGAGAAACAAATATGTTGTTTTTATTTAATTTAGCAGCATTTTCCTATTTATTCACCTTTTAAACCTTCTCTGGACTGCCACAAATAATTCAAGACCAAAATTAGCCAAATCGGTCCAGCCGTTCTCGAGTTTTAGCGAGACTAACGAACAGCAATAATTCATTTTTATATATAAAGATATAGATGTATCAGTCAAGGAAATCAATTGAGCACAACCTTGCATTGACATGTAAAAGTGTTGTTAATGATTATTCATTCGGCTGTATATGGACGCAACTGGCAGTGATGAGAGGAAGTTGGAAATTATGTAAGGTTTTGCCTATTTCTGTAAACGTCCATTTTAAATTCATTTGTCGTTCATATTGGTCGGTATATCGAGATCCTGGATTATTACACACAGCGGTGGATTTACACTAGGGGCAGTTGGGGCAAGTGCCCAGGGCGGCAAATTTTTTAGGGCGGTAAAATTTTGAAAGTGAAAAACTTTTTTTTTTAGTCTTCTCAATGTTGCTCAATAAAATTAATTAATTCTGTTAATTGATAATTTCTGGTTTAATTGATAATTCAAGAAATTCAATTTATCCATTATTTGTAAATTATAATTTTGGCACGTTTAGTAAAAATTAATAATAAAAACGATTTAATCAATTTATTCCCTTGGAGATTTAAAATAATAATCGATATTTTTATTTTCTGGAATTACAAAAAAATTAATTGGTATAATTTATTTTGATAAAGTTTCTGCAATAAATTAGTTATTTTAGTTTTGAAAAGTAAAATATATAATTTATAAGTTTAATTAAAATTATTCGGGCGGATTTTTTCCGGTGCCCAGGGGTGGCATTAAGTTTAAATCCGGCCCTGATTACACATAAAGTACATAAAAAGTAACACCGTTAATTTTCTTAATACATTTGTTTTAACCATTTCCTGGTATCACCTACAAGACCTACTAACTCGACTAAGCCAGGTGTTAACATTATGGTTATAACAGTTTCTAGCAAATTCAATTATGTGCCTATTTACATACATACATCATTATTAACATCATCATCAAAAACCTCAATAGTAAGACAGCTTCAATTTTAGTGTAAATTACTTATTGCCGCCTTGACAACAATTAAAACCAAGATGACGAATTCTAAAATGGCCGCCATATTTTTTTTTACAAAAGTATTTGATAAAGTCTAGGCCCGCGTGTTGGTAATATTTAATTAATTATATATTACCATGTCAAATTAGACTCATGTAAAAGCGTGCTATCGCCGGATTTCCGCCACCTCCTCACGCCTGCGGAACCAATGACCCTCAATGAGGTTACTCATTCATTTTTAATTGCTAATTTAACACACATAACTATTGTAAATATTATGATTCTTTAAAACGCTAATCTATATATATAAAAATTTCCCTAATAACTCCTAAACTATTCGACCGATCTCAATGAAATCTTTTGTAATAGATACGTTGAAGCTCAAGGTAGGTTTACATATAAAATTTATATGGCAAAACAACGTTTGCCAGGTCAGCTAGTGTCAAATAGTCGTTGCTCACATCATAGGTAGGTAGGCTAAAGACAGGCTATGTGGGACGGATGACCAAACCTAGAGACAGAATGTCTGCCACGGTATCTTCAGAATGACCTCTATGAATCCCTCTGATGTAACAAAACTGTGTTATTTTATACCAACATACTGCAATAATGATATAAAATTAGACAGAGCTAAATAGTACCTCTGTGTTCTTAGCCATTGGTTACTGTCTTTTTTTTATTATTCATAGAAATGAATGCTTTTAAATAAATGAGCCACTAACATGTCTGATATGTAAGCTGGTACTCATTGAAATAGGAATTTATTTTGTATGAAATACTGAAAATACAGTGAGTTATACCATCTCCGAATCTTAATGAAACAGGCATGTTTTTTTTAATATTGGCACTCAGGTGATATTGTTAAACTTAAGAAAAAAATATGCTATGTGAAATTTGAGTTAGATCTTACTTTAAAAAAAAAACTGTGTGCACCCCCAGAAATCATAGTTCAATAGTCAATAGCGTATCTATCTAGAGATGGTATCCGAAAAACAAACTGAAAAATTTCTAACATAAAATATATATTTTTTCCACAACAACGCAGCAGGTACCATTTTATCCATTCATTACGCCATACACTGTAGCAACATAATATATTGTGTTGTGCATCATGTTGTTCAAAAAGTCAATATCTTAAGCATCTACCTATGGACTCATAGAAAAGTTGTAGGTTGAGTTCCCCAGGATCATTTACATTTTACCATACCCCTACCTTAAACTATGGAACATGTAGGATTCGCGGCAGTCTTCTGTCTTCACCGATCTCATGAGATCATTTAGCAAATCGAAGGTTAAAGGTTTGAATGATTTTAAGTTTCTATACAACTCTATACACTAAAACAGTTAACATGTTAAAATCTATTCACAAATTGTGAAGATACAGGATTCCTATAAAAAGTGCAAATGAGAAAATAATTTATTAAAATAAAACTAAAAGTATATAATATATAGTTGTGAGGAACTGGCACAGAATGCCAGGTTGTGGGTTAGAGTCCCACATCATTCATAAAATTGTGCTTTCAAAATTTATTTGTATACTATAATATAGACTTAAACTACCCTTAGTATTCTTTTAAATATCCAAAACTATTCTTTTATGAATAAAAATTTTATTTAAACATACACCATGGCGTTACTATGGCGACAGTAAATAAACACACTGGTAGAAATACTTAACTATAATCACAAAAAAATATTTAAAAATAAAAAGCCTACATAATTACACAGACGAGTAAAAAATAAGGACTCAATGTCACCTTACATAAGAGTGAGGCACCAAACAAGCCAGTAAACGTGTAAATACAAAGCCCCACACATACACTTACACTAATACAAGCCGATCGGCCTCCATTATGAGATTTGCCATCGTCTGTGCCAGATCAGTTTGTGACACAATAAAATATTTAAAAAATGGCGTTGTGTATTGTGAAAAAGTGTAAAAACAATAACATAAAAGTATTTGTGGATATATGATTATTTAAGGGAGAAAAAATTGTGTAACTGGTATACACACTAGCATAAAGGTGCTTCACTTGCTAATATCAAGGCGCAGAGTCCTTCTATTATGGAATAACCTGTTAGATATCTAGTAGCCGCATGCTAGCATAGGCACTAACACCTACTACATGCTGTCCTATGCAACCACGTAAGGGTGATTGAAATTTTATTTCCTCGTAAGGGTGATTGAAATATACAATTTGTTTGTATGAAACTGTAAATTTTAGAATTATTTTTTTACTATTAAGGTAACATAGCTCTACCCCTCTATTCATTTAATGATGTCATTATAGCATCACACCTCAATGTATAAAAAATTATTAGACATTATAAATATACATACACTTAATAATAATAAGTCTATATATATATAAAAGAGATTTTCATGTATATAGTCACTCATCACAATATCTCTGGAACCATTAGAGCTAAAGACTTGAAATTTGGTAGGAATATTCTTTTCACCGAGTCAGCTAAGAATGGATTTTCCAAGTTCTTTTTTATTATGAACAGAACAACATCTGTCGGGTCAGCTAGTGAGATATATATACACAAGATGTTTTTATAGGTGTATAACTAATAGAAATATTTAATTAACTACATTGCAGTTTAAATTACACTGTTTTAAAATTTACGAAATTCTCAAAACGGAATTACAAAAAGTTGATTATATTTAAAATAGTAAAAGTATATGGTATGGTATATCATACATGGTATAATTTGAAAGAAGAACAATCTTTCTGAACTTTTTTACTGATTCTTTAATTGTGGAATGTTGTGAACCTTTTGAATAATAAATTATATATATTCTGAAGAAGTAACTTAACACTACCAGGATTTTTATTTAAGATTTAAAAAATATATATCTATATTATATATATTTTTTTAAATTGAATGAATTCATTAATGATTATTCAGATAATTTAAGTATGTTATACTTATTCACATTACATTACACATTCATATTAGACAATTATTAAGCATAATTATTATTGTATACTGTTTGTGTACATCAAAATAACTAATGAGAAACTGCAGTGTCAACGCATTCGAACTGAAAAAGCATAAGTTGATATCTTAGGAACGAAGTATTACTAGTAAGGTTAAGAATTTTAAACTTACCATATTCCAAAGAGTCAACAAAATCCTTTGTCGAAGTTATTAAAATTAAACACACTAAAAGGCATGTCACAGATTCATTCGACCACTTGCACATTATCATTATTTTGTGGTTTTATCACGAAACATAAGTTGAAAACATTAATTTGAACTAAACAGTTAACCACTTAAACACATATAATTAAAGTCAAGGTATAAATTACCTCATAATTTACTAAAGTCTAAATTAAATTAAAAAAAGATACACAAATTATAACAAACTCTTACACAGCAGAGTCGCCAAAGCAGACTGTCAAAATTCAAAACAGACGGCGTAAAGGCGTAAATTTTTTTTCTTTCTCTTGCTCTACACAGTATGCGCATTCAGCCAACGTAACAGTAAAGTTCAAAGAGAATTTATACACTACAGAGTTGTGATGTTGACTGTTGACAAATGAAGTTTCTCCCAAAGAGAATAGAAGCATTAAATTAGCAAGTACAAATAATCATGGAGTAGAAAGAAATCTAATATTCTGTGATCACACACATAAATGGAAATATCGATTTTCATTCGATATATACGTATACTTGTAAAGGCCACCGTCAGCTGAGCAATACAGCCGCAGATCAGTTGACTTCTTGTAGAGTGGACTGTGCGTAGGACTAGAAACTAATCTGATCAAGCTGCTCTGCTGGTCATACTTTATCCGGTCCTTCACTGCAGCAATACAGATTTAGTCTTTTCGCATGAATCGCAGTAGTTGGTAGATAATATGTTAAGAGGAAGCGCTTAACGAATGCAGGAAAAGTGGAGGAGTATTTCCTCCAAAACGGGCGTTATTCTTCCAGCAAAAACTATAGGTAGGTACTTAGATATATAACAGTATGCTGACTCTTAAAGAAAGACAAAACGTATTTGAAAAGTTTTGGAAATTATGTAATCGTGGAAAACTATGGTTAAATTTTGTGAATAAGTAACAACAAAGTAGAAGAAGATCTTCAAGGAGGTTTAAAGACTAACCGCCAATTCACTTAGAAGTATTTTTTACCACGATGGTACAAATTAAATTTATATATTTAATTCCAGAAGTGATATATATAACAAACTGTTTGGGATGAAAGTCTTGCCGAACATACGAAGTAGCCAATTGCGTTTATGACTTTATAATGAAGTTTGTAACGAAGGGTGTGGAAGGATATCGTTTCTGGTCACTCAATTGCATTGCACAGAATCGAAGTTACGTAGTATTAAATATAATAGAGGCTTAAGTATGAAATTGCCGTTTTATTGCAATAGGTACTTCGAATTCATGGATTGTGATTTTTGAGTCAACCTTTTTTAACATTATACCTACATAGTTATACATATTCGATTATCGACTCTTAGTTGTTTTTTTTATTCAGCTTAGACAAGAAAGATGGATACTTCGAAAATTGGTGTGATTTTTGTATACAAGATCCGACGCGCAACTAACGAGGCAGAAACAGCTCGCAATTTCAATGTTGCGTTTGGAGAATTGGCTGATAATGAACGCACAGTGCGATTTTGGCTTAAGCACTTTCGTGATGGAATTGGAAACTTTGATTTTAAGAACCAACCTTACCACCAATATGGACTCACTCAAATAAAAATATTCTTACTTAAAAAAATAAGGAAAATGGGTGCCTCATGATTTGACTGATCTGCAGAAAGAAATACGTATTGAAACTTGTGCTGCCTTGTTGAATTGAAACAGAAATAAAGGAATATTGGATCGAATTGTGACAGGCGATGAAAAGTAGATTCTTTTTTTAACCGACTTCAAAAAGGAGGAGGTTATCAATTCGATCGGCATTTTTTTTATGTATGTACACCGATTACTCTGAGATTTATGCTCCGATTTACGTAATCCTTTTGTTTGCTCGCCACGTGTGACTTTGAGCGGGATAGCTTGGTCTAGAACAAAACAACCCAAGCGGACAGACACGCAAGGCCAGACCTAAATAAATACAGGAAGTAAGCTATTTATAATATTAAGTTTTATTTTGTTTAGAGCTTGGCATTGACTTAAAACCTATTAATAGGTAGCACATATAAATAATAGTATTTTATCAATATTAAAGGTTAAGGTTTGCATAAGAGGTGTATTAAATTAAATTTTTAGTTATTTAATAATTTTCAGTTTTTGAAGTCGGTTTTTTTAAACGTAGTTTTTTTTTTATGAAAATAAGGTACGAGACTATCAGGATGATAATTGATATGCCCTGCCCATAACAGTGCAGTGCTGCGCAAGATCATTGAAAAAATGGCTCATGAATTGTTCTGGTCAAGCAATAACGGCAAATGTCTACTGTGCTGAACTCCGAAGAATGATAGCAACTAGCAGTGAAACAGCCCCGACTCGTGAATTTATCTTGATCATTATTGCTCCATAGTAACGCGAGACCTCATACAGCACGAGAAACCGTTGTAACGCTAAAGGAACTGCAACTAGAAACCATTCGTCACCCTCCGTATTCGCCAGATCTTGCTCCAAAGGACTACCATTTTTTTCGTGATTTGGACAATTTTCTACGTTTTCTTCTCAGGAGGCAGTACAAAATGCTTTCACACAGTTTGTCGAATCTAGGCTTGTCGGGCCTTTAAAAAAAGAGCGTCTCAATAGTTTTCATTTCAGACTGTGTGCTGGTAGCGACTTTTATCTGTCTCATTCTGACAAGCGGGAGAGAAAGGGATACTTGTAAGTAATTGTACAATATTCAATGAAAAAATTTGCATTTAAAGTACTAAATTATTTAAGCTTTTTGCCAGCCCATCTTATTAAATAAAATAAAATTACCGGTCTATGGCACACGATCTACGAATGTGACGATATAGGGTAGCCTGGGTACGGTTGGCACAGGGTACGTTTGTCACAAGTCAAATATTCGCGAAACTATCAACGGTACGGGGTCGAGGGTAAGGGGGGTGTGGTGAAGCTTGCGCGTGCGGACATGTTCGTCAGTACCGCGTCGCTCTCCCAGCGACCACCTTGCTGCGAGCGGTGCCTATTGTATTTTTGCGACAAAAAGTAAGTTTTTTTTTGTAATTTATTTCATTTAATTACTTCTGAATTATTGCAGTCAGTGAGAAAGTTTTATTGCAGCTTGATGATTGGAGTATTAAGGTTTTAAAACATTGAACTTCTTTATCTCTCTGTCAATTAGTTTTTGATTTGAGGTAGTTTTTATAAAAAATGAGGTTATGGGGACGATTGTCACAATTGTCTGGAGTACGGTTGTAACGTGTTACAACCGTACCCAAATAATCATGGGCTTTCAGAATAGTAAATCAATCTGTTTTAATATGTAGAAGTTATAACTGCATATAAATATTTTTAATTTTTGCCGGTAAGTAAAGTAAAGACACTGTGCCAAAAAAGATTAGTTTTCATTTACCAATGTGATATAAAGGTCTTTGTTTCTTGTTTTTAACTATTAATTATTTTTGTTTATTTTTTCTTTCCATGCTATTCTGGGAAGTTAAAATGACTTATATTTACTGAATTTCTGCCTGTGTGTGCATCTAATATACTACTAGGGGATTCATAAGTCAATATTAAGCGATAGGCTAGCAACTTATTACCAATGCACTTATTAAATACTGTCCCCTGATTTTGGCTACCTTTAGCGTTAGGATCTGGGGATAGGCACCGTGAGCGTTTATGTATGTATTTATTTTCCTAATTAATGGTATTTCTGAAAATAACGAGTTTTTTCCTCTATATTTTACAGATGCCTAGAACGCGTGTGAGGAAAACTGATAGGGGTTCTGTCCCGTTATCGTCATATGAAGCTGCATATGATGACATATTAAAAAGTGAGAATGAAGGTACAAAATTATCTCTAAGGGATGCAGGTGAAAAACACGGTGTAAACTACAATTCCCTAAGACGATTTATTATTAAAAAAAACGCATCCAAACAAAAAATAGCGGATGACGCTGGAACTTCTGGATCAGAATCTGTAGTCACTGTTCCCGTTCTAACTGTAGCAATGGGTTATGTATCTCATAACAGAGTTTACAATGAAGAACAGGAAATAAGGCTATCAAAATATTTGGTGAGATGCGCTGATATTTACTTTGGACTTTCACCAATAGAAGTTAGGAAATTGGCTTTTGAGCTTGCCGTCAAATATCAACTTAAACATCCTTTTCACTTGGACGGTAAATAAGAAAGCTGGTGAAGAGTGGTTTCGTTCTTTTTTAAAAAGACGACCAGAATTATCTGTGCGAGTGGCTCAGGCAACTAGCCTGTCTCGTGCAACAAGCTTTAATGTCACAAATGTTAACGCATTCTATGATAATCTTCAGACAGTCATAATCGTCGAGCCACAGGACATTTACAATGTTGACGAGACAGGCATAACATCGGTTCAAAAACCCGATAGAGTTGTGGCAAGGCGTGGCACAAAGCAAGTTGGAGCCCTTACTTCAGCTGAAAGAGACACACTGGTTACGTTAGCATACGCCGTCAACGCATTGGGCAATTCATTACCACCAATGTTTGTGTTTCCCAGGGTTCGCTTCCAGGAACATTTTATCAGAGACGGCCCTACCGGATCTATAGGAACAGCAAACCCATCAGGGTGGATGCAAAACGAGTCATTTCTTAATTTCCTACAACATTTCAAAAAACATTCTAATGCTTCTCCATCACATAAGGTTTTACTTGTACTCGATAACCATTCTTCTCATGTCCATATCGAGTGCCTGGATTTTTGTAAAGACAACGGTATAGTTTTACTGTCATTTCCATCTCATTGCTCTCACAAACTTCAGCCGTTGGATAGGTCTGTCTTTGGTCCATTCAGAAAAGCAGTCAACTCCGCTTGCGATGCCTGGATGCGAAGTCATCCTGGTAAAACGATGTCTATTTACGATATACCAAGCATAACAACTTCTGCGATGCCGCTTGCTTTCACACCCTCAAATGTTCAAGCAGGGTTTCAGAAAACAGGGATTTACCCTTTTAATCGCAATATATTTCAAGAAATAGATTTTGCTCCATCATTTGTCACAGATAGACCCAATCCATCTAACATAGAAGACCTGCCAACCACCTCTACTGCTGATTTACCTACACCACCACTTTCACCGTCATTGATAAATGAATCTATCCTAATGTTTGATAGAGTTGACCCAGAAAATTTGCCTCTGGAAAACAAAGTTCATGGTCTACCCGGGCAACAGACTTCCCGTTCTTCAACAATAAATAAGGAACCAAATATTCAGTCAAGTGATGAATTTGCAATAACGCCTTCTTGCTATGATAGCGGTGCTTATCAGCCATGTTCAAGCGCTCAAACTGTTGCAATAACGCCACCTGATACTAGGGGAGTTTCTCAGCCAACAAGCGCCCAAAACGTCTTTTCACCTGAAGAAAGTCGTCCCTATCCAAAAGCTGCATCAAGAAAGTTAGCCAATCGAGGTAGAAAAACAAAAAAGTCTACAATTTATACCGACACTCCTGAGAAAGAATCGATCCGGAAGGAGTATGAAGAAAGACAGAAATTAGTAAAAAAAAAGATTTTGGAACCAAAAAGTGGGAAGAATGGTAAGGGACCAGGAAAGGGAAAGGGTAAAGAAAAAAAAGAAATTTAACACACAACCTCCTCCATCATCATCAGACGAAGATGAATACTACTGTCTTGTTTGCTGCGAATCATATGCAAACAGTAGATCTGGTGAGAAATGGGTGCAGTGTCAGGGACCTTGTCGGCTGCACAAAGGGTGACAAACTTTACACTTATCAAAACTGTGGCGATTCTGATTAGGTTAAGATCAAAATTAACTATCTGTCATCTGTTATAATGTCATTTCTAATATAAGGTCCAGATTCATAAAGAACTCTTGAGAGACGGATCGTTATCAAAACCCTGTTTAAAGATGGCGCCGTTATCGACTCGGACAGAGATTTGATAACGGCGCCATCTTTAAACACGGTAATGACAACGATCCGTCTCTCTGGACCTAAATGTGTTTTGTGATACTTATAGTATTTGCTTGCAGTTTTGTTTTGATTGCTTCTTTTTATTTTTATTTTAGAAAGTCTTTGTTTAATTAAGTAAAAGTTTATGCAGTAATGATGACCAATTTCATTCCCGTTAAGTATTATTAAAATTTTACAGATCCTCGAAAATGATCTCATTAGCTAAAAAAATAATTATTATAACTTTAAAATGTTCCTAAAAATGCCATATTAGTAATAAGTCAGAATTTTATAACGCTATTTTGAATAAATATATGATTGAAAAATAATTACTGCTTGTTTTTTATATGTTACAACTGTCCTCAACCTCTGTTACAACTGCCCCCAGAGTGGGGTTGGTTGAAACAATGGTATACATATTTTTTAAAATGAAATTGTCGGATACTGAAAGTAGCTAACTGTTGTTTTATAGAATTAATTTAAAGATAAAAGAATAGATCTTTGTTTTGAGACCTTTAAACATCACTAGTGCGTTTCGAGTCGAAGCTACATGTTTTCAATGTAAATTTGTGACAACCGTACCCAGGCTACCCCATCACTTGCCTGTGCGGTGTGCACTGACCTCTACTATATACCACTACACTGGCGGCTGTCAAAGCTTTTGTACATGTTATTCGCTATTTGGGCGCTATTGGCCATGCAGCGAGAGTCTGCGGTACTAAAACTAGTGATGACAACCGCAGCGAAACAAACATCAATACGAAAACTATTTACAAAAAAAATGTGTAGATTATTACGTTGATTCCTGAAGTATAAATAGCACGGAAAACGACCGAAATTAATTCAAAATGCAAAATACTTGAGTATTTTACGTTTCTCTCGCAGCCATTTGTATTATACGTTAAAATTAGTTCTCTAGAAGCTCGCGAGAGGCGCTTCAAATAAGCACAAAAAAATTGCTGTCGAACATATGGAACAACCTAGATGTGTCGTCACTTATTTTCTTAATAACACAGCGAAACGTTACCGGCGTTCTTACAACGTTGTCGAAAACTTCTATTTTAAAACCACTGTGTCATTTTGTTTTAAAAGAGTTTGTTTTAACGTCCGTTTTTCGATTGAGACGATTTATTTCACAACTACCACACCAATTCAATAATTATGTTTTTTGTTTGAGTAGCTTTGGCGTTGTTTTGAAATGATGAAATTATGATCCCACCACCACAACAAAGTCGCCCTGTGCCATGTTATTGTACAATGTGGCGACAGGAGCCTGTGGGAGAGAGAAATTTAGTGTTGTGAGAAATAGAGCGTGGTGGTAAATAGATCGTTGTCAATGTCATTCATAATTTTTGTGTTGTGGCTCAGCGATAACGTTGTGAAAACGATTTATGCTAGTATATAACGCCCATTCCTAGGACAACCCGTCCAGGGGTATTTATACAGGTCAGTGGCGGTGTGCAACCACACTTCCGAATTGTGTATAGCCCGCGCTGATATCTGCTGTTTTGTTAAATTGCTCATAAAGGTATATACAATAAAACCATTTTTATGATGTTTATTTATTATATTTAAACTCGTAATCTTCCCTTTATATAAAAATAAGTTTATATACATAAACAGCTCATGCTACCTATAATAAGGGAATCCAATTTATGTCAATGTGACATGTGTCAATTTTAACAACAATTTTTCAACACACACAAGAACATAACAGATTCCCATTCAGAACATCACAAAATAACCACTGGTTAGACTAAACACAGCCATCATTATCGTTTCTACTATCTGTGGATGTCTATTAATATAGAAAATCTTTCTAAACCATGCAAAAGATTTTGATTCTGACATATTCACCATCAGTAAGGTAATTTTTCAAGAATGGCTCATATTATATACTATATAATTAAACCAAATTAAGTTTTTATGTAAGCAAAAATAACTAATATTTTGCATTATACTTTAAGGCCTGGAATTTTTTACATAACATGTAAACAATTATCTAAGCCAGATTAAAAATCAGTGCGTTCAAACCATCAAATAGCCACATCAGCTTTATAATATTAGTGTAGATTTTTAAATTTTTTAAGCTTTCAAAATGACAAACATCCACAGATTACAGAACAAAATATCATACACGATGTACCTAAATGATCATTATTTATACTCTGTTACAAAATATAGGCATACCCAAGTTTTACTAAGCAACACTCAGAAAAAACATTGTCCAAAGTTTTGTACGATCTGACAAGTAATTATATATTCGGGTAATTCTGTGAAAACACGACAGAATTAGCCTGCTGCCAATTACATATTATTATGGCATAATAATAATAATCTTTATGTATATAAAAAAACATATAGACGAAATTTGAACTTCCTCCTCATTTGAAGTCGGTTAAATGAGCAATTCTTGTACTTAAATATTGTTGTTATAGTTAAATATTGGTTATATACAGGTGAAATTTACTGGTCGATGGTTTTTGGGGGCGAAACACCCATCTCACTGGGTCTTTTTTCTGAGAAAAGGAGTCTTCCATGTATTCACACTGACCATAGCCATCAAGCATGTCCTAATATTATAAATATGCGCCCACGACTATTCCACCTGTATATGAGTGGGACAGAATTAGAAGTAGCAGAAAACATGTATTATACTGAGATACCACTAGTATTACAGCCACCAAATATTAGATGAGTGCAGTATCAGGATATCAGGGTTCTAAAAGCCATACTTATACTATATCGTACACGTCACGGGCAGATTCCGCTCACACCAAGTGGGTATCTTGCTCATTCTATTACTTAAATATAACTACCCAATAATGTGGTTTAGGAAACTATTGTCTCTTTTTATGGTTCCATACCCAAAGGGAACTAACTTCCTGACATCTATAGAGCATACTTAGACATTGCTCAGACTTTACTTACGTAAGGAAAACTTAGCTCAGTTTAAGCTTAGTGTAATCTTTGATTTAGTTTTTATAGTCATTTGACAGCTTAAATTATACTTAGGTTAGTTTAGACAGAACAACACAAAAATCAGGTAAGTATTACAGCAGTAAAGTCTGAGTACAGTATATAGATCTCAGCCTAAAAGTCCACAGTCAGTCATTATCTAATTTGTAACTTGCTGTATCTGATAAGCTGCAATAGTAAGACTGAAAATGGTGACAGAAAAATATTACTCATTATATTGTGATCAATGTGACTGAATAGTTTAATGTGAATATTAATTTTTTAAATACAGTGTTGTCAGTAAACTTAATAGATTGGTATGACAATGCTTAATGAACAAGTCCATTCCATACTGAACTGGTATTTTATATTTAAAATAGCTTATGAATATACAAAAATTATTCTTCAACAGCTAGCAAAATATTTATTTGTAACTTGTTTTGGTAACATATGATATAAGGAGCTATCACAGTCAAAAAATCTTTTGACAACATAACCTCAAATTTTAATGTTGTACTTGCTGTGGTGGCAACCCTGTGGGGTTGTACGTTGTATATTTAACTACAAATTAATAGTACTTTTTATCTATCATAAAAAAAAACTACCTAACAAACCTCACCAAATTTATTGTACAGTTTGTCTTTTCTATTTTTTAAAAATACTTTACATTCACATATGTTATGCTGGTTACAATTTATTTATATCTGATGTTTGACATAGTTTAGTATGAAGTTTCAATGCAATTTGAAATTAAGACTCAATAATGACAAAACATAATGAACCAACATTTTTATTATTATGAACTGCAATATCATAATAACCACAGGTAAAATAAATATATTTTTTATTACTTTAAGACTCTATATGACTTAAAGATAATATGAGCAATGTAGTATTCTGACTCTAAAACAGAAGAAAATAGTATCTATATCTACATACTTATTCTCATAGTCCCTTATCAAGCAAAATTAATAAGAAACCCTGTCACAGTCTTATGAAACTGAAAAACCTTTTTTCTGGCAATATGTTTGCCGTATACAATACATTGAAACTAAAACTAACTAACCGATGATATACGAGGCTTGAAATACATTAATATTTAAATCTTACAGAGTACATTTTCTAAATTCACTAAAATGGTGAATATGTCATTAAATGAAAAACCTATAATTTTTTATCAGAGTTGATGTCGTTAAATTACCATAGAACCATTTTCTATATTAAATCAAACACAACCCTGCATTCGCCATCATAGATTGAGATTGCAATCCATTTCCTGCTCTCTATTTATCAATCAATGGATTATTATACTGATGTATTTTTTCAATCCATCTATTGAAGGACGAATTGGTATTTAGCTTTGTGTTTTATTATACAGATTTGAAAATAAAGAATGCCATATATAAATTCAAATGGTAATGGTAAAATGTTTGTTCAGACCTAAATGAATAAATAACTTATAATTTTATACCCAGAACATATCTTCAGTTAATTTTATACTATCATCTACACATCACACACAAACTTTTCTCCGCTTGTTCTACAGTTATTTGTACATAAAACCAGCACATTTGTCATTGCTTATTCACTAGTCATAATTAACACTACAGTGTCATCACTCACACTACTTCACTTCAACAAGGGCGTGTCCATATTATACTTGTAAATATTACTACATATATTGTCTAAGTTCTGTTTGTTATTGTATGGGTGCAACAATTTGATTTTCCGTTCCTTGTTTTCGGTGTACATGTCTATAACGCCCCACTGTCGCAGCAAGCGTAGACAATTCTTTATTGCATCTGTTGACACTGATTCACCTGTGAACAATTATTTATAATATTATTCATGTATAATACATTTTTTTTTATCACGAGTGCAGCTGATGGTAATTGATACGCCCTACCCAATACAATGCAGTGCCGCTAAGGATTATTGATAAACCCAAAAATTCTGAGTGGCACTACAATTGCGTTCGTCACCTTAAGACATAAGATGTTTAGTCTCATTTGCCCAGCAATTTCACAAGCTACGGCGCATTTCAGACTGAAACACAGAAATGCTTACACATTACTGCTTCACGGTAGAAAAATGTATGACTGCAGACGCGCGTGCATCAGAGTAACGTTGCCTTCGCTGCTCATCGTCAAAGTCAAATAAACTATACTCAATTAGCTAGCTCAAACTAAGCGCTTTTGAATACGTCACTATAAATATTTCTTTTAAATTACTGAATTTACCATGTCCGGAAAAAGTTTAGCTCGTGAGAAGAACATACAAGAAACTAAATGGCAACTCTTTTCAATTAAATAGAGTATTTTATTATGGCTGTAATATACATAACATATTAGTTTGTGAGATGCTGCATCCAATATATGCCGTGTTTATTATTATCAAATATTTCATTAAAAGTAATAAATGATTAAATGTAAAAATATAAATTATCGTATATTGGTTGCATCAACCTTCAGAGCTTCAATTCATTGTTTGTGTAAGGATGCTTCGTGAACATGATGGTCGTGATTATTGTCATAATTAGTATCCAACAAATACAAAGATTTATTAACTATAACAGATTAACCTGCTACCACAAGCAGCACCCGTTCATGAGATGACGCAGCACACGACACCGCCGCAAGCAATTCTATTTCAGTGAGCGTAAGGAGCCGTGTTATTATAGCATACCTACGTCACTCCGTCTACCCGTGGGATGACTCAATGTAAAAAAATATAATTTTAAAGCTTTTTAAAACTTACCATATTGCATCTTGTTCTGTGTATACGCCTCGGTGAGCGAATCGAGCGCTTCTGTGACTACTTCCTTTTGCGACGCCGTTCGAAGACTTCTGCATGTGGCTGAGTAAGCTTCTAGCAATGGCCTTAGTGAGCGTATTAGACAACGTCTGGAAATTATATAATTCACGCTCAAGTAGAGTTCCGATTGCAAAGACAACTTTGAAAGGGAGAACAAATTAAATTAGTAAAAAAAATTTTCTTTCATTAACTCGAGTGATCGACGTTTCAAGACCTTTCCAGATCGCGTTTTCGTGGGGACTGCAGATAAAATGATACAAAAATAGTATTTGTCACTATAAAGTTTAGCGCCATTTATTGCCTCGGAGGTGGTATTTGCTGTATACAGATGGTTTTTGGCAAAATTTACTGACAGTGTCCTCTTCTATCAAAGTTGTCGTGGGGTTAACTAAAATAATAATGTAACTTTTACGCAATAATCTAATATAAATACAGTTACAATTACACGCGTTTTAATCCTTTAAAAGTGTTTTATTTAAAACAAAATTTATAAACGATGCAGGAACGAACCCGCGATGTCTCGGGTTCCGTCCGAAAATAAGAACAAAATAAACCATTTCATCGATCTTATTAGTTTTAAGATATTGAGTTCTTTAGGCCCTGTCCGCAGTCAAAGAACAATGGTGAACGAAAGCATACTCATTCTCTTTTGCTCGTTACGTTTTGTTCGTTATATGCGGACTCAGCCTCTTTTGAAATACACAAATAAAATTTGAAAACAAATTTTTGTGAACGATGCGGGACTCGAACCCACGACCTCTCGCGTCCAGTGCAAGTGCTCTTCCAACTGAACTAACCGTTCGAGTGACGTATCGTCATAAAATCATGTATGCTTTGTTCAACGCTCAGGTGGTGGCTTCATTTACAGGTTCTACCCTACAGTTGATAACCTGCTCAACCCCAGTATTTACATATTAGGAAATTGACTAAAGATGTCGCTCTCGTGAAGAAGAAGAGAAGAGAAATTCTCTTCTCTCTCTCTCTCTCAGTCTTTTGAAATTGTAGTTAAATAATGACCTAATTCATTCTAATTCTACACAAATTGTTACCAATAGCAAATTCGCATATTTGTATTTGGAAAATAACTGCCTTACATTAACTGCTTAACAAGTGTTCATTACCTTTCTGCAATAGCTTCGGGTCTTGTTGATATCCTGTATTTGATTTTCTGAGTCGGATCAGGTTGTTGTACATCATCTTCGTCATCCTCTAGAGATTTGGCGAAACGTTGCGACCACATCTGCTCCTCGAGAATGTTCTGCGTCTGTAATAACATAGCCAAACGATTGTGTTGGTTGCATTTGACGTACTATAAACAACGTGTGTGTGTGTATTTGTACTGCGTGTGTTTCTTATGTCATCTAATTAAATTCAAAGCTTTTTTGCAAAGATGTAATATCATACGATATATTTTTAAGATACGATTTATTTTATTACATAAATACGCTGATAGACGGCTAAACTGACGCTCAGCGGAAAGTTTGACATTTTTAAGTGTCATGTATCATGAAAGAGCCAACAAACTATTATGTATCTCTTTCTCGCACGCTCCAGTACGCCGTCCACCTCTCTCAAGCCCGCTCCACATTCACGCGAGAATCTTGCGAGAAGGCGAAAAAAACACCAGTTCTAGCCATGTTCTTCGATTTTCGTCGGTTTTTTGGCGCGAGAAACAATAGAACGAAACACACACTCGCATGTTTCTCAGTGTCGATAGCGAGAGACTCGTTCATTACAATAGTTTTGCTTGGTATATACTGAGCATCAATATGAGCCGGATTTGGACGACCGAACTAGAGTGGCATTCCTAAAATAGTTTCAAGCAGAACCGATTTTGTGGAATATAAGTTTAAAAGATTATAAAAATAAACTGGAAATCTACGTTGCGTGGAGACGTATTACCGCGTTGATGGAATCACCTATTGATGAATAAAAAAACCAAAAAAATATGCTTGTCGCAGTAAAGACTTCTGCGTTCATCATCATCGACCGTGAGAACTGTATTGAGTACTGTGCGAGTGTGTACCTAATGAAGCTCTCGCCGAGAATTTCGTTGATATTAAAGCGACGACCAGTGGGAGGCTTTTTTGCACAGGAAGCCGACTAGATTATGGGTACCACAACGGCGCCTAATTCTGCCGTGAAGCAGTAATGTGTATTAATTAATATAGTCTGAAGGGCGCCGAAGCTAGTAAACATACTAGGCAAATGACCACTTTATGTCTCAGGTAAGGATAAGGTGACGAGCTTAGAATTTTTGGTATTTTCAAGAATCCTGAGCGGCACTGCATTGTAATGGGTTGGGTGTATCAATTACAATCAGTTGAACGTGCTGCTTGTGCACCGACCTGTGCGCTGACGACGTCGGCGGCCACCAGAGCCCCCAGCGCCTGCTGCAGCCTCTCGTCCAGCCTCTGGCACGGCGCACACAGTATGAACTCCAGCCCCAACACTCCGCACACTTGTAGCGCTCGCTCCATTATCTCGCTATGCCTCACGTACTCTTCCTCGTCATCTTCGTTCGACTCGCACAGTATACTTTCGATGGCCACCGCTGAAAAAATTTGATTAATATAAACTTTAGTTGTGCCCCGCGGTTTTACCCGCATGTAATATACTATTGTACATCATCAAATCAACCGGACGACTTCCACTGCTGGACAAAGACCTCCCCAAAGATCTCCACGATTATCGGTCCCGCGCTACCCTCATCCAACGTATTCCGGCGTTCATGACCAGTTTATCGGTCCATCTTGCGCCTATCGACACTGCGTTTTCCGGGACGTGGTCACCATTCGGGCATTTTACTGCCCCAAAGGCCCTCTGTCCGTCGAACTATGTGCCCTGCCCACTACCACTTCAGTTTCACATTAATTTGGGCTTTGTCGGTGACTTTAGTTCTCCTACGGATCTCATTTCTGAATTCCTGAAATTCTATGCATAGACCCCTGAGCGACCGCGAGTTCTCATCAGGCCCATAGTTAGCGACCACCTCTGCTTCCCGTAAGTCATCACTGGCAGCACACACTGGTTGAAAACCTTCATCTTCACACTATGTGATATTTGGGACGAGAAGATTTTAATTAATAATTTGTGATAATAATATGCAAGATAATTTGTGTAAAAAGTGTAACAATATTATTATACATAATAAGTAGAATCTTACCAACAATAGCTGGAGCTGCGTAATGCGCAACGACCGCATTCGCGTAGTACGACAGCTCGAGTGAGGCCGCGATGCCGAGATGGGGACGAACGCGGGTCTTATCCCCACTCCCTTCCCTGCGGACCAGACCACGACCCAGCATGTCTAACTGAAATAAACATTATATCCTATTATTAATATTAAAAATATTGCCACGAACAATGACGTTCTATATACATTGGAAAGGAGAATGCCCATACGTGTTAGTGTGTTGGAACGCAACCAACGTCGTGTGGCACTGTGGTCGTTTCTTTTATCTGTTGTCTTATCAAATATAAAATTTGAAAAACAAAATTTTATGAATGATGCGAAACTCGAAGCCCCGACCTCCTGCGTTCCGTGCCGGTGCTCCAACAAACTGAGCCAACCGTTCGAGTAACGCCTCGTTATAAAATCTTGTTTGCTTTGTTCAACTCTCAGGTCATATATAACAGCTTGTCTGGCTTGTCACTGTTTAATATCTTATTAGTTCTATAATAAACTAATTACTTATTAAAACACGTGATTAGGGTAGTTAATTAAACGTGAATTAATTGCCACAACCACGCAATATTATATTTAACGCTTCTTCAATTGGATTCCTTGGATTTTCTCATGCGTGAAAATGAAATTAATTTAATAATTATTTGCTTAATTATTGCCATCATCTGGACATCGGAATAAATGATTTCAACAGGGGATTAAATTTAAAATAAAAATACAACATAACATAGATATTCCTGTAAATGCCTATGACGAAAATAAAGCCGGTTTCACAAATGATTATTGAGGTATTATTGACATAGCTTAGAGATTCCAATCATGTTTTTATATTTAATTCGATTTTGGCAAGATACTACTATGAAAGAATCTCGTAAATGTGTTTTTAAGGTAATCGAAACAAATAATAAATCTTTTTGAAGTTATACTTCTTCAGGCGCGTTATGAAAAAATTATGAGAGTGAAATTTTAAAATGCGCGCGCATCACTATAACACAAAAGTAACAGGGTGAAGTTGGTTTCAAATTTTTTTTTGCGACATTCATTTTTTTTTTTGTTTTCTTCGTCCATTATTAGGATAGGCAAAGGGTTCAAGCCCGTACAGCCGTATTCGTTTTTTAATAATTAATTGTCAAAGCCATCGTTGCAAGATTTTTACAATATTTTTCTTTCTACAAACATAGAATAGCACGAGGAGTAAATAATTTTAAGGATTTTTGCTTTATTAGGCTAAAGAAGTATAACTTCTTGCATGCACACATAAATTACACACACACTTTTTTATCATTATTTGGGGTCGGCACTCTGAATGTGACTCTCAAATTTCGCATTATTCGCTCAGTACTGATCTGATCGAAACTGCAAAAATTGACCCTCGATTTGTTGGTGTTGGAGATTTACTTTTATTTTATGTTTAAGTCACTCACAGCATGCTTTACAACTGTGGTGGTGTCTCCAGCGTAGCCCAGGTCTCTTCCATCTTTAAGCAGCGCCTGTCCCCTGGCGTCCACACTCTCTTCCAGCTGCTTGAGGGTACAGCCGTGCCTCTGTTCCGTGAGAAGAACAAAAGACACCACGTTCGTACACATCAGCGCCGTGGATTCCGCCGCGTCTGTTTATTAATAAAATTTCCATGAAACCACTACTTAATTCAAGCGTCGCAGCGTATTGGTTAATATTTGAAGTTAAATTTATTGTAATTCTAGTCTGTAAGGTCCTGCATTCAATATATGAATTGTGTTTAAATAATATCAAATAAATCATAAAAGAAAGAAACTGTATCAATATAAATTATAGTATATTAGATTTTTAGAGAACAGAGCGTGGATTCAAGGATACTTTGTGAACATGATGGTCGAGATTATTCTCATATAACAGATCGACCTGGCCCACAAGCAGCATCCGTTAGCGCTATAGTAACCTGTGGTGGCGCGACCAGTAACATTCTGTGCACGCGACCGAGCTGCTCGCGCCACCAAATTAATTTCGTAACGAAACGAAAACCAGGCGAGTAACTCTCTATAGAGCTGTTTATATTTTGTTGGTAGCGGCGACTGGTGCGCCGCCATGGTGTCCCGGTGAAATATATATGACCCTTAAGTGACGCGCGTAATTACATCCCTGCATTTTACTCAGACTTTAGTCTCGTTATTAGGGTTCCGTAACCAAATTGCGAAATACTGAACCCTTATAGATTCGTCATGTCTGTCTGTTCGTCCGTATGTCACAGCCACTTTTTTACGAAGCTATAAGAACTTCACTGTTGAAACATGGTAAGTATATGTATTCTGTGGACCGCATTAGGTTATTCACACAAAAAAAAACAATAATTTTTGGGGGTTCAAAAGTTCTATCAAATATCACATACGTGTCTATGGATAGGTCGAAAATGATATTGAGGTCCCTAATATATATTTTTTTTTCAAAACTGACTAATTTGCGCGAGAGATACTTCCAAAATGGTAAAATCCCCCCTCCCCCCCCCGTAACTTCTAAAATAAGAGAATGTTAAAACTAAAAAAGAATATGATGTACAATACCATGCAAACTTCCACCGAAAATTGGTTTGAACGAGATGTACTAGTTTACTTTTAATACACTATTATTAAAACATCGATCACAGTACAACAAGATTTTTGTTTTTTTAAACTTTATGTTACTTACTGCTAAAGAACCCTTCATGGGCGAGTCCGACTCGCTCTTTACCGCTTTTTTCTTATAAAATAACTCACCGTATACCAGATGCCTCCCGATCGCTTCCACCATCATCTTGTGGTCTAGACTCACGTCGGCTCCGTACAGGCTGCTGTGGCTGTGGTTGTAAAGTATCTGTCTGTCAAGGTCTACCGTCAAGTTATTGTTGGGCGGTGACAGTGTGTTCTCTATCGGCGCTTTCAAATGGTTGTACTTTTGGAATGATGAAACTAATTCCTGAAATATATTACGGTCAATGAGTTCCTTTTTATCTTCCATCAGTTGATAAACATCTTGATTACGACCGATATAGCCGAATGGTTAGTGACCCTGACTACTAAGCTAGACCTAGTCCCGGGTTCGAATCCCGGTAGGTGCAATCATTTATATGAATAATATGGATGTTTGTTTCTGAGTTTGTTTGTATGTTTAAGTAAGTATAAATATATCGGTGTCTTGTTCCCAAGATAATTTGTGTAAAAGTTTGTCAAGATTATTATTATTTTTATATTAACCCCTACCCTTAAAATACATACGAATATTATGTAACATTGTGATTTGAATTCATTCAATTCAAGAAGAAAGAGTAAACTGTACGTTTAGAGTGCGGTTTTCAAGGAGCTTTCTTCCACGTACTACAAAGCTGTGGAATGAACTTTCTTGTGCGGTGTTTCCGGGACGATATGGCATGGGTACCTTCGAAAAAAAAACGTACACCTTCCTTAAAGGCCGGCAACGCTCTTGTGATTCCTCTGGTGTTGCAAGAGAATGTGGGTGGCGGTGATCACTTAACATCAGGTGACCCGTATGCTCGTTTGTCCTCCTATTCCATAAAAAAAAACTGTACGTGCCGTTTAATAAGTTAGCTAGAGTTAAGGGCTTCTCCTTAGGTCTTGGTATTAAATTTTGCAATAAAATACTAGACACTTGGATTCACAGAGCACAAATTCAAGAAGTATATTAAAGCTTCTCTGACAAAGAGGGCTTACTATAGTATAGTAGATTATATAGAGGATAATGATGCATCGTCCTTGTCTGATTCTGCGCAGGCAGCCTAAAATTCTATAATATTATATGAAACAAGCTGTTCTGTACATAATAAATAAAATACTGTTTTTGTCAATAATATTTCATAACATCAAGAATTAATTCGTAACACATGCTCCATCATTTTATATAATTAAATTGTTTCATAGCAGAACTGTCAAACCGTGTGTCAATAAATTCTCTCATAGAAAATATATGTCGTTAGCGCGTAACACGAAGTGTCTGTCAGATATTATTTTATTTGTTGA
>CATIXQ010000013.1:9718708-9849847 GCA_949711755.1 Leptidea juvernica | reverse complement strand
ATTGTGGCTATACCATAACTTATATGGTAATCCGTTTACCATTGAAATTGTAAATAATCTGTGATTTGTTTGACATGAAAACGTAAAAACACTCTTACCTTCTAATTTGCCAAGCAGGAATGCAAAACAAAAAGCACATTAAGGTTGGACATATATTTAACTTTTTAAATATTTCTCAAACTTCAAGGAGACTAAAATAATAAAACTAATTTAGCGATTTATATAATAACTATGTGACCCGACAGATGTTGTTCTGTACATAATAAATAAAATGCTATTTTTATGAATTTGTTAATAATATTTCATTACATCGAGAATTATTTCGTAAAATATGACTGATAATGAAATTCTCTCATAAATAAATTCTCTCATAGAAAATATCTGCATACAAAAAAATTATTGGTTATAAAAATATATATAAAAATCATCTCTCAAGTTGGACTAAACTGCACTCCATGGAGTAATCCCCATTTAAATCCGTTCAAAGATTAGGAGTTCACTGGGAGCAAATATCAAGACACTGGCTTATTATCTATATATATATATAATGAAAATGGTCTTTGTTTGAGGCTCTTTCATGCCTAAACCACTGATCGTATCGACATGAAACTCTACCACCATTTGATGCGAAATTTATCTAATTTATTTTTCGAATTCCAACGTTCCTTCATCAATTTAATTCCTTTTAAAATTCGCCTAGTATATTAATATTATAAAGATTAGGCATTGTGGTTACCTTTGGGCGCTTGTGGTTTCCCAGTTCTTGTTCTACCGCCTTCGATAAAGAATTCCAAATTATTATTCGCGGCTAAGCTGTTCAGTATGTAGGCCCTGTAAAAAATATTTATTGGAAACTTTAATGGTGTGTGTACACTCTTTTATATCGTCGGGTGACAGTAAAAAGTTGCCAGTGAAACAAGAATGTTGCCAGGTAAAACTAATTAAATCCAAGTGAAGTTTTACCTGCCGAGTTAAGAAAATATTTTGAATTTGGTAATTTCGCTTCTTCGAATTCCGCAAAGTAATATGATGACTTTTCTGGGAAAGTTATTGGTATTTTAATGTATTTAGTCTAAAAAAACATCTGATGTATTTTCTGTAAGTGTTTTATATACTGTTAAAAATAAATAATAAGAACCTTCTGTTTCGATTTCGACGAGGTTTTGGCACTGAAATGTAGAAATCCAAAATCACATCACCGGTATCCAACAAATATGGGAGAAATGAAGAAAATAATGCGAGCTTCTCCTAAACTGTATTTTAATAATTTTTTTCTGGTGCAACTAAATTCATATTTCAAATCGACGATCAAGTCATCTCCGATCTGCTTGATTCTTTAGTAGAGTAGAGATGTTGGAAGCTCTTTGTATCTTCCACCACCGGACATTACGACAAAATTCTAAATACCACTCGCATCACGTTAACGTCTGGTATTCCACAACCGCGCGTTTTGCAAGAAAACTCTTGCCACGCACAGCCACTTTGTGGAATCGAATTCCGGCTGCTGTTTTCCAAAACCGATACGACTTAGGGACTATCAAACGCCGACTCTCAAAGAAAAATTTAAAGAAATAAATATTATGACTGTTCATTGTCAGTACATTTATGAAAATTTAATATACGTTCACAAAAATCGTCACCTTTTTGCTCTTAATAGTGATTTTCATTATTATAACACTAGAAATAAGGGATTGCTTGTAACTAATTCTAGTAGGCTTCATAAGATACATAATAGCTTTAAGGGTAAATGTATACACTTCTATAATAAAGTCCCAGCCACTGTTCAGGCATTATCTTTAATTAAATTTAAATGTTTTATAAAAAATGGCTCTGTCGTAAATACTATTACTCCACTGCTGAATATCTAAATGATCGGACAGCCTGAGACTAGATTGTGATTATTTTATAGCGATAGAAATGACTGTACAATATTGTATATTTTTATTGAAAAGAGCGCAAAAAAAGAATGCTGGGAGAGTTTCTTGCGCCGCTTCTTCTCTCTCAGAGCGCCATTTGTTTCCGAAGCGTAGTATCTAGTAATTATTAGAAATGACATCAAAAAGAATTCTAAAGGAATCAATTTTGAGAAAATAAATGCCTTTTATGCCTTTTTATCAAGAAAAGAGCATACTTAAAGGCCGGCAACGCATCTCTTGACACCTATTGTTGCGGAAGTCCACGGGCGGTTGCCTCACCATTCCCCATTCCGTGAGTCTCTTGAACGTTTGCCCCCTCTTTTATAAAAAAAAAAACCAGTGTGCGGAACCTATTCTCCTGCAACACTAGAAATATGACTGTAAACACCTAAACTGCCAGCAGTTTAGGTGTGAACGCTTTTTTTGGAAAAACCGCACAAGGAAGCTCATTTCATAGTTTAGTTACCAGTGGGAGGCTCCTTTGCACAAGATGCCGGCTAGATTATGGGTACCACAACGGCGCCTATTTCTGCTGTGAAGCAGTAATATGTAAACATTATTGTGTTTCGGTCTGAAGGGCACCGTAGCTAGTGAATATACTGGGCAAATCAGACTTAATATTATTTTAATCTTAACAGAGTTTTTCAACAATCCTGACCGGCGCTACATTGTAATCGGCAGGGCGTATCAATTACCACCAACTGAACGTGCTGCTCGTCTGGTCCCCTATTTTCATTAAAAAAATAGTTTTAAGTGGAGGAAAGTTTGTGTATTATTACTATAGTTACCTCAAAGCAGATTTGTAAATGGGATCGCCATTGCTCTCAGAGCCTTCTACTCTTCTTCTGATGTAGAAAGCTCCACAGCCGCGTAAAAACCAACTAAAAAAAAAACAAACAACTATTAATTATCTGTAAAATGACTCAGAGCTAAGAACTTAAAAATATCACTCCATTAATCGTCTGTTCGTTGATGAAGATCATTTCTCTGGAACAACGTGTGAATTAGATTCTAGAATAAATAATATTCTTAGGTTTGCGGTTCTTTGTAGCTGTAAAATCAAGCTTGTAATTCAACCCAATTTAGGATAAGGTGAAGAAATCAGGCATCATCAATGCCAGTAACATTGGGTTTCCAGCGCAGGGTAGATACTATAGCTCTAACAATAGTAAGTAGTCTAATATTTAGTACATAGTAAATAAAACCTTTTATTTCCTGCAGACTTGAATAACTTCAGTTTATTCTTGATTATGTTGTATATTATGTTCATAAGCACATTGAGGAATATGCTAGAAACTGTGACAGTCATAATGTTAAAACGATTAACAAACATAAACTTGTTTTGCCTACTACTTGGTTAAGCATAATAATGCTATAGTAACGATACTATAGCATTAAAGATTTTCTTAATGATACCATAGACTGGGAATGTACCGAATACCCTCAGGCACTTTAATTATAAATGCTTATTGTACGATATTACATTGTAATCCATATTGTTATAAAAAAAAGCCCGCTTGATTTTCTTGCGCCCCTTCTTCTCAGGGCTGAAGCAGTCTATTTTGAATGGGTGGTGGTGGTTTTGACGTTCAATATGTGATTTTCAATCCTATTTTTATATATTTGAATTTGAATTTAAGTATTAGAATATATTGTATTAATAAGCTTGACACTGCCTAATTTTCTTAATTGTATACTGCAGGCCCTTAGCAAACATCTATAATTTGTTTTTTTTTTGTATTCTCTTAAAAATTTTGTAACGAAATATTGAATCTTGATTTTCTTTCTTTCCAATTCCTGTTCTATGCCCACGGGATCTTGCTATTCATTAAATTTAAAGATTCCAGATCATCATCAAGCTTTCTATTTTGTTTTATTTTATTATTTGTTATTGCTTTCATTTTGTTCCAATTGTAATTACTTTTATAATCTGTATGTTTTGTGTTAGTGTTTAAGTTTAGTAGTAATTGATTTTATGTCTTTTTAGTATAGTCAATTTGATTGAAGTCATGTGTTACACGGAGGTCACAGAAGATCAGCATTGCAACACATATTTGTGTTCGAACACATGCTGAGTGGCCCCCTTTTTAAACACCATTCGTTTTTATATTTTTAAGTTGTTTCATTTTATTATTTGTGTCTGTATGTGTGTGTGTGTGTATAAGTATTTCTTTCTTTCAACTGTACTATACTGCCACGGAAGTAACTAGAGCTAAAGATAAGTTCTACGGCTGTATGAAACTCACCCAAAGAAAGGTATCCTCATATTGTCACCGGCCGCGACTAAAGGCGGCCTCAGACCGGTGAGGTACAGCGTGAAGGTGACCAGTATGTAGTCGAAGTGCGAGCGATGTAAGGGCACGAACACAAGCGGCAGGCCGGCTGCCTTCGCGCGCCGCAAGCGTTCAATACACGCCGCGCGTGTACCGCAGCCGCCGCCCGCGACGCGACGCACGGCCTTATGGCACGCCCACCCCACGAACCTGGAAAAAATATAACACATTTGTATATTACTTGCATATGGACGCTCATTGACTGCGACAATCATAATGTTAACACAAGTAACAAACAAACTCCTGCTATTCGCCTAAGTTGAGGCAATATAATTGAATCCAATTTCAAAATAATTGTTAAAAAACGTTTTAATGATGAGCGAACGCCCTCAGACTGCTTAATTATATTTTTTTTGTACGATACTACATATTATATTGCAACTGCATTAAAAAAAAATCGCTGAGATTCTTGCACCAGTTCTTCTCAGGTCTGCTATACTATTTCGAATGGGTGGTAGTTTTTGACGATATGAATATATTTAGATTTGAATATCCCGGTAGGTGTAAATATTTATATGATGAATATGGATGTATGTTATCGAATCATAGATGTTTATACCTATGTATGATAAAGAAAGTTTACTGTATAAAATATATCATTGTCATAGTACAGGCAATGCCTAGTTTGGGCATGATAATTTGTGTAAAAGTGTGACAATATTATTATTATACGACCAGAGGGTTGTGGTCTGCCAAACCTACGGGTATCAGCCGGGAAAATTTGAGCAGTTCCCTCAATTACACATAGATTCCAGCACCATTATTTGTTTTTTGAAGGAAAAGCTTCTCTAGCGATCTTTTAACATCAGGTGACCGTACGCTTGTCGTCTGCTCTTCCATAAAAAAAGTACGGGGTGCATTCCGGGAGTGCCGGCAGAAGTGAAAAACTTTAACATTAACGTTGTGCATTTTTGAATATTTTTGGATGGCCTGAGAATAATTTAGCACGAATTGCTTTATTTATCAGTATAAAAGTACGAGCATTTATGTGGTTATATAGAATATTCAATTTATATTACAAAAAAAAATTAACACTTCCGAACTATTTCAATTATTATTTACATTAAACATTTTATCTCTCAGAAAAATTAACTTTCATCCATAATTTCAACTGTCTTACGAATTTTCGATCAGGCCACGTGTCCTGACGCGACTTTAACACTTTATACCCATCCCAAGAAAAGCGCTCAAAACCGCTAAAGAAGCATTCACCTTAAAAGTTTGCAAAACATTCCACAACCAGTTTGGCCAAATAAGTAAATCTATTTATGTATACAACATACATTAATGTATTCATATTCACCCCATTAACCAACGCTAACAATCTTATCGGCAAACCAAAAAAACATACTATTTACATTTTAATTACAACATAAAATTATTCAATACAATTAAGATAACAATATTATATAAACAATACCTGTCATGAATGGGAGGTTTATTAGGATTGTGAGAATGTTTGGGATATTTTAAATATAATATAAGTTACTTGCCGAAGACAGCCAGCGTCGCAAATATGTCGGTCTCAGTGAGTCATACATCTTTATGCCGTTTGGTTTCGAGACACTTGGCCCGTGGGGCCCAGAGGCATGGAGAATGTACAAAGTACTATCTACGCGCCTCAAAAGGTCTACTGAAAACCCAAGCGCTGGCAGTTATCTCTTTAAGACGGATCTATCCAACGCGGAAATGCTATATATAAATATCCTTGAATCATGGCAAACATGCATTAGGTCTAAGATAATTAGTATGTCTAACGTTCGTAACGTACAACCCTAATGGTTGATAATATTCGAAACGATGGAAGAACTCTTCGGTTTTCCCGAGCTGATACGACTTAGGGACGTTCGAGAAAAGAGCATACTCCCACCTTAAAGGCTGGCAACGCATCTCTCGACACACTTTCCGTGAGCCTCTTGCCCGTTTTCCCCCTCTTATTTAAAAAAATGTTCGTTTGGACGTTCAGCTCAGATGGTAATTGATACGCCTTACCCATAACAATGCAGTAGCTCAGGATTCTTGAAAAACCCAAAAATTCTGAGCGCACTACAATTGCGTTCGTCACCTTGAGACATAATATGTTAAGTCTCATTTGTCTAGTCTAGTCTCATTCCCAGTAATTTCACTAGCTACGGCGCCCTTCAGACCGAGTTACAGTAATGTGTAAACATTACAGTAATTTTTATAACAGTAATGTTTACACATTACTGCTTCACGGTGCAGAAACGGCGGAGAAATAGGCGCCGTTGTGGTACCCATAATCTAGCCGGCATCCTGTGCAAAGGAGCCCCCCACTGGTAGAACTTCACTCCAATATGAATAGTGTTCCGCGACACTCATGCAATTTTTTTTTTGTTGTTATAACAGCAATAGTAAATCACACTCTATGGAAAATTCCGTTATCGAACTGCGGCGGTCTTTGAGTAAACGCAAAAAAACAGACGGAATTACAGCCTTAGTACCAACTCAACTAAAAAGGAGGGCTTTTGTATTGAAATTGTTCATTTTTCATAGGACTCAAGATAAACAAATAATATTATTGTACTGAATTTAAAACGCAATATTATGTTATCGTTTCATAAGTTAGTATATAACTTATCAATACTTTTGGCCTTCGACTCTTCCGATATTCGTTAATAGCATGATTCACAGTTCGCGATCGGGTTAAAGGCTACATTTGCCCACGTGCCCATCTTATGCATAGCGGGTAGCAACCGTTTGCGACAAATCGTACGTTTTATCATTTATATGGTTTATCATAATGATAAACTATTTTTGCATAATATTTATTTAACTTGAACTATTTATATACGGTCAAATACTGGAGCAGATATTTAATGATCTGGTGAAAAATACTTGTTTCATTTATTGTTTGCACAAATTTATGAGATGTTCTTGTTTACTTTTTTACACAATAGCTGGGCCATTTGGTTTTTAACGATTTTATTGAATAATGTTGCCCGTACTTACTGTTACAATATCAGTGGGAGCAGTGCCGGATTAACCACGTAGTAAAACTAGCAATTGCTACGGGCCCCGCTCGAAAGGGGGCCCCGCATAGTTAAGGCGAAGAGTAAGAAGAAAACACTCAAACATGGTGTTTTTAGACAAGTTTTGAGGGTGAAAGTATAGCATTTCGAGCTATGAACACCACTTAATCCTGTTACACATATCCTTAAGTTTTATTAGTAGTTTGCTAATGCTTGCTGTTGGTTATAGTTAACACTGCCGAGCCTTTTTGAACTACCACTTTTCTTTGAAGTTAAACAGGTTTTGTGGCATGGCGTGACGCATTTTTTTGGTACTTCTCTCAGAATAAGTTATTCTTATAGCTTGTACTTTTTTGTGTAGGTTCATTTTTTCAGATTAGTAGTGAATAACGAGGATTGTAAGCATATAAACTGTTTTCCATCCAAGAATTTTGAAAATATTGGCTTTGTTACATAGATGGCAGGCCGGCAGCCGTGAACTCATATCGCTCAAGGTCGCTGGCATTTAGTGTCGCCTTAAACCATCTCTCTCTAACTCATCTCTGCTTGAGAGTAATTTTTGAATGAAACTTATTAAGATGTGGTTTATTGAATTTATTTGAAGTCACAAAAACGTGAAACTTTTAAAACTAAGACAATCCACGTCAGACACTCGGTAACAGACTATTTCCAATGTAGACCAAGTGCTCTCTGAAAGATTTTGCTACGGGCCCCGCGTTTGCTAAATCCGGCACTGGGTGGGAGGCTCCTTTACACCAGTGGGAGGCTTCTTTGCACAGGATACCGGCTAGATTATGGGTACCACAGCGGCGCCTATTTCTGCCGTGAAGCAGTTATGTGTTAGCATTACTGTGTTTCGGTCTGAAGGACGCCGTAGCTAGTGAAATAACTGGATAAATGAGACTTAACATCAATGTCTCAAGGTGTAAGAATTTTTGGTTTTTTTCAAGAATCCTGAGCGGCACTGCATTGTAATCGACAAAGCGTATCAATTATCATCAGCTGAAGCTCGTCTCATCCCTTATTGTCATAAAAAAAAATGTTGTTCAGAACCCACCGAGTGTAACGCTCCAATAAGGTATAAGAATATTTGGTACTAATAATACAAACCAACATATTGACCGTGTCAATACTTCGCACCGATAGTGACAAGTTACGTAATATAATAAAGTTTAGATAACTTAATGTAAATATTATATTTAAAAAAAATTGTAATCTAATTTATCTACTATATTGACATTTTATGCTGTGCATAAATTATAAAATACAACAAATTAGTTGATTATACTGTCAACTGTTAATCTATACTAATATTATAAAGCTGCAGTGTTTGTTTGTTTGTTTGAACGCGCTAATCTCTGGTACTACTGGTCCGATTTGAATGATTCTTTCAGTGTTGGGTAGTCCATTTATCGAGGAAGGCTATAGGCTATGTTTATTTTTTTTCAAAATTAGGGATCCGTAATAAAATTGCTATTTTGTAACACAAGGTGTAAAATCGAAAACCTATTTTTTCGTGCGCTGCAAAAACTATTGACAATAGAACAAAATGATGTACAGGCTATATATATATAGGCAATATTTTATTACTTATAAAACTATCGCGTGAATTATAGTTTATATGGCAAAACAACGTTTGCCGGGTCAGCTAGTGGAAAATTTATAATTTTAAAACTTTTGTCTATGGACATATTATTGATAATTGTTAAAGAGTTAATACGCTGGCAATACTTAAAGATTCCGGACGGTATTTGAAATTGGAACACATCGAGAATAGATCACATTTTAGTTTTTGTCATTTGATTTTTGTTTAAAAAATACATTGTGAAATCGCTTTGAAATCTGTGTGGAGTAAGTGCAATAAAATTAACAATAAATATAATCACGCCACTACTTTTTAGTAGCTTGCCAATCAAAGTATATTACTTTTAACGTGAAATGAAAAAAAAACCAATGGCCATTTTTAATGTTAACAGTAGAATAAATTTTGTATTAAAATTTAAAACAAAAAAAACGGGTGACTGTAAATAATCAACAATAATAGGTATATCTGTTTGTTTACACATGGCATCCCTAATGATGAAGCTGACTAAAGGCATAAAAGGCATTTATTTTCTCAAAATTGATTCCTTTAGAATTCTTTTTGATGTCAGTTCTAATAATTACTAGATACTACTACCGCTTCGGAAACAAATGGCGCTCTGAGAGAGAAGAAGCGGCGCAAGAAACTCTCCCAACATTCTTTTTTTGCGCTCTTTTCAATAAACATATACAATATTGTACAGTCATTTCTATCGCTATAAAATAATCACAATCTAAGTCTAAGAGCTGGCAACCTATTTTTTTTCAATTCTTTACATAATTTCCTTTAATATGACTTAAAATTTATTAAAAAAAAAGTATAGGTAGATAACATAAACCTATAGTAGAAAAATAAGTATACTAAAATAAATGAAGCTAATTACGGACAATTTTTATATGCAAAAATAGCTAATACATAACGTCATTAATACATACACCCTCAACGTTTATGTAAAACTAGTTGACCCGACAGTCATTGTTCTGTATATAATAAATAAAATAATGTTTTTATATGAATTTGTCAATAATATATCATAACATCAAAAATGACTTCGTAAAATATGCACCCTGCTGTCGTAATGAAATTGTTTCACAGCAGAACTGTCAAACCGTGCGTCAATAAATTCTCTCATAGAAATTATGTATGGACACATCAAAGGAAAAACAAGTTTGTTGTTTTTATTTAATTTAGCAGCATTTTCCTATTAATTCACCTTTTAAACCTTCTCTGGACTTCCACAAATAATTCAAGACCAAAATTAGCCAAATCGGTCCGGCCGTTCGCGAGACTAACGAACAGCAATTCATTTTTATATATAGATAGATTAGTAATATCAAAAAAACCCATAGCTGCATAATCGAACAGTGGGATCCTGTACTATGATATGTCACTTTTTAACTTTAACATTAACAATACGATGGCGCAACAAATCCTGCAGCAAATTAAAGTCGGCGCAACAGCTAATATGATAATTTATTGAAGCAGGCGTCGTTACTTTGCGGAAATCCATAATTATCCAAATGAGACTGATTGAGATGAGAGATTGAGTCTCGCGCCAGAGTTTGGCGAGTCGACATCTCCTGAGGATGCCTCGTGTAGAGGCGAAACACGTGTCGAATTGTTCAAAGATAAATATTAGCGGAATTAACACTAAAGAAAACTCAAAACTCAGCGTAAGAATGTTATTTTTTTTGGGACAATACAATACAGTAACGCAAATTTTAGAATAGAATAAAAATTTATTGATAACAAAAAAAAAAATTTTTTACTAGTTGATATTTACCTCAACACATTATTCGACATTGCAGAGCTGATATCGCGCAGCACTTTCATAGCTCTCTCCTCCACTCTCTTCCTGACCTGCTCGTAACGAGATTCACTCTTCTCTCCTTCACATTTTTTCAGCTCCTCCCTTGTCTTCTCTTCGATGGCTCTTTGGAAGCGTTCGTCATTTACCACCTGCAATAATAAAGTGAAACATGCAACGATTTTTTTTACAGCTTTATTTATTTATGGAAGAGGAGGACAAACGAGCGTACGAGTCACCCGATGTTAAGTGATCACCGCCGCCCACATTCTCTTGCAACACCAGAGGAATCACAGGAGCGTTGCCCGCCTTTGGAAACGTGTACGCTTTTTTTGAATGTTCCTGTTTTGTTTGGATCGCGCAGTCGTGAAATAAATGAGTCAGCTGCATGTATCTTTTATGGCAACAAGGGACGAGACAAGCAAGACGTTCAGCTGATGGTAATATATACGCCCTGCCCATTACATTGTAGTGCCACTTAGGATTTTTGGAAACCCCAAAAATTCAGAGCGGCACTACAATTACGCTCGTCACCTTAAGACTTGTTAAGTCTCATTTGCCCAGTAATTTCACAAGCTACGATTACCTTCAGATCGAAAGACAATAATGCTTACATATAACTACTTCACGGCAGAGAAAGGCGCCGTTGTGGTGCCCATAATCTAGCCGGCATACTGTGGAAAGAAGCCTCCCACTGCTAAATGCCCTTAGTTGCCTCTTACGACAACCTTGGGACTGGGACTTCCCTATTCTTTTAATGTCCCGGGGAAGCACAGGGAAAATAAGGCCCGGGCTCATGCCCGACCAAAATAATATTGTATCAGACAAGGGTAGTACTCACGCTCGGCACGACGTCCTTGTAGTCATACTTGAGGAGATTCAAACACTGCGCCAGATCGCACAAGAAGCGGGAGACGACGCCGCCGTTCGCGAACGTCTGCCGCCCGATGTCCAGGATATTGATAACGGCCCCGGGGTCCGCGACCTTGGCGTCTTGCCACGAGTCCTGAAAAAAAAATCGCTATTCAATTGACGTTGAAGTAAATAGATAGTAAAATGAAAGGCCCTCCACAGTGCGGTCAAGGAAATTTCTTCCACGTACAACAAAGATGTGGAATGAGCTTCCTTGTGCGATGTTTCCGGGACGATACGACATGGGTACCTTCAAAAAAAGATAACGCTCCTGTGATTCCTCTGGTGTTGCAAACGAATGTGGGCTGCGGCCATTACCTAAGATCAGGTGACCCGTACGCTCGTTTGTACTCCTCGTCCATACAAAACAATAAAAGGGTTCATAAAATTATAAGGCGCCGTCGCAAGAGCATATGCCCGTAGAGACTATTACCAAATAATAAGCTTTAGGTAGGTAATAATTCCTAATAATAATATATTATTACTATAACTGAATATTCCTACATTACTACTGAAACATAATAGTACAATTTTTTTTTAAATTTTGATAATTATAATATACTAGCTGACCCGGCAAACGTTGTTTTGCCATTTAAATTATTTTTAGAAGTAGACCGTTTCTTGGACATTGCTTTATTTTTTTAAAATAAACGTAGCCTAAGTTACTCCTTATTACATCAGCTACCTGCCAATAGAAGTGGCCGGATTAGATGGAACAAACAGACAGACCGACAGGCAGACAGACAAAAATTGTAAAGAATGTTATTTTAGTGCATATACGGTACGTATATGTTTTCATAATATAAATTTAGTAAAAAACGGTTATTTCAATATTACAAACATACACTCCAATTTTATTTCAATATGTAGATAATTTACACAATGTTTTTATAAATTATAGCTTATATGTTATTCTGGTGTGTAAGCTATGTTATTGCAAAGTTTCATCACAATTCATTCAGTAGTCTTTGCGTTAAAGAAGTTCAAACATACATCCAGACATACAAACTTTCACATTTATAATATTAATAGGATTTCCTTATGATCATAAAATTACATGAAAACTATTATCGATAATCAATTCAATTGAAAAAATATCTACCAGAAACCTCCATACGTTTTGAGTCTATTTTTGTTTGTGTATGAAATAAAACTAAGTATAATAAATATAACTTCACAACGAGCATATTTTCTGAAATATCATTAAATAAACATATAATTGTTTAAACCGTTTTTTTTTAAGTAAAACATCTTTAGGCGCGACTCAGATTTTTTTTTCTGACGGAAGTAACGCTCAGTACAAAAGTCAATTGAAAGAATTTTTTAAGCCGTTATAATTTGTTTTAAAAATTATTTCAAGTTTCTCAGTAATATTTTTTAAAAATCTCCAAGTGTTTTTATTGTTTATTGAAGTAAAACTTCTTTAGGCTCGATTTGGGAGTAACTCAGACATTTTTTCTGATGGAAGTAAAATGAAAAAAAAATTTAAACCGTTCTTTTTACATTTTTGTTTATTTATTTTTGTAATAAATAATGTTTAAGTTTTTAAGATTTTTTTGAAATTTGCGACATTCTTAATTTGTTTTTAGTTTTTTCGTCTATTATTAGGGCAGGCAAAGGGTTCGAGCCCATAAAGCCATATTCGTTCATATTCAGTAACAACGTAAAATTGTGCTAATAATAATATACCTAACCTTCAATTTCTTATTATCAATTATTTTATTTTATGAGTGAAAATTTTAAAATGTGCTAGTATTAATTAATTATAAATATAATATAAAATGAAAATAATAATCAATCAAATAAAATAGCGGAATCCCAGGAACATTTTACTCTTTCATCGATAAAAGAATAAAAGAAAAAATCAAAAATTTGAAAATGAGTAATTGACCTATAAAAGTTTAAGTATTTATTTTCTAATGAATAATAATAACAATATATAAAATTACATAATTCTTTGTAAAATATATAAAATCTCACTTGTTAAAATAGTATTAATTATGTGAATAATAGCATTTTTTTTATTTTAGGTGGAGGAAATGCCAACTTTGCCCAAAAGATGAAGTTACATAGTCAGCGTTTCCGAGAAAAATAATAGAAAATAATCTAACAATGCTCCTAACTCTTCAGTAATACGTGAGTGCTTGGTTGGTAACACGGCTTTATTTAATGTGATAATATATTTATCTGTTAATAATTACTCCTAAAGTAAATTATTATTACGTTTTACTTCAATCGCGCGAAAAGATTTTTTAAACATCTAGTCGCTGAGAGTATTTCTCCTTAAAACGAAGCCTTATGAAAAACTATCAATAAATATGAATCCCAAAATCTGTCCCATAGTTAGATTAGGCTAGGTTATCGGGCTCCAATTTTCCGCACTTTACATACACTTTGGATAGTCCATTGTGAGACTGACATATTATTAAAAAGTCGTAATGCGCACTCGCATTTGCTGCGGATGTACATAAGAGGTATGCAGAATAAGTACAGTCACTGAACATACCATAGTGAAGTCAAATTACTATTGAAAAAAGTATTAACTTCAAACGTTGATCGCAATTCTTGCGCAGGCATGAGCCGTAGTATAGTGCGTTGTTCGTCGCACAATGCGGCTGGTTTCATGGTACGAGGTCGTCGCACCCGGCCTGCGCCGGCCGACTCTCATTGGTCGCCGCGGCCTGCGATCATCACGCCACAATGTGTCTATTTTGGAATAAATGTCATTCACGATACGTTGCTGTTCGGTTGCGGATATCGTCCAAATTTTATAATGGCTAATGGCCGTTTTAAATAACGTATCTCTATTTACGGATAGATTTTTTGACAAGTTTTATCGTTTAAACGATAAAACGTTTAAATGATAACGAACGAAAATAGCATTAATGTCATTTTAATGTATATTTTCCGTTTAATGACAAGATCTTATCTATCTTTAGTTATATCCAATATAGTTTGTTATTAGTTATATTTCAAAGCTATCTGTCGATAGGTTATTGACATGTATGTAAGTGTAAAAGGGTAGATTTGTCTACCGCTAGTAAGTTAAACTAAGGATAGATAGGTTATTGAAAACGGCCGTAAGTGCTGTGTTAACCGGGAAGGTTGAGATTTATACACAAAAGAATTTACTATTACAATGACGTAACTAGCTGATGATATATATGGTGTTTACCGCTATTATCTGCCCAACACAGTGTATGGATAATGATATAATTGTAATAAAATTTTATTAAAACTAATAAAGCTACACATTCCTATAAAAATAGCATAATTTTAAAACCTTTACATACACAATCTAATCTCAGCTTTGCAATTAGCCATATCTACTGTTATTTAATTAGGAAGAAAAATCGCTACAATAACATGTGAACGAAATGGATAAATAGCAATATAATTTAGAAGAATGAAAATCTTGGGCAGCAACAATGTAAAAACAAAACCAAAAACGTTCTAATCTTACATTAAACCTAAAAGTAAGTCTAATGTAATTCTATACATTATACATTTAAATTACATTTCATCGAACCATGGAAATAAAATTGGAAATCTTTACCGACCGACCTCTAGCTTTGGATACGACCTCAATCGCATCATTCAATCTGTCATCCCGAGAGTTGATTGATTGACTGATAATAGAATGTCTAATAATCACAAGAATAATAAATAATAACATAATACCTCACATAATTACACCGGCAAGCGATGATATAACAGCAGATAAATTCACATTAGTTGATTACCGCCGCACATGTTTACATGTTAGGTTACGTGTAAGAATTACAAGAACACTGCCCGCATTTTTTGAAGAAAGTAGGTAACTCTGTAGTTTGAAGGTATCGAGAGAGACCCTATAAGGCGATGGGGACGGCTTGGAAACTGATAGCCCAGTTCAAATCGGTTCAACCGGTTAGAAATAGTAAGAGCCCTTCAGGGTGGAATGAGAATGGAATGGAATAAGCTATTGTTGTCAATTACTATTTCACTGTCAAAAAAATCTGCTACAAAGCCAAGCCAACGATACACATGGAGAACGGACCAAGTAATAGCAATACGCGCACTATATTGACCATTCTCTAGAACGTGACAAAGCAACAATTGTGTGTAAGCATTACGAATACATTACTACGTATTAAGCACACCAGACTAGAAGGAGTTAACTAACGGTCGCGCCTTCTTTTAATCCCGTTCACACTTTATTGGTCGCATTTATGTACATCACTCACTTAAATAGAATTCTTTTTATTCGGATTAAAATGTGTATTATCTAAATTTATACATTATTAATTGCAGAACTTTATTTATGCCCATGTATAACACTAATAATAATCAGAAAATTACTACAGTTTCACTGACTACTTTATTTCAAACGTACTAAGGTTACAAGGTAGGTTGTTTGTAGATCACTCAACTTTCCTTCTAGCACCCTATTGATATCTTTATTACAATTTTATTTATGTAGGTCATGTCAATATAGCATATTTTACGAATTTTTATTTGCGCCATTGCCAAATTTATGGACGAAGAATACCCCTAGAAGCGTAGATCAGAATCACAAACAACGCCTCTAGCGTTCTATATAAAAACAGTGGCACTCCGGTAGTGCCGACAAAAGTGGGAACTTGTAAGTTGAATCATCAGGAAATATTGTATTGTGCAGGAAGTACTTTTAAATGAAGTATTTTTGGCAACGTCGCGTGTTTCTAATGGTTTTTCCATCTTAAAAATGCCAACTTGTATGTGTATCATGTACATACATACTGTGTATGTTATACATATATTGTGATATATATGTACTCGTACATACTTGTATAAAGAAGTGTCGGTAACAGTGTCGCGAGTTCAATGGATTTCCACTTCTCAAATTCAAATATTTTTATTCAAAATAGGAGTATCACTTATTGAAAGTAAAGACGACCTCAAAAAAAGTACGCCTTAGACTGATTGAGAAGAACTAGCGCATGAAACTCAGCGGACCTTTTGACTTTTCGAAAATGCTTAAATGAATGATGAAATACCTAAAGAAGTTTTTCACTTCAAAAATATTTGTATTAACGTTTATGGGCGATGCAGATTTCTCTTAACACAGAGAAATGCTATGATAAAACCTTTGCGTTCGATTACAATATTATATAATATATTCGAACCTAGGACCTCTAGCTTAGTGGGGAGGGCCACTAACCACTGTGCTATATGGGTCGTCAATTTAAAAAAATATACACACAGGGAAATAACGTAAAGGATAACCCTAAGATAATTTTTATATTCCGTCGAGACATACGTTATATACTGTGATAGCTGCTAACACGTCGAAAACTCTATTTTGAGCAACGCACGCACACGAAAGTAATAAACCTGGCCTGTGCTCATGCATCGTCTAACAGCAAGAGGCTCTATGTATTTATTTATTTATTAGGGTATACAATCCAATTTGACACGAAAACTTATTTAGAATACATATACACAACTTCTAACAATATTGAACATCCAATTATGATTAATTATGGGTAAACACAACATAATTAGATGTGGACGTATAAATTATTTAAGGGATTAACATTGTGAAGTATTTTTTTTCGCAAAACGAATAGCACCGTTAGTGTAAAAACAAATAAGTCGAACGGCATTTCTCATAGAACCCAGACGATTTAAGATCTGCCTTCTGTCACGATCGGACAACAACATGAAATGTATTTAGAATTAATAATAGGTAACACAACACTACTTTGTGTATTTGCATCAAAACAATTGTTAAACTAAATCATGACTCGGTTGTTTTCAATTAGAAATTACAAAACCGTGTATGAATTAAGTAAACGCTTTTATAAACCTCAGTAGGTAATCTCAAATCTTTTTTTATATTATTTACATAGTAGCGAACTACGCAGTTCACTTTTTGCGGTCAATAAGGAAAAACGATCGTTACGAGTTATTTTATGGAACAATGCCTCGAATGACAAAAATAAAAGTATTAAAAAAAAATATTAACACGCTTTGGTTGAAAAGATAATGGTTGAAATTTAAAATGAACATCAATTCCTGCCTTTTCGACGATAAATGAAAAAATCTTAATCTTAATATATATAAATTACGTGTCACGTTGTTTGTCCGCGATGGACTCCTAAACTAATGAACGGATTTTAATGGGGAGTCTTCATGGAGTGCAGTTTAGTCCAACTTGAGAGATAGGATAGTTTTTATTTCGATTTGGGGCCCATAATTATTTTTACTATCAATATTTGTTTTGTATGGACATATTTTCTATGAGAGAATTTAGTGACGCACGGTTTGACAGTTCCGCTGTGAAACAATTTCATTATAATAACAGGGAGCATTTTACGAAATAATTCTTGATATTATGAAACAACGTCTGTCGCGTCAGCTAGTATACTATAAACTATAAAGTAACAAAAACTTATTTTTCAAATTGAAAAATGGAATAATTTTATCAAAGTAATGTTTTGTCATCGGTCCTTGATAAATCTACGAAATTTGAACAAAATCTGGCCGTTTTACAAACGTGTTACAAACAAACATACATACAGGCTAGGCAAACTAATAAAAATTGTGAAATAATCTAACGTCATACAATTAAAAATAAAAAAAACGAGACCGTCTTACTAAAAACAAACGGTATTGGAAATTATTTAATTGATGTGAAAATGTCGCAATTGCTACCTGGAAATGATAAATTTCAAGCGACGACAAAAATAGCGGTCAAGCGTAAGTCAGAATCGCACGCGAAGGGTTCCGTATTGTCGTATAAGTAATCCTATTACACCACAGCTGAATATCTAAATGATAGGACAGCCTGGGACTAGATTGTGATTATTTTCTAGCGATAGAAATGACTGTACAATATTATATATTTTTATTGAAAAGAGCGCAAAAAAAGAATGCTGGGAGAGTTTCTTGTGCCGCTTCTTCTCTCTCAGAGCGCCATTTGTTTCCGAAGCGGTAGTAGTATCTAGCATATTGGAAATGACATCAAAAAGAATTCTAAAGGAATCAATTTTGAGAAAATAAATGCCTTTTATGCCTTTATATTCCTTCCTAAGATTTGAATGTAATTTTTTAAATGAAAAGAGAGAGCGATATACACAGCCCGCGGAATGACGAACTTTGGTAACCCATCGGAACCCTAAGGCTGGGTTGCGTCATATTAGCTGTTATAGTTAAGGTTTAAGTGAAATTTAACGTATTGGCATAGTTAAAGTGAAAAAGTGAAATATTAAGTCAATTTCCAATATTTATTTGAAACTTTTGACAGGTCGCTATTTAGCTATTTAACATTAACAACAGCTTTAACCGGCGAAGATTGGACGGTTACGGTTAACAATCAAAGTTATGACGTCATTTAAAAATTATCAAATGGTGCAACACATCTTTTGCTTAACCGGTACTTTAACATATATGTAATTGTTAAGTTAGTTGGTGCAACCCAGCCTTAGTAGGTTTCAAATATACAATAACAGACGGAACGTTATGACAATCAATTGAGAAGGAGACCTCGCCCTAGAACTTCGCACGGAGGGTTTATTAATGTATTTTACGCCTCGGCAATTGGCATCACTGTGTTTGTAAATTGTGAACAGTAACAATACATAATGAAAGTTGAAACTAATTCGCTTACATAACGAGACTTACACCGCTAGCAGTGGCCTAAATTATTTCAGTTGCGCTTAGGGTCTCCATCCGTCCGGATTAGTCCGGACTCTCAGACTCTACTCCGGATTTTGGATTTTGTCCGGCTCATTATTTTTCATCAACGAAATACATTTTAACCCAAGAACCTAAGGTGGTCTACCGGATAATAATACCAAAACTCATGGGCGTTGCGGGACTCGTCGCGGGTCGATGAGTAACTCGGACGGTATCGTCCATGAACTTTCGTACAAATTAATTTGTATATTTACTATCCCAGAAGTGAGGATACCTCTCAAGAATAAAATTTAATGTAATTAAAGGCCGGCAACGATCTTGGTGTTGCAAGAGAATGTGGGCGGCGGTGATCACTTAACACCAGGTGACCCGTACGCTCGTTTGTCTTCCTATTCCATAAAAAAAATCTATTCAGGCTTGGAAACCGAAAAACAATCTATGCTGTTAGCGTCCTAGAACATAGAAAACTTATCATTTTATTTTATCCTTTAACGGTTAACCGAAATTTAATGGTTTTTTCTTAAGTTTGGTTTTCCTAATAAATAAATGTAGGAAACGGCTGTAGGATTCATAAAATTAGAGCATACATATGTATGGATGTATACATATTTATTTATTTATAATCGCTTATAAAATGCTCACAGAATACCTTTATTTATTTATGGTGTATGTGGATGATGCAGCTACTGTACTCAATAACTTTTGTATCAATTTACATTAACTTTTTTGACTTACTCGTGTAAGACATTCACTATTTGAAGTTTGAGTGTGTTTGTTGCATCATTTTACATATTATATTGTAATTGAAATGATTTGTAAATAGATGTAAATTCAAATCTTGATATAAAAGTGTAGCAATGAGTTTCTTGCTACTTCTTCTCATTAGCATAACCCTTTACGAAGTAGCGGTAGATTCAATAAGATTTTTTTTTTGTAAGTGTCATTTCCGTGACCTACGTGAATAAACTGATTTTGATTCTATTTGATTTGAGAGCCGTTTTTGAGATCTCGATACAAACAAATATTTCTCGTATAATAAATAGCATAGGATTATTTCTTGTTTCCACTCGTTCCCGTTAAAAGGGCAGACAGACAAACATACCGGGTAACGAAATAAATCAGTTCTTCTGCTTGAGATTCGCAATAATCAAATCGTTTTTATATAAAAGAAATAAAATTTAATAATGCCATCAAATATTATAGTTCTTGTGCTGAAACGCGTTGAATAATTATACTTAGGTATAATTAAGATTTTTTATATGAAACACGAAACCATCCGTAAATTTCTTGCCATGTTTTTTTTTACACTTTTTTATGACAACACCTTCCTTCAGAGCGCAAATATTTATCGAAAGGCGAAAAGGATTAAAATATAACTTAACTTTTTATCTATCATGATTTCGATCAATATTAATTTACACTGGAATAAGAAGAATGAACCAGAAGAACAACCCCATGATAATATAAATGGCGACTCATCTAAGATACTGACTTTACCAGTGGGAGGCTCCTTTGCATCGGATGCCGGCTAGATTATGGGTACCACAACGGCGCTTATTTCTGCCGTGACGCAGTAAGCATTACTGTGTTTCGGTCTCAAGCGCGCCGTACCTAGTGAAATTACTGGGCAAATGCGACTTAACATCTTATGTCTCAAGGTGACGAGCGCAGTTGTACTGCCGCACAGATTTTTTAGGTTTTTCAATAATCTTGAACGGCGCTGCATTGTAATAGGCAGGGCGTCTCTATTTCCATCAGCTGAACGTCCTGCTCGTCTCGTCCCTTATTCTCATAAAAGAATATAAAAGATAAAGTCAGTCGATAATGATACACGAAAGTTTCAGTAAACTATTGAAAAAATATTGATCTAAAGTGAAGCTAAAAATAAATGCAACGTTTAACAAATTGAAAACACACGCACCTACGAACTACCTATCCATTTACTCAGTGTATAAATAAACCGTTCATTCTTGGACATCAACCAAAAAGCCTGCAATAATAAAATGAATCAACAACTAAGTTGCAATTTACCAACGCGGTGTACCATACACGTACGATAACAGCACCGTATTATACTGATGTCAAACGGTCGCTGCCCGCGGAGAACTTTAGCGTTATTGTGCTGATTTAAGGAGGGTTAACAGAAAAAAAAAATTGCGCGTAGGGCATATATTTCATCTACGTGTGTGTCTATAGGTACTATACTGGTAAAGCAGAAACGAACCATCGCATGGGCTGCGTTCAATCCGCAATTGACCACGTGTTTGCATACATCCCCTGAAACTAATGAGTGACTTCAACTGGGGCATAATGCCCAATGCCTTGGGTCGCGCACCACAGGCTCAGGACGATCTGTGCAAAATTTTGCATTGGTGTAATGTCTTGTCCGATTGGTTTACGGCCGTTTCCAATATTCAGTCTATTGCTTACTTAAGATAAAAATCGTAATTATCTTTGACTTTTCTGTCCCAATAAACTTATTGACGGTGACTCATCTTATCCGTACACGCTGTCTGTCAATGAGAGGAGGTATAGCTTACCAGCGATAGAAGTTTGTATATAAATTGCAATTCACGCGTCCCAATATAAGGCGATAAGAACGACTTATCGGGTATATTGGGACAGCTTCAGATTGTTGACAGCTAATTACTAACAGTAGAAGTTAGTAATTTATCTCTATCTGTACATAGTATATTGGGAACGGCCGTAAGAAGAATTCGTAGAAAACGTTAGATAGACCAAATCTATAAATAAAATTTGATCAAATTGGTTGCACTGAAAAAGAAGGAGGGGTTCTGCGACACACTCATGAAAAAGACGCAGGGGGTCGCCATTGAATTAATTTCTCACCCTCTGAGGGCGGAAAGAGGGTGTCAGAGCTGAGCCCATACCCTGGCTCTACTTTTTTTTATGACAATAAGGGACAAGACGAACAAGACGTTCAGCTGATGGTAATTGATACACCCTGCCCAATACAATGGAGTGCCGCTCAAGATTCTGGAAAAACCCGAAAATTCCAAAAATTCTGAGCGGCACTACAATTGCGCTCGTCTCCATGAGACATAAGACGTTAAGTCTCATTTGCCCAGTAACTTAACTAGCTACGGCGACCTTTAGACCGAAACACAGTAATGTTTACACATTTACTGTTTTGCGGTAGACATGGCGCCGTTGTGGTACCACTGGTAAACTTCTTCCAAGACGTTGGGAGAGTCATCGGGTATTAATTGTCTGCGCTATTCGCTTGGAACAGAAGCTTGTTTTTTTTTTTAATATTTTATTTTTAACAACTTTCCATTTCTTTGCGTTGTGTCCTTGCTAGTAGCTTGTCAGTCAGTCAGTCATTGGTCGTCTTCGGCCTGTTTTGTGCAGGCCTCTCCTCATCTTTACGTATAGGATCATAGGTCATTTGAGTGCAGATTATAATTCGAAACACGATGCAGACTTGCTCGATTAATCCACGATTCTCATTAAGAGTCACAAAAAATATTAAATACGCAGTGTGTTATAAAAATATTCTAGCTGATTGCATAATTTAGTGGGCAATAAATAATACATTGAAGCGATGCAATCAACTGCAAGCTTACGAATTTTTACTTTTAATTCATTTAAATAAATTGCGCATTCAGTATTTATTTCAGTTCTGTGGCACGCACCTATTTTTCTATGTCATCCACCAAAACTTATCAGAAGCTTTAACGACCTTCAAAATTAACTTGGTATAAAGTTAGAACTGAGAATAAACCAAGAATATCCAAAATGTTGAACGTAATTCTGAAATTTAACGAATGTCGAGCAGCCCAGTTATACTTCCGAATAAACCAATCATAAGCAAAATGTCTATTTGTAAACATTTTGCTTATTCTTGGTTTGTTATCAGGTTTAACTTTATGCCAAGATTATTTGTAAAGTCGTACGTATTTAAGTTTTTGTAGTTATTCTTCGTTATTTTATTCGTTAACGCTATTTATTTTTTTCACAGAACACCAACCTTAAATATGTTTAAAACAGCGTAACAAACATATTAATTATTGTTTCTGTAATCATTTTAAGTTGGATACCAATTCAAACATCAATCACGTCACTTAAAATATCACTCAATTATGTAATATCTTTATACGGGCACTTCTTGTATATATATATATATATCTAATATATATATAATCTGAATCTCGGAAATGGTTCTAACGATTTTCATAATATTTAGTATACAGGGGATTTCAAGGGCGATAAATCGATCTAGCTTGGTTTCAATTAAAAAAAAATGTAGTTTTATCCATGTTTCAATGAAAAACAGCTACAATAACATTAAATTATTAAGGTAAATTTTGCGAATATGTAAAGACTGTAATAGCTGAGATAGAACATAGGGTGATCCGGAAAGCAGAAGACCCAGGTTCGAATCCAGATGTCCTATTAGTTTTTGTTTTGTTAAAATTTTGTACATTCTTAAAAATCCGAGCAAGGCAAAATATATAGGTATGGAATACAAATTCACAATCATCTTACGATTTTCAGAGCGATGTTTCATTTGTAAGACACTGTTTATTTTTTAAAGTTACACTTTAAAGTTACTTACTATTATCGCTGTACACAGATATGACTGACATGTACAATTAGTACTATTACAACTCTGTATATCAATTACCATTAGAATGGGAATTTATAGAAATAGTACTCACATGAGAAATTTTCATGAATGAATAAAAATCCCTTACAAACCGAGAGCCTGCAACTTCGGCAGACCGATATATAGAGGAGACGAAGAAACTAACCACAGAATTTGATCAACAATTGACGACATAGGATCACGTTTCCAATGGCCGCGGGACGACGATGCCTGACCTTGTTGGATACTTGTTGGATGCACTTACTAATGATGACTGTAATCACGACCATGATGTTCACGAAGGATCCTTAAACTAAAGGTTGATGCAAACCATATACGAGCCTTTATATTTGTACAATTTATTCTTTATTACTTTTTGATACTATTTAAACACGATTCATATATTGCATGCAGCACCTTTCAAACTCATTTATTATGTAAATTACCGCCGTTAAGTTACTTGTATGTTCTTCTCACGAGCTCTACTTTTTCCGGACATGTGGTAGATTCAGTAGTTTAAAGTAATATTAATAGTAACTTTGACCCCAGATAAGCTGACATCATAGGCAGGCTTCCTTTTAAAATAATATAATATTACATACTGCATTATAAAACTAATATATATTATTACTGCTTCTACTGTATATTATTTTGTAAGCCCTGGTCAACCAGTTGTTTTAAAAAAAAGACAATGAGCCCGTGAAATTCGAGATATTCACAGGGCTTCAAGTTAAACGCCAAGGTGACCGAAAACCCAGCGACCCTGACGATAGATGAAGGAAAATCTGATAGGACAATAAAACGTAACGCAAGGCTTTCTGTGAATGATCAGAATACATAGATATTATGACCTGGGAGCCAGTGACATTGTTTACAACGATGTCTAAGCAATTAGACTTGGATTTGTTCACCAGCCCAGTTAGGCAGCTAAAACAGTTCCTTACCGAGTTCTTTTTCAGTCAGGATTAATTGTAACATCATTTTATCTTATATATAAAATTCTCGTGTCACAATGTTCGTTCCCGTACTCCTCCGAAACGGCTTGACCGATTCTCATGAAATTTTGTGAGCATATTGAGTAGGTCTGAGAATCGGCCAACATCTATTTTTCATCCTCCTAAATGTTAAGGGTGGTCCACACGAATTTTTTTTTTTTAATTTTTTTGACTTTCAAATTTGTTTGATTATGAGTCAGCCTTAAAAAATACATACAACTTCAAATTTTCACCCATCTACGATCAACAGTTACTTTTGTATCGCGATTTTAATATCGGCAATACAACGTTTGCTGGGTCCGCTAATATTTATATATTTTTATATTGTTCTCCATATAAATCTTAATATATATAAATTACGTGACACGTTGTTTGTCCGCGATGGACTCCTAAACTAATGAACGGATTATAATGGGGATTACTTCGTGGAGTACAGTTTAGTCCAACTTGAGAGATAGGATAGTTTTTAATTCTATTTGGGACCCATAAGTATTTTTATTTTCAATATTTGTTATATTTGGACATATTTTCTATGAGAGAATTTAGTGACGCACGGTTTGACAGTTCTGCTGTGAAACAATTTCATTATAACAACAGGGAGCAATTTTTACGAAATAATTCTTGAAATTTTGAAATATTATTGGCAAATTCCTATAAAACAGTATGTTTTATTTTATAATCTACAGAACAACGTATGTCGGGGCAGCTAGTCTTATATATTTATTGCTAGTTTGTAACTATTAGAAGAATTAAGTTACTTATCTAGTTTGTAACTACTAGATGAATTAAGTTACGTATGTAATTCAACCTAGCTGTAAGTTTTCCTAAAATTGTAAAAAAAAATATGGTCAAAATTAAATGGCGGTATTATCATAAAATAGCTATGGCTTATAGTTACTTAATCAGGATTAATTACGGGTCAGTCCCAAAGAGAACTTGCTTCGTGTTACGAAACCCATCAATATTCCTAACGTGGACTATACGACTATACGACAAAATTGCAACGATTCCCAAAAAGGCTTATAATTCTCTGGTGATGCAAAAGTGTGGGCGACGGTGATCACTTAACATCAGGTTAAACGTTGGTTGTTTGTTCTGAAAATGGACTCGCACTAATAATTTTAAACAATCAGCAGATTGCAGTAAAATGGCTCAATTAAGAAAACTATGCTATTAGTTGCTTTTTTATTGTGTCACAAAAATCTAATATATAAAATTCGCGTGTCATGGTGTTAAACTTTGAACTCCTCCGAAACGGATTCTCATGAAATTTTTAGTGCATATTGGGTAGGTATTTGTTTGATTATGAGTCAGCATTAAAAAATACATACAACTTCAAATTTTCACCCATCTACGATCAACAGTTACTTTTGTATAGCGATTTTAATATCGGCAATACAACGTTTGCTGGGTCAGCTAGTATCTCTATATTATTGCTCTTAGCCCTTGCTCTTGCAATTTTCAGGCCATATTCAACATTGCAAGACTAAAATTTATTAATTGAAGAAGCCCGAGAGCTTTGCGGGCCTTTTAAGTGGGAAGTACCTACGCGATGTTTTAGAAAATACTCACGTGGAAACCTTGTGCGAGAAAGTCTATATCACAGTCTTTGTATATGCGGAAGAAAGATTTGTAGACTGTAGATGAATAAATACTAACAGTTCTAAATAAAACAATAGCAAATCACCTAAGACGCGGAGTCTGCATCGTCCATAAAATTTAGTTCAAATGAAAATTGATAATACCAGTAGTAAAGGGAAAACAATTAAAAAAATAACAAATTAGGTTAGAAAGAGCTACATAATAGCCAGATTTATTAAATATTTGGTAAGCAAAAAAGATAAAAATAATTGTAAAGGTGATTAACGAAAACTATATTCACTAACTAAAATACTACCTGTTGATTTAAAAACCAAATTCCAAATAGCAATAGATTTTTATTTTAACGATAGTTTGAAAGTTCCTATAAAAATAAATATAACTATATAAATAAGAAAGTTAATGGTTCCAAAGATTAAAAATTACTACGGCAAAATATTGAATGAATATGTGGTGCCAGTCATATACAACGAGCGTGGCTGAGGAGTGTTCCCAAACTAAATAAAAATGCAGTTAAATTTAAGATGAAAAATGCGCTGTTGAATAGCATTCAATAACTCTCACTGAATGTTGTTCAATGTTATTCAACAATGCTAATTTAGTATATAGATTTGGTAAATCTTTTCTTTTGTCTAATATTAATAATTCTAATAATGTCTAGTTGTAAGTCCTAATAGTTTAGTTTAAAGTAAGTAGTACTTAAGTATGTACACATAATTAAATGTTTTTAAGCGCATTAACTTGCCAACAAACTGTTTTAACAAAAAAAAAAGTTTAACAAGATATATCAATAAGTTAAAAGTGTACTTATTTAATTTAAAATAAAAATAAAAAAATACTCAAGCCTTTAATACGAAATTAATGGATACGAGCAGGATATCAACTGTAATGCAAGTCCTGCAGACAAAGTTAGAACAGAAAGTCAAACAAACATACCAAGATTTATGAATGGTGCAGCTATCGGACAGCTGAGCGGTCACGCCCGGTGGATCTTAGGCTGAAATCTATAGACCGTACTTACATTTTGCTCAGACTTCACTGACGAAAAACTTAGGTGAGTGTAAGCTTTTCATTATCACCTTTGATTTCGTTTTTATTTGACAGCTGATGAATAATAATGAAAATAAGGGACGAGAGAAGCAGGACGTTCAGCTGATGATAATTTATACACCCTGCCCATTAAAATGCAGTGCCGCTCAGGATTCTTGAAAAATCCCAAAAATTCTGAGCGGCACTACAACTGCGCTCGTCACCTTGAGACATAACATGTTAAGTCTTATTTGCCCAGTAATTTCACTAGCTACGGCGCCCTTCAGACCAAAACACAGTTATGCTTACAAATTACTGCTTCACGGCAGAAAGAGGCGCCGTTGTGGTACCCATAATCTAGCCGGCATCCTGTGCAAAGGAGCCTCCCACTGGTAAATTAAGCTTAAGCTAAGACAGCCTAACGCAAAAGTTCAAGTTCGCGTTTTATTACACTCAGCTAAGTTTTACGTAAGTAAAGACTGGGCAAAGTCTTAATACGCTCTCAGTCTTAGCGTTGAAGGCGACATCTAGAGAGGCACGGCTTTAAAACCAACGTATAGGAATGACAGTTAAATTTTAAGCCCAATACACCTGTGATATATATATATATTTATGGAATAGGAGGACAAACGAGCGTACGGGTCACCTGGTGTTAAGTGATCACCGCCGCCCACATTCTCTTGCAACACCGGAGGAATCACAGGAGCTTTGCCGGCCTTTAAGGAAGGTGTACGCGCTTTTTTTGAAGGTACCCATGTCGTATCATCCCGGAAACACCTTACAAGAAAGCTCATTCCACAGCGTTGTAGTATGTGGAAGAAAGCTCCTTGAAAACCGCACTGTGTAGGACCGCCACACATCCAGATGGTGGGGATGATATCCTAACTTGTGGCGTGTCGTGCGAAGGTTGAATTCGCCTATATATATGCGGTATAAGGATCTAAAATAAAATAATTTATAAACAATCTCACGCGCAACTTGCTGCTACTTTTCGCGAATAATTCGCCGTTCCCCGGGGTCAACACACGTAATTGCTATCGAGTAGAAATGGTATAACGGTACGCCAATCGCAAAGCCTACGCGAATGCTGTTTGTAGTATAATCACGGCTTATTATAGAGTACTAGCTGACCCAGCAAACGTTGTATTGCCATATAAAGTAATGAAATAAATTCAATAGTTAAAAATTTTGGGGTATAAAAAATAGACGACGACCGATTCTCAGACCTACCAAATATATCGTACATAAAATTTATCGTACTACAATAATCATTATATTCGATTGCCATCTTGCAACTCTATTGCGTATCTGTGGATGGAATATATATATTTTTTAATAATTAAATAAAACTTTTATTTGGAACAATTTAACAAAGATAATTCAAACAAGTAAAAACGAGGATAGCTGCAAAAGTATAAACTGTTTAAAATCGCGATACAAAAATAGGTGTTGATCGTAGACGGGTGAAAATTTTAAGTTGTTTATATTTTTTAATGTTGAATCATAATAAAGTAAAAATAAAAAAAATACGGGTATGAAAATGTTGGCCGATTCTCAGAACTACCCGATATACGTACACAAATTCTCAAACAAATTGGTTTTGCAGTTTCGGAGGAGTTTGGTAACAAACACCGGACCACGAGAATTTTTTATATAAGAAGAAGATATAAATGTGATTAATACATTTAATACTGCAAGCTTTTTATTAGACAAACGAACCAACTTGTCTACACAGGGATATGTATTCGAATAACACTACAAAATGAAAAGATCAATAAAGTTGCCGGCCTTTAAGGTCACCCACCTCGTCCTGGGCCGATAAATGAGCCAACAAGCCATGTGGACCTATTTAACAAACGCTGACAGACGCTACAAATCTATATCTACATAATATTGTATGTATACTAGCTGACCCAGCAAACCTTGTATTGCCGATATTAACATCGCGATACAAAAGTAACTATTGATCGTAGATGGGTGAAAATTTGAAGTTGTATGTATTTTTTAATGCTGACTCATAATCAAACAAATTAAAAAAAAAATGTCAAAATAAAAAAGATTTGGCGTGGACCACCCTTAACATTTAGGGGGATGAAAAACAGATGTTGTCCGATTCTTAGACCTACCTAATATGCACTCAAAATTGAGAGATGAGAATCGGTCAAGCCGTGCACTGTCAGTTTAACTACAAAAACCGCGACATGAGAATTTTATATATTAGATATATGTATATAGAGATTTCTGACTCATCATGATTTTACATCTGTAACCATTAGGCACCGCGACTTGAAATTTGGTACGAAAATTACATCATCGAGTAGAGGTCAATTAAGAACGGTTCTTACGAAACTTAACCCGCAAGGGGCCTGTGGGGTTTTAATATATATATATACAAATACAATAAAAAAATAAGTAGCCATAAACCATCTAGGTAAAATTTCCCATCGAATGGTGATAGTTTCATGTCGATACGATCTGTGGTTTTTATTGTATTTGTAACAAGACGAATAAAATTTAATTAATTTCCTTTTAAAATTCGCCCAGCGAAGCGGGCGGGAACGGCTAGTAATAATATGTGGAATAGTTAGAAAAATATTTAGTTTTATTTCTTATTTCGTTCATTGGCTTATTAGTGTTTTTTTTAATATGAACAGAACAACGTCTGTCGGGTCAGTTACATCAACTACTTTTGTCATTACACACGAGAAATTTATCTGTTCTCTATATTAAGTATGTTATTCTGTATGAAGTACAGATAACGTACAGAAAATGTACTAGTAGATAAACGATTTATAACAATAGAAAAACATTAGCTATCCTTATCGCATACAAACAGATAATAAAATCTATTTTATAAGTATTGATCTAATCAAAAATAAATAATAATGATTTTAAGTAAACGTTAATTAAAATAAAACGAGATTCCTTAGATAACTTATAGGTCTAGATAGACTGGACAGCTGTGAACACCTTGGAAAAATAGCGGCAAACTGTTAGCCTCTATGTTGCAGCTTGCACACTAAAACAAAGTGACTGATGTATCGCGAGTGTAAGACGTAGCTGTTATGCACACTTAAGTAATAAACCTAGCCTGTTGTAATGCGTTACCTAACAGTAAGAGTCTATCTAGACTCTAAACTTATAAATTATTAAAGCGAGGATATTCGATTATTCCAGCTCTATACTTTAAAATATATTTTGCTGCAAGATGGTATCTGGTTTTTCTGCTACACGTCACGTCAAGCGGAAAGAGGTATTTTATTTTTTTTATGACAATAAGGGACGAGACGAGCAGGACGTTAAGCTGATAGTAATTGTAAATGCAGTGCCGCTAAGAATTCTTGAAAAACCCAAAAATTCTGAGCGGCAATACAACTACGCTCGTCACCTTGAGACATAAGATGTTTAGTCTCATTTGCCCAGTAATTTCACTAGCTACGGCGCCCTTCTCATACCGATACATATTAGTAATGCTTACATATTAATGCTAACACATAACTGCTTCACGGCAGAAAAAAGCGCTGTTGTGGTACACATAATCTACCCGGGATCCTGCGCAAAGGAGCCTCTCCTTGGTAAAATTCTGGTAATATTCTACATATAAAAACTGGTAATATTCTGAATTCGCATGCAAACCTTTCGCGCCCACACGTCAGAATATACATAATGAATCTATTGCAGGTATTGATTACAAAGCCATAAATAATATATCTATAGTAAAAATCTGACTTGTAGCCACCGCGGTTGTAGCACTAGCTGGAATGTTATTGATTAAGAATCAATTTCACGAACACTGAATTTACACTAGAGTAGCTAATCCAGCATAACTTTACTCTGTCGTTTCACCATGTTGGTCTATTTAAATCCTACTTTGGCTTAGTTACTTTATGACGTTGAACAAATGAATTGAATGAATACGTAATGCACCCAAGTAAAAAAGACAGTTTGAGGTATACTTGTGGAATAGCGTTAAGTTATCTTTTATTTGTTCGGATAGTAAGTTAACTTGACAATTGAGTTGATAGTACTCTGTGCTTACGGCCATACAACACAGAGACATGGAACAGATTTCTCGGCTGAAATCGGTGCTTTATGATTTTACTTTAGAGTCTAGTTTAGAGATTTTACAGCCAAGATCGCCAGAATACGTTGGATGAAGGCAGCGCAGGACCGACCACAGTGGAAATCTTTGGACAAAGGACTCCCGGATTGTCCAGCAGTGGACGTCTTCCGGCTGACGATGAATGAAAAATATAGATTTTATACCCCTAGGTTAAATGTCGTTGAAACGTAAAATGGGCTTACTCGCGAGTTATTAACTTATTGTGCAAATATAATAAATATGAGGTTGGTGAAATTGGTCCTAAATGGGATTCAAGCATTAATTTTTCCATGGTGACGTTTCACAAGTAGTTCACACTGCAATTCATACTTTAGCCGTGTAACGGCCGTTCCCAATATACAATCTACAGATAGAGATAAATTACTACCTTCTACTGTCAGTAATTAGCTGTCAATAATCTGCAGCTGTCCCAATACACCCGATAAGTCGTTCTTATCACCTTATATTGGGACGCGTGATTTTCCATACAAACTTCTATCGCTGGTAAGCTATACGTCCTCCCATTGACAGACAGCGTGTACGGATAAGGTGAGTTACCGTCGATAAGTTTATTGGGACAGAAAAGTTGGAAAAGAAAAGAATAGTTACAATTTTTATCTCAATTAGGACACAACCGGAGATAGACTGAATATTGGGAAAGGCCGTTAGTTAATATTCTATCATAATATTATACGCCACTTACCCTAGATAAAGGTGCGCACCTGGCACACGCCAGACCAGCTGACGGTCGAGTCTGTGGTTGAGGAGGTGGCACCACCGGACCGTCTTTTATGCGGTACAGTGACGTTGAACGCGTCTGAAAACAAAACATCATTAAGGAAATTAAAAACAGAATAGTCATTACATGTAACAACGTATTTATAAAAGCAGATTTAGATATATTCCAACAATCCGCTTCAACTTTTAAAATTACTACATGCAAAAAATGTATTGGTTGTATTTCAGTTTCAGTTTAGGTGAGATATACAATTTCTATCAAATATATACTTAAGAGTGTAGAATAAGGATTAATATAGTTCCTATTTAATAAATAAGTAAATAAATTATCAAATTGTTTGAGCAAAAGGAGCTTTGGAGGTGTGCTTCTTTTGGTTTGAGTTCCGACCGCAAGTTTCGTTATGCACGCTTATGGCATTCCTTGTGGGTGTTTGGGCGGTCCTACCCGATAATATTATGGTGATGGAAGCAATGGCCAGTCTATGCGTCATGTTTGTGTACGGGCGCTGCTGTTGGTGTTAGTTTAAACTTTAATGCATTCCCATCTGTTTTTTTAGTAAGGTAGTTCATGAAAAGGCGATATACCTACAGCACTGGTGTAAATTGCATCTTTTTTGTACTGGAAAATAACAGAAACTTCTTAATATAGTGGTAGGCTTCTGGAAATGGAGTTGCCGTCTCTGAAATCTGGCCACCAGGACAAGAAGCGTGCAAACCCGGACATGTCAAGTAATGTATTTTTTTTAAGTTATTCCGTAAAATAATAACAGAACTACTTATTACCAGGGGGAAGCTTTTGAACACAGGATGTCAGCTAGGTATCATAAATGGCGCCTCTTGCCGTTAAGCAGCACGGAGTATTGCTCTCATCAATGGTCAGGTGCTTCCCAGCACTGGCTTAAACACTTAGACTGGTGCAGAAGTTCGCATAGTGGAGGATTCAGTGGCTTTATGAACGTCAAGATCACTTTGTGTTAGCGAGAGACGTAGCTTCATTGTGTGTCTTCTGCCACATTTATTACGGAAGTTCCTCCAGTCCAAATTCCACCTTTGCATGAAACGTCAAACGTTTGGATATAATTCTCATCGTCTTCGGATGTGTGGCGATCCTCTACATTGCGGTTTTCAAGAAACTTTCTGCCACTTACAACCAAACTATAGATAGAGCTTTGTCCCCGACGATACTACATGGATGCTTTTTAAGAGCGCGTAGATCTTCGTAAAAGACCGGAAACGCTCGTGTGCTTCCTCTGGTGTTGCAAAAGACCAAGAAGACGCGATGAGTAATTCACCTGATAGTAAGTAGTACGAATCCTACCATACATACCCATCCATTACAATGCAGTGCCGGTGAGGATTCTTATGCGATCATATTGCGACATAAGATGTTAAGTGTGATTAGCCCTGTATGTAAATTCACTAAAAGAATTAAGTAATAAATCCTATTAATGATGAAAACATGTTACGATTCAATATTAAGGTTGCCATGTAACCATATGACCTTACCAACGAGGACCACATTTGCTACAAAAAATTATCTAATTGCATAACCTATCTGGAAAGATTTTAATTTCAAAACGATTTCAACACACAAACGGATACGGGTGCGCACGTAATAATGTCAATACACATAGCGTGTTGCGACCAATGTGCGTTGTCTGAATTATAATAATATAATACCCGAATATATATTTATGGAGTAAGAGGACAAACAACTCACCTGTTGCAAAGCGATCCGTGTACAATCATACAGACACGAGATTTCGAGACCCAGTATACCGATGTTAGACGAGGCGTAGGCGTGTTATGAAATATAGGGTTTTTTATTGGCTTAATCGAGTCTTTTGGGGGTAAAATTAAATAAGGTGCATTGTGCTCATTCCGCGACATTCTCAAGAGAGAGCTCGATACAAAACACAAGTTTTCCTGGCACTGGACGACGATTTCAAAAGAGAGACCTGCATAGCCCGTGTATACGGCGTATATATCTCCAGTACTGCCATCTGCATAGCATTGCATGCTGCCAGTCCTTCTCCCTTGCTTTTTGATATCTGCCGCCCATCTGTGTGCTAGGTATAACAGAAAATCACCAGCCTATGGACTATATAGTTGGTCAACTGGTGACTCTCTAGGTTTACCAAGGGGAGGTCGTTAATAATGCTTTTAGAGAGCACGGAGGTAATAGCAATAGGTCTAAAGCTAGCCCGATCCGAGCAACTGTGAGCACCTTGTTTTGGGATGAGATGGGCAAATGCCGACATTAATGAGTCCGGAACTATACTTTAGAGAATGAGTGCTTGAATAAACGCGTTAACGGAGTTGGCATCGCAACTAAGGAGCACATATTCTGAGCACAATGTGATAAATGTCATCCGGCCCGCTCGACTTCTTAACATGTAAGGTAAACAATACTAGAATCCAAAAAAAGAACGCACCGAATGCCCATCAGCTGACTTATAGTCCAAGGAAAACAGAGTTATCAGACACTGGCATTGGTTATTTCAGTTTCCAGGCCCTAAATCTGCCACCAATCGGTACTACAGAGCTGGGTATGAAAATATCGATGCATTGTCGTATAAAATAGGCCACTGCCATAGCACAGGCACTGAGATCATAAGGAAAACAAACCCTGCCCCAAGATGCAAAAAAAGAACGCATACTACGCCAATCCGCTGACTTATAGAGCCAAACGGCTGGTTGCATGTGGGCGTCGGATAGAAACTACACTCCTGTCGCACGTCTGAAGGGGAGCGATGACGAAGACCTGCTAACTATTGGGATGTGTAGTCAGCAGCAGAACAATAAGGACTGTATGTGGCTATCCACGTCTGGGAGCCGCGTAGACGACTAAATTAATCACAACAGACATTACGCCCCAATGCAAAATTTTGCACAGATCGCCTGAGCCTGGTATTGGGGATTATGCCCGTTGAAGTCAACAATGACTACGACTTAAGGGGATCTATGCAAACACGTCGTCCATTGCAGATTGAATGCAGCCAGACACACGCGTAGATGAGACGCAGTCCTCGAAATCTACGCGCAGCAGAGAGCAGACAGGTCCCTACCATTATTTGGCTCGACGGCGCCAGTAGATATTCTCCTCCTTAATGAACACACATACCATTAGACAAAAACTTATGTGAAGATAACTAGCATCATCTCGCACGATGACAGAAGGAATGATAGCCTACTAAGCCTAATTAGGTACCTAGGAATGTCAACATACTAATGTTTTGCTTATCTGAAACTATTTATGATTCTCTTTTACCACGATCAAGTAAACAAAGAAAAGAATATATGTTTAAGTTCTGATTGCTGTACTTGACGATATGTATCAACTCTTTTAATACGGTGATTATAAAATAATGTAAATTATTAACCATTGCTTGATACTAAAACAAATTCTTGGGACGTGTTATTAATCTTAATATATATAAATCTCGTGTCACAATGTTTGTCCTCAATGGACTCCTAAACTAATGAACGGATTTCAATGGGGATTACTTCATGGAGTGGAGTTTAGTCAAACTTAAGAGATAGGATAGTTTTAATTTCGATTTGGGACCCATAATTATTTTTATTTCCAATATTTGTTTTGTTTGGACATATTTTCTGTGAGAGTATTTTTGACGCGCGGTTTGTCAGTTCTGCTGTGAAACAATTTCATTATAACAACAAGGAGCATATTATTATGTTACAATGAAAAATTATTGACAAATTCATCAAAAACGGTATTTTATTTATTATGTACAGAACAACGTCTGTCTGGTCAGCTAGTTCCATAATAAAATTACATTCATCGGACAATGAACGACACCTACACATAACATACCTATTTGGTATAACCTAACTGTATTCAGACTGAATCATTTCAAAATACAGTTAGCTTATATATAGTCCACTGTAAGTATTCTGGAGTGATAAACACTGATGCGTAGGCAGCGACTTTATATAGGCGCCTAATAAAGGCTAAATAGCTTTCAGATAGCAGATTAGGAACCTGGGACACTAAATGCATGGCTGACCAATGAACGGTATGGCACGATCGTCATAGAACACCTCGGTTCCATATGGCACAGCGATGAAATCCACATTACAGCGCAGAATTTTTGTTTTTTTTTTTAGAAGTTTTACCCAATACCTGGTAAGTTCTATTTGTATAATACATCTAGATTATATTTCCAAGACATTACAATAATTATAATGGAATGATTTTGTTCGACTTCCTTTGAAGTCGAGCGAAGCGAAGCGTCCATTCAAAATTAATAAGGATAACACATACACACACACACACACATACACACACACACACACACACACACACACGCACATTTAAAATATTATTAAGTTCTCTAAACATGTTATTTTAAGGCTAAGAAAGAGCGGAGTCTCCTGGCACAAGCATTCTTTATATGCTTAAAAGGAGGTTCTTGCCACTATTTATTATGGAGAATTTATTAAAACTAATAAAGAATTTTATTTATTATTATTATTTATGACTTTGAAGCGTCATTCCCTTTGTCTGTTTTTTATTATTTATTTATTTTGGAATTTGTTGAAATATTTATATTTTACTTGAAAAACTATCGCAAAATATATCAATTACTTCCATGAAAGCTTGTTTAGTTTAGTATTAGAAAGAACATATAAAGATGATTATAAAACCATAAAAACTAATAAATAAAACCAATTTTTTCATTGAAAATACTCATTTATTCTAATATACAACGGTTTTTCAACATTGTGTCGTGTATGTAAAATAAAATAAAACACAATATGAATAATTTATGCATGGTCTATATAGCTTGTTTCCATAGGTTTCATATACATTCATTGATATTATCCTAGCCTTATTCTTTTGCTATACATAAAATAATACGCATAGATACACTTTAGCGCGCGTAAATCCCTCTGAAGAGGGATCGGCTCGTAAAGGGTTAATTTTTACTCCTTGGAGATGGTGTGAAAATGGGGGTATTTAGAGATTTCTTTGTATACTGACCGTGTTCTCGGCGTCTAGTTTGACGTACACGTCGTGGTGCCGCCGACGAGAGCGCACCGCCTGTCGCAGTGAGCTACCCTCCCTCCCGCACCACCCCCCCCACTCGCTCGCCCACCACCTCCAGCATGTCCGCAACGCGGCTGGAAAAACAACTCTATTATTACGGAGTTCGGTTTATGTTTCTTTATATTATATCAGTTATGACAATAAGGGACGAGACGACGTGCTCGACTCGTCCTATTCATCTGATGGTAATAGCACTCAAATTGCACTCGTCACCTTGAGACAAAAGATGTTAAGTTTCATTTGCCGAGTAATTTCACTAGCTACGGCGCTATTCTGACCGAAACAAAATAATGCTTACACATTACTGCTTCACGGCAGAAATTGGCGCCGTTGTGTTCCTATAATCTAGCCGGCATCCTGTGCAAAAGAGTCTCCCACTGGTAAAGTCAGTATCTTAGATGAGTCGCCATTTATATCATCACGGGGTTGTTCTATCATTGAATAAAAGGATAACAGTGACAGCGACACCTTTTGCTGCCACAATAAGTAGTGAGCAAGCACTGTTTGTTTCGCTTTGAAGGACGCCGAAGTGGACGCCCGTGGCTTTTTTGATGTTAATTTCGGATTAATGTATGATCAAATAGCCTAACAAATGATCGGATTTGGTACAGTCGTACCAAATGACACGGTATGGTAGCCGATTATATTCGATGGTATATCGCATTGTCCATCGCACAAAATTATCATTATTACCGTCCGGACCGTCCGATGGTCTGGCTGTACTTAATCCAACCATGTGTTTAGGCTATAACGCTACCTATTTTTGTCAACAATCAAATAATATTACGGGGGTATACCACAAAACACAAGCGGAAACCTTATTCAAATCGATTTAGCTGATTCTGAGGTAAATTGTGATCTTTTAGGTTGTATCTCACATTTGAAGGATAGAGTAAAGGTAACCTAAGATAATAAATAGTTTTTTGTGTAAACACATTTTACGCACGGTACACTAACGGTATTATAACATGTAAAGATGTGAATAAATATTTATGTGGATGGCTGATAAAAACAGTACAGCAAAATAAGTGCAAATGCGTGCTTCAATACTCATTAACAAAACATATAAATCGCATGCTAACTACAGTAATAATAAATGGTATTACCGAGCCTTATCGTGTATTATAGTTATTACAAACTACGCTTACATGAAGATACATAAGTACATCTACCTATATACATAGTGAAGGACAAAACATGATGATTGTGATCCGATATTACTTCCTCCCAATTGAATGTTTACACCGCCGATATTTCTTACTACTTCCTTGTAAATACATAAAATTAAATTACTATTATCGACTCGATAGAAAGATTTCAGGACAAAACATTGAGAACAATGTTCAGTATCCCACAGTGTATTAGTAATAAATACATGTACCTAGACAGAAATAACCCAAACTAGCCTAAAATACCAGAACAAACTAACAACCCATGCCAACGAGCTATCCGTTGCTATCCAACAACGAGCTATCCTAAGTCTTTGAGCGGAAAGGGTGGCATCCAGTTCACTAGGCTTAAGAGACATGACGTCACAAATCTTAGTAAAAGATATCAATAATAAATGGAGGGTACCAAGTTATTTTACATCATTTTCGGACTCTCGACGATGAATCTTTGAGCAGATATATACAGCCAAAACAGTGGCTTATTGTTTCAAATAACAGATTGCCACAACGCAAAAAAAGACGTGTGGCACTCGGGGACTGCCGCGGTGAAGCTATTGCATAGCATTTGTTATCAACTTATGCAATTATAATTATTTATTTATTTTATTTATGCAGTATTTTTTTTAATAAAATTAATTAAAAAAAAAGCAAACGGGAACTCAAGGCCCGCGATAGAAGCTATGCAATAGCTTCAAAACAAAAAAAAATTACGACTTGGAATATATTTAATTATTTTCAATATATTTTTGATGTCCGCGTTAAGGTAAACATTACACGTATTGTATGTTTATGTTACAGCCAGAACTACGGTAAATCTAAAAGACCCTAACATTTTAAGGCTGGGGACCGAGCCAACGGCCTTGAGGAATCGAGTGGAGCTAGGTTACAGGTTGTAGGCTACAAGGTTGCCATAGTTTTAATTCGGAATTAGAAGCATTTTAAATTTATTACAAACATAATACCATTTTCTGTACAAAACTATGCCATGTTAAATAGTATTAGTGAACAATTATAAAAGTTTTGTACAACTTTCATCTAGATTTAATGATTAGCATTGCTCCAACTGTTTGTAACCAAAGTTTGTAGTACGAGGAAGAAAGCTCCTTGAAAACCGCACTGTGGAGGATTATTACCACTTAACAGTGGTAATAATAGTCCCAATTAGAGATGAAACGGATATCCGGTAACTATCCGGTATCCGGCCTATCCGGCGGCCTTAATACTATCCGGCCGAATACCCGATAACTACCTTCTATTCGGCCGGATAGGCATCAGATCCGGCCGATTACATTGATACCTTAAAATTATTTACACCCATTGTTACTTATTTTCTGGCAAAATAAATGATTAATGATCACTTCTGGGTTAAATATACAAATTTAATTTGTACGAAAATTTATGGACGATCGGGACTCGAAACCGCGCCTTACGGGGTCCGTCCGAGCGTAGTGTAGACGGAGCCACAACCTGGGAGTTGAACAAGAGCACTCGGACGCAGGTGTGTGCATATCATATAGGCAATTAGGCAGTACCTACCTCGATACGAACCTATATAAGCACTAGTGTTAAAGTTAATTTAGTTTAATTTGGTTCCGTTATTTAATAACCACACTTCTATTTAACATCCACTCGTAAATCTTTTCCTTACACTAGATACTAAATACCTACGGTAACCAATCATTTCATATTCCAAAGATCAACTACGTAAAGTTAGATCCACAGTGTCTATATTAGTAGAAAACAAATGCACGCCCCTGCTCGGACGGTACCCAAAAGACGAGGCTTCGAGTGCCGTATCGTTCATAAATTTTGGTGAGTCAATTTGTATAAGTAAAAAGATTAAAATATCGAATCTTATAAACGCTTCCTTCGATGATTTAATGTAGAAGCACGGCCGTCGAGCCGAGTATACTTCGAAAGTTGTTCCCTCAATTGAGATATAATACAGGACATAATGCTAACGTACTCCAATGATTATCAATCACTCCTTTGTTAGCTCAAGCGAGCGGTTCCTGTTCTACACACAATGAAAAACTGTTCATTCCAATCAAATTTACTTATATTGAGACAAATCCAAATATATTTGAATTAAAACTTCTACTCTACTAGGCGTATGAGAGAAATTTTATAACCATTAATATAACCGTGTAAGTGTATAGTCTGTGACAATAAATATAGTTCCTCTCTTCAGTTAGCAAAGCTAAGCAGTAAGCACGTTGTATAATATAATGAACCTTGGAATTGCTTCATTCATAATAGTTACTGTAACAGATTTTGATTCATAAGTCTTAAACAATCAGCCACGCTTGGAATTGAAGCTTCTTTGTTTTTTGAATATGAAACCACTGGATAACGCACGTAGTGAAAAATCTGTCTGGTTGTCTATACGCTGTTTTATTGTAAGTCTATGGTTATAACACAAAATACTTACAGATGTGGTGAAATGTCAACAAACGCACGTGTTATTTTAAAACAATACGCTTTGTTCGTTTTGATATAATATTCACCGTGTTGAAGACAAAAGACGATTCGTGGCTGAATCACACTAGAATTTGAATGTAAATTATATAATATACTACTAGCTACCCCGACAGACGTTGTTCTGTAGATAGTAAAAAATACTGTTTTATAGGAATTTGCCAATAATATTTCGAAACATCAAGAATTGTTTAAGTAGTAAATACTCCCTGTTCTTATAATGAAATTGTTCTATTCTATTCTTCCTACTATGGCTCCTGTGGAAGGTATACCACAAGTTTGCCAATGTCACGTTAAGGTAGACCACCAAGCTTAGAGTATTATTTTACTAATTTTAATGGTAGTGATCGGTGCTTAAGATTGAAACAAGTTTTGTTTTCTTATACCTGAAACAAATATACATGCTGTTAGGACTATAAGGGACATACACAAATATAATTACTTAAATTATTTGATATAAGTACTTAGTGCTATTTACAACTTAATCTTATTTATTTTAATATATTTACACAAAATATATACAAAAGGAGTGAAAACTTGGGAGAGGAGACATTTAAAGGAAGTTGGGCGGGGAATTTCAGGAGGTATAAAATTGTATAAAGAAGGTTGCGTTAAAGGGCAATTGAAGAATAAATGATCCACGTTTCCCTCATCTAGACCAAATGAAATTGTTTCACAACGGAACTGACAAATCGTACGTCAATAAATTCTCTCATAGAAAATATGTCCATACAAAACAAATAATGGAATTAAAAATAAATATGGGTCTCAAAATCGATATAAAAACTATCCTATCTCTCAAGTTGGACTAAACTGCACTCCATGAAGTAATCCCCATTAAAATACGTTCATTAGTTTAGGGAGTCCATCGCGGACAAACAACGTGTCACGTAATTTATATATATTAAGATATATAATATGGGATAGCCTCAGAATTATGTTCCTATAGGATTATCGGAACTAAATCCAGGTATATCTTTGTGAAACATATTTATCACCAACCAAACAATATGCGTAATATCAAGGCAATTAACACCAATACACAACCTCAATTAATATCTCAATATTAATAATTTTATCGTTTAACTAGCGGACCGAACAGACATTGTCCTGTTCACACGTCTTAAATTTGAGAAATCGGTCCAGCCGTACAGGAGGTAACTCAAAATAATATAAACCATTCTCGAATCCACCTGAAGACACACAGAAAATTTCATTTCATCATCAAAATTAGCAGGAGTTCAGTAACACCAAGTACACCGAAGATGGTGCGAAATGCCACACAAGCCACAAGCCGACGAGCGAGGTCATGTATTGAGCAAGGCGGAGCACTCTTTGGGCCGTTTCTGCAGATTTGACGTTTATTACGAAGAAGTTAGCGTTCGTTTAGAATGTTTCGATAGGTAAGGTCTTTTAAATTTTTGTCGTTCCGCGAATTAGGTAGCAATGTACGTACATTGTGCATACTTTACTCTTAAATTTTACTGAAATACGGTTTCACATCAGTGAAAATAATTTATTTTTTTGGGTATGTAATACCTACAGCGTTACTACGTTTCTTAAATATTGTAAATGGAGGCCCCATTTAACCTCCCTTCGGGTTTACTGGTAGTTTTATAAACAACCTGTATAGAGCATTATAATTGATTAGTTTGTACATTGTTTATTCATAGAGTAACGCGTCTAACAAACAAACCCTTCTACAAAATACTTTTTAAAGGATTATGACTCCCTACCATCTTTTTTTAAGTACATCGTAACAATAAGATAACGTTTACTGGAAAATCAGCAAAAACGATACAAGTGGTAACTACATGAACCCAAAGTTGATAAAACGAAATAGAACTATAATATACCAATTAATTTGTACCAAAATTTACAGACGATGCGGGACTCGAACCCCCGCCTCTCGGGTTCCGTCCAAGCGCTCTTAACAACTAAGGCAACCTTCCGAGTGACGCATCGATTGTAAACCGTGGTATACCTTTATTTATTCACGGCTTTACTCACGTTTAATTATATATTAAAGTCATGTTAATACATAAAGTTATAATGTCTCACAAATATCTTAATAATTTAATTGGCATCTTGTTTAACTCTCTAGCTGTGGCTCCAATTTTATAAATAAATTCTCCATAAATAGATATTAGTACAAATTAAATTTGTATATTTACTTAGTCCCAGAAGTGAGGCATATCACTTAAAAATAACAAACTGTTTACAATTATGATAACAATCGAGACTCGCCTTGTTGACTCGAGACACCTTCATCGACAAGCGTGACGGTCGAGCCTCATTCAATGTCCACTAAATAAAATGCTGCATAACTAAATTTTAATTTCAATAATTTTACTTTTACGAAATACAAAGATAATTTTAAAATTTCAACACTCGCGCGGTAGCTATCATCGTTCGACCTTCAAAAATTATTTTGTGTGTAAAATATTTACTTGATGATTTGAGTATATTGTAACGGCTTTCAACCATAGATTAGGAAACAGATATTTGGCAACATCATCAACACGAAATAATTAAGGAAAAAGTACTGCCGGGGCCTTTCGATCTCACAATATTGGATACGATTTGTTCTAACTTCGATTACATCAACCATGATTGCATAATAAGATTTTGATGTTTAAATTATAGAATGTAATAAGTAAATTATTTGTGTTTAAGTTAAGTGGTTTAGGTAACTAAGTCTGAGATCTACAGGATGGTTTTCCGAGAAGGGCGGTGATGGCCAAGTCGGAAACTACGCGACTAGAAAAAAGTCATGAAAGGACTCATGCTCTCGATTTGAAAGAAATTAATAACTGCATATTTATTTTTTTTAATTTCTTTAACTTTTCACGGAAATCGACCTGAATGATATATCAAAAAAATTACATCTGTATTATTGTACCAATGCACTCTTTTGCTGATAAATAACAAATTTTGCAAACAAATGTATTAAAAAATGAAAGCATATTAGAAACATTTTACAAATTGCTTTTCATATTTCACTTTTACGTAACTAAGTTGCTCAAAATGGTTTCCGTTGACTCCAATGATGATGAGTTTATAATATGTCTCTCTAAATACCTTACTGCATCTGACACCATGACAGAATTGATCCTCGATAGAATATTAACAAGAAAATATGATTTCTAACAAAAAGTTTGAATGGGAGGTGAATTTTCGTCCGTGAAAAAAATATAAAACAGAAAATTTGGTATTTCCTTTCATTTTTTGTAATACATTTCATTGCAAAGATCAACTTCACTTAAGTAAAACCGAGCTGAGTGTGATAAAACACGAACTTGACTTATGTATTGGGCTGCCTTAGCTTGCGCAGCATAATTTCAGCTGACAAATGAATATAAAAACGAAATCAAAGATTAAACCAAGCTAACACTTACACTCAGCTAAGTTTTACTGAAGCTACGTAAGTTGAGTCTAGCCATGTTCAAGGATGATGTATAGATCACAGCCTAAATGCTTAGATAATTTAGACGTCTTTTGCTGCTAGACAATCGATAAAAACAGGCCAGGAATATTAGTTTAGTGTGCGTGACAAGCTGCGTCTCACACTCGCGATTTGTATGACACTTTGTGTTAGTGTGCGTACATTTCTCCTAATAGAGGCTTATTCTAAACTCAATTGTTTTGACGTTTTCACAGCTGTCATGTCGTGTGCCTGTCTAGACATATAAATAATCTAAGCCTAAATGTCATATTGACGTTAATAGCAAAAGTGAAAAAAAAAACACTTTCCAAAGTTGCATTAAATACGTCAATCACGGATCTGTCTATTTATAGCCTGTATCGCGAAACGTAAACGTTACTGAATATAAGTTCGTTAGAAAAAAAAATTTAATAATGATTAAATTACTGACCGGCCAAGAGTAAACAATCAGCTTCAAACAGCTCTTGTATTGTCTCATGAATATTAATCTCCCCCCACTTGTGTTCATTAATTAGGAAGTAGTAGAACAAGAAAAATAATTAGGCATAATGTCACATGTTGATAAGGAAAACTAAGACAATGGGTCTAAACGTAATCTATGTTATGCTGTTGTAACATTGATGATTTCGGGTTAATCGCATATTGCCCGGGGGCCCGTGATACTATCCAAAGTGGTAAAATTTGTGAAATATCGATTTTATTTAAAGATTCATGATTTTTTAATGATAATAGATAATATGGCTCAATCGAATTATATACAATTATGATGCTTCGGTGAAAATGTTAAATTTTTTTAGATAACGTCTATTCCTATTTACGTCTTTACTCAATGTTTTTGAAACCGGTTGGAAAATTCAGCCTTGCAAGAGTTAACAGAGAGAAAATTTCATAAATATAATCAGATTTTAACTGTACGCAAGAAGTTATACTTATTTGGTATATCAAAGCATAAATCCTTAAAATTATTTATTCCTCCTGCTATTCTACGTTTGTAGAAAGAACAATATTGTAAAAAACATGCAAACATGGCCTTGACAATTAATTATTAAATAACGAATACGGCTGTATGGGCTTGAACCCTTTGCGTGTCCTAATAATGGACGAAGACACCAAAATAAATAACGAATGTCGCCAACATCAGAAAATTTTAGGAACCAACTTCACCGTTACTTTTGTGTTACAGTGATGCGCGCGCATCTTAAAATTTCACTCTCATCATTTTTTTTGACGCGCCTAAAGAAGTATAACTTCAAAAATAAATATTAAACTATATACTTTACGATTTGATAAAGGATATACATTCATCAGTCTCTAGCGCACCGATAATCTTTAATAGCAGCCCGGGTAGCAAGCTGCTTGCAAACAGCTGTTTGAGAATAGTTTAGTCCACTCCGCTCTGATGGATAATAATTACAAACTTCACTCTGTTGTTAATGCTTTTAATATATCTCAATAATATGCAAATATATATTTTTTTTTATGGAATAGGAGGACAAACAAGCGTACGGGTCACGGTCGGGTGGTGTTTAGTGATCACCGCCGCCCACATTCTCGTGCAACACCAGAGGAATCACAAGAGCGTTGCCGGCCTTTAAGGAAGGTGTACGCGCTTTTCTTGAAGGTACCCATGTCGTATCGTCCCGGAAACACCGCGCAAGGAAGCTCATTCCACAGCTTTGTAGTACGAGGAAGCAAGCTCCTTGAAAACCGCACTGTGGAGGACCGCCACACATCCAGATGGTGGAGATGATATCCTTACTTGTGGCGTGTCGTGCGAATGTGGAATGGAATTATTAGCAGTGGAGTTTATAGCAGTGAGTAATATAGGTAAGTAATATGGTATAATAGACAAGAAAAGGTCTAAGTTATTAATGTTAATGTGGATTGTGAACAATATAATAAAAGATCTTAGACATTACATATCTAATATATAAAATTCTCGTGTCATGGTGTTAAACTTTGAACTCCTCCGAAACGGCTTGACCGATTCTCATGAAATTTTCAGTGCATATTGGGTAGTTCTGAGAATCGGACAACATCTATTTTTCAACCCCCTAAATGTTAAGGGTTTTTACACGAATTGACACGAATTTTTTGATTATGAGTCAGCATTAAAAAATACATACAACTTCAAATTTTCACCCATCTACGATCAGCACTTACTTTTGTATCGCGATTTTAATATCGGCAATACAACGTTTGCTGGGTCAGCTAGTAATATATATCATTCTTCTGTACGTGTGTTGAGAGTGAACTCCCCCTCCTGGACCGATTTGAATGGATTTTTTTGTGTGAGTTCAAGTAGATTCGAGGATTTAGTTAGATTCACGATTGAATTACTTCATAAACAGCTGGACTGATTTTGATGTTTTTTTGTGTGTTCCAGTGAATTTGAGAATGGTTTAGATTCTCCATTCTGTCCATATATAAATCTCCTGCCCATGTGTATGTATGTTAGTGAGCTTCACCTAACGGCTGGACGAATTTTTTGAATTTCAGACGTGTGTACAGGACAACGTATATATAAAGGTTAATGAAAGGTTTGGGAAAACAAACAATTATATTTACAGCACATGTTATACTTAGACATTTCATGATCAGCCCGAAGCCACATTCGTACAACAACATATGCGTTAATGTTACGCATAATTATTATTTAATTATCTGTATTGAGCGCGCCATTGTGTACTAGATAAACTCAACTAATACGTTGAAACAATGACCGGATTTCGCACTTTAATTTGATTCTCACATTTTTCGTTCATTAAGTAAATTCCTTTTCATTTATTATATTGATAAAATAAAAAGCTGCTTCCCTCCATAGAGAGGGAAAAACTCATACAAATTACTTCCCACCCAAGGGCCGGAATGAACTTTAAAAATAGAACTGCTGTCAGCTGTGAAGTTTTATGTAAAAAAATACTAAAAAAAACTGCGGCCATGTGACGTTCTAAACAGCCAGTGTGAACTTAGCGCAAACTTCTTTGAGCGGAATAAGCCGCAACAATTACGCGGAGAGTTCCATATTTAAAATTTAAAAAGTCGTCATAAATTGTCCTACTTTGACAATTAATTTTAAATAGTTACTACTAATATTATGATTTAATATCAATAAATAGTTTAGATAAACAACTAGTTTTATTTTCCTCATATTCGAAATGAAAAGTAAAGTGCCTTAACACGGGTAAAATAATCAATTCCTACTCGGACTATAGCCGTATAGTCTAAATACCTCGGGAATTGATTCTTTCGACCCTCTGTTAACAATCTACTATTTCTTTATTACTATTTACTGTTACATACCGGTAGGGAAACAAATGGTGCTCTGAGACACACACGAAACTGTCACATATTTCACACATTGAAATTTTTGAAGTGGAAACTTCTTTTTTTTTAAATTTATTTAATTATAACTGTATGCACATTGGTACTTAAATTTAACATCTCGCCAAACTATTGCTACATTTTGTTGGCGAGTATACGCTCTTTAACTACTATAATATTGTGCATCTATAAAAGGCATTTATTTTCTCAAAATTGATTCCTTTAGAATTATTTTTGATGTCATTTCTAATAACTACTAGATACTACTACTACCGCTTCGGAAACAAATGGCGCTCTGAGAGAGAAGAAGTGGCGCAAGAAACTCTCCCAGCATTCTTTTTTTGCGCTCTTTTCAATAAAAAAAAATACCTAAATTGTAAGTAAAATATAAGAAATTATACCTAATTTGAAAGTTATCTACACTATTACTAATACACATATAATATAATACTTAGTTATTAATTCATAATATTCCTAAAAACAGCCCTATTTTGGTAGGGAAAAATCTTATGGATTCGTGTCGCGTTTTATTAAAAAAAAACATTTAAATAAGAGTGATTCAAACCGTAATAATTATTATTACATACATTGCATATTTATAACAATATTATATGGAATAAAGTAGTATTCAGTTATGTATATATATTCAATTATGAATTAATTGTGCTATTCAATCTGGCACAACTAACTAAATAATAAAATTCTCGACAATATTCAACCATCTGTGTACCATTGGCGATAATAATCAAATATTTGTGTATAATATTCAAATATTTTTTTTTAATGGAATAGGAGGACAAACGAGCGTACGGGTCACCTGGTGTTAAGTGATCACCGCCGCCCACATTCTCTTGCAACACCGGAGGAATCACAAGAGCGTTGCCGGCCTTTAAGGAAGGTGTACGCGCATTTTTTGAAGGTACCCATGTCGTATCGTCCCGGAAACACCGCACAAGAAAGCTCATTCCACAGCGTTGTAGTATGTGGAAGAAAGCTCCTTGAAAACCGCACCGTGGAAGACCGCCACACATCCAGATGGTGGGGATGATATCCTAACTTGTGGCGTGTCGTGCGAAGGTGGAATTCGCCTATATATGCGGTATAAGGACCTAACATAAAATAATTTATAAACCATCTCACGCGCAACGTGCGGCTACTTTTCGCGAATATAACAAATAAAGCGCGTCCACCTTGTACGCGCTTTTTTTGAAGATACCCATGTCGTATTAACAAGTTATTTTGTACTATTATTTCACCATTCAGAAGATACATTCGGTCACGTTTCCACACAGAAGCTCTCGACTGCCTGTCTTTGACCATAAATCAATATTATATTCAAATAACATCAACATGGTCATCATTGTCTGTGACTGCCGCTTTTTTTACTAAGTATTATGTACTTCAAAGAGTGACTGAAACCGCATATCAAATCGGCCCATTATACAAATCCGGGAATAATAAAGTATTGTCGTCCGCCATTTTGACTTTTGTCTGACATTATTAGAAATAATGAAAACAATGATCGCAAAACGTAGACTTACAATATACTAGCGTAAATAAGACAAAAAGAAGAACATCTCTAACGGACATACAACAAGGTAGAAAGGGAAAGCAAATCTATCGTTACTGTAACCGATTTTGATTGACAAGTCCTACACAGTCAGCCACGCTTGGAATTAGTTAGCACTAGTTAGCGCACACATTGACAAAATATCAAAATTGGTCACGTATTATTGAGCTGTAAGGTCGTATATTTGTGGGAGAGTTTTCGAAATTACACCCACAACTGAATTCTGCATCGTTCTTCAAATATTTATTATATATTTATTTATGACATCATCAGAAATCATCAACAATACACAGCAGTGATTTATGTAAAACTGAGTGTGCAATTGAGACTTAATTACATGACTGAAAAATAATTTATAAGTTAGTCGCTATAAGTTCGTGGATTCGTAATTTAAATTCAAATATTTTTTATTCAAAATAGGTTAAAAAATCACTTATTGAAGGTCTAAAACTACCACCCATTCAAAATAGAGTGCCTCAGTCCTGAGAAGATCGGATGCAAGCTCAGCGGGCTATAATTTACCCTAATTAAGTAACAATATAAAATTATGTACTATTGTACAAAAAAAATTACAATTCATAATAGCTTGAGGACGTTCGCCCCATTCCTAGTCTGTCTCATCATTAAGAAAATCATTTATATTATAGTAACCTTTACCATTTATTATTTATTATTATTATTTACACATTTGTTTCATACATTTTTCAGGATTATGTTGTAAGAGTATATAATACATCGCCCATTAAAAGACTTATAAACGTACAGTACCGAGTAACATATAGAAATTATATAACATAATATAGAAACTAGCTGTCGCAGCAAACGTCGTATTACCAATTAAAGTAATATAAAAAAATCAATAATTAAAATATTCGGGGCATAAAAATAGATGACGACCGATTCTCAAACCTACCAAATATATCATACATAAAATTTATCGTACTACAATTCTTGTATTCGATTGACATCCTGCAACCCTATTGCGGATCTGTGGATGGAACAGAATACTATAAAAATCGTGATTAAAAAGGGGTTGATCGTAGACGGGTGAAAATTTTAAGTTGTATGTATTTTTTTAATGCTGAAGCATAATAAAATAAAAATAAATTAAAAAATAACATATTTAGGGGTGGGATCATTTAGGGGTAAGAGAAATAGATGTTGGCCGATTCTCAAACCAATCCGATATTCACACAAAAATTTCATATAAATGAAGAAGAAGTGGTAACACACACCGCGAAACGATAATTTTATATATTTGATAAAACTGCTATTATATAACGGGATTTTGGAGAAGTTGCTTCCTGTTCACAGACCACCAAAACACCACGCATTGAATAAGTCAAGACAAAAAATGTGATCAATATTGATTAAGACATTTATAAAAATCCAGTTATGTTGCACGTGATGATTTTATAATAAGGCATAAGAACTTCTTACATAATATTTTACTTGCGATTTCATATATATGCAGGTCGTTATAATTTTTTTATCTATGCAATTTAAATAATAATCTGTGTGTATTTTATTTAATAATATCTAATCAAAATCAAATTTGAGTGAGAACAAAAAAACTGTGTGAACTTCCTTGCGTGATAAAAAGCAGAAACACCATCAGAAAGGGACCAGTAACGCGCCTTTCAGTCCTCTTTTTTTAAATTTCCAGTTGAGTTTTTAAAAGAGCATCGACGAGATAAGAGAAGTATTGAAGACAATGGACATTTCCCAAACACTTACTCTCCAGTCCGCCAGGGGAAACAAGTATAGCCTAGACCGTACAATTGAGTATTGGCTAACCCTGCGAATATCGGGACGTCATTATAAGCCAACAAACCTGGATGTAAAAAACCAGTAGAGTATTGCTGTGAAGATTGCTAGCTCGACTGCAGCGCTGTCCACTCGCACCCTCTCCACAACACTCCACACATTGATCATCGTATCCATATTTACATCAACTACATCAGTTAAATTAAGTACACTCATCAAACCGGCACTGCACTTCACTGAAATACTCAAATTAAGACAACGAATGCTTTCGTATATCGCAAGCGCACATCTGCGAGACACGTCCTACCCCGACGAGAGGCAACGGCCAACTGAATATGAATTACGAATACTGAATAAGTAGTTTCAAAACAATACACATAATCATATAATTAACATAGGTGCCGATGCGTGATAATGTTTATCGTGGCATTCAAGTGTAAAACTAAGTAAAGACAAAGAGGCAAATAATAATACAAACCTTGAGTCTTTCCAGGATCAAAATCAATTAACGGCACGATTTACGGAGGTCTATATGGGTCGGTAGGAAATTGGGAATGAGGTCAATGTATAAAAATTAAAGCGAACGTTTTAGTTTTAATACTTACTAAGAAATTAATATTATATGAAGTTATGATATAATCAGAAAAGTGAATGGCGGAGTTCAGATTATTCCAGGTGACCCGTGCGAATGTTTGCTCTCCTCTTTCATATCACATAAGTAATTCTTTTATTTCACGTGCCACGTATATTACGTATGCATGGGGCCTATTATTTAATTATGGTAGTAGTATCATTTCGGTCTTATCATTTTTCAAATAAAAACGTAAATCTCTCACTCTCACGCTAAGTGCGTGAGACACAACACTAAACATTATAGTTTTGTATGTTTTGGTGTCATGCCATTAGGTGGATGGTAAGATTGAATACGCCAAATTATGAAAAGGCATCGATACACGTTCGATAAATGATGTATCTATTGATTTTGAAAATTCCATTCTGCTTCAATACAAACAAATTTATGTTACTATAAAACTAGTACCGTTATGTGGCCCTTATTACTTCAACCTAGGCGTACCTATATTGTACAGTCAAACTTAAGAATAAGAAAGTTAGTATAATGATGGAATGAAGGGAGACAAACAACCTATAGAAATATGTCAGAGGTAGCTAGAGCCAATTTCTGTTACCCCGATTGGAGACTGGCGTGTTTATAGTCATATATCTAGAACGATTTGGCGTTGCGTAGAGACGTCGCTTCATTGTGTGTCTTCTACCGCATTTATCACGGAGAGTGTTCCGAAGAGCTGAATCACCTGATTCCTGCCGCCAAATTCCACCTTCGCACGACACGCCACAAATTATGATATCACCCCCACCATCTGGATGTGAGGCAGTCCTTAAAAGTGTTGTTTACAAGGAACTTTCTTCCTCGTACTACAAACGTGTTTCCGGGACGATACGACATGGGTGTCTACAAAAAAAAACCGCGAAACCAGTAAAAATAAAGGCCAGCAACGCTCCTGTGTATCCTCTGGTACCAGGTACGCTCATTTGTCCTCCTTTTCCATAAAAAAAAATCGAAAGGCATCTAAAAAGTATGCAACAAACAAACTCAGATATTATAGTGAATGCACACAAAAGAAACAACTCCCGATGCCGACTTCTATTTCAAGCTCGAAACAAAAGCAATTAACTTCACCGATCACTGAACTGGGCTACGCATACAGTTTTCATTATCATATGAAAACAATGAGTGAAACGTAATTGGCTCACGATAAACTCACAACTGTGCACTATGCACTATGAACGGACCAGACCACGTGAATGTGCCTTTGTATTTGGCTGATGTAACGCCGATGCACGGACAAAGAACTGTTCATATATGTATAATATATATGTCGGGAAATTATCATCGGGTTATCGTCCTTTGTGATTATTTTTCATCATATTGATGTTAGGATCAATATCTCATACTATGCAGACCTTAAAGTGCAAGTCAAAGGTTAGTAAGGATTATTTAGAAAATAAACATAACAAAAGGTTTTTTTTATGAAAATAAGACGCGGATCTGATGGTAATTGATACGATCTGCCCATGCAATGCAATGCCGCTCAGGATTCTTGAAAAATTTCTGAGCGGCACTATAATTGCGCTCGTCACCTTGGGGCATAAGATGTTCAGTCTTATTTGCCCAGTAATTTCACTAGCTACGGCGCCCTTCAGACCGGAACACAGTGATGTTTACACATTACTATTTCACGGCAGAAGTAGGCGTTGTTGTGGTTCCCAAATCCTAGCCGGCAACATTCCGTACATAGGCGATCCCGCGCCACCACGCTTTGTCTCCCGTACTCTGCCTTTCACCGTAAAAAGTTTCAAATATAATTAAGCCATTTTTTCTAAGAAATATGTATTAGGTATGTTTAGATAAAGGTTCAAGATTTTTATAATAAGATATGATGAGACGAGTTCTTCTGTTACAATGAGATGCCATCAATCTGTATTATAACAGGTTTTACCAAATAATAAAAACACATAAAATGATGAATACTTTAATATTTTTGAGTACTACTTGAAGGTAGAAAATGAAGCAGCGTTTGCGTCTATTTCGCCGGCATCCTATGCATTGTCTTACCACATTTATCATAGGAGATGTTTTCAAGAGCTATTTATAATATAATAATATTGACACACTTTTTACACAAATTATCTTGCCCCAAGTTAAGTATATATAGCCTGTGTTATGGGTTACAAGACAATGATATATTGAATGCTTACTTAAACATACATATATTCATATAAACATACATAAATACATTTAAACATCCATGACTCTGAAACAAACATCTATATTCATCATATAAATGCTTGCACCTACCGGGATTCGAACCAGGGACCTCTAGTTTAGTAAGGTAGGATCGCTAAACACTCGGCTATACACGTTGTCGGCTATTCGACCTGATTCCTACCGATCTCCACAATCGAAACCCACCTACTTAACTATCATCTTCACCATCTAGATGTATCGAAATTTCTTCCACTTACAACCAACTGTGGAGCTTCCTTGCGCGGACGATATGACAGGGCGACCTTCAAAAATGATACTAATACAGCTTCCTGAAAGACGGTCGGTAACGCCCGTGCGAAGGATGTCTCAAGGAAAAATGGTGATCCCAAAACCATGAGGTGAGGCGTAGTCACGTTTGTTTTCTTATTCCAAAAAAAAACTGCTTTTAGATAATATTTCACATTATTATCATTACTAAATTAATTTTGGTGTACTAGAATTCACGACGCATTGCATACCTATACGTACAAATGTATACTATTATATATATTATATAATTCGCCTATATCAAATAATTGCAAAGTGCACACTTAGCTACTTTGAATAATATTCGCGTTAAACTAGTTATTGAATTAAACTTATGCAATATTTTTCTTTATCCATCTCCTTAGTGAATTCGCAAATGTTATACTACTCAACTAACGGGCTAGTAATTTTTCAACGAAACACCAGTATATCCAGTGGCGCCAGATAACAAGAGGCCTTTAAACGTAGGTGCAAAGAACTAAAGTCACGCCATACTCTACACGTACTTGACAAAAGCAGCGTGATATTACATAAATAGAGCACATTCGATACGCTCATGATAAGGTCGATAGGTCGAGGGGCAACGATTGCTGCCTTACGCTGCGGAAATTTTACAGTTCAATGCAGTTTGCACATGATAAGCACGATAAGATATTTCAAACAAATAGTAATGGATGCAGTAATTGTAATGACCCTTTTGCGACGTTCAAACGCCGATAGATTCTTGTTAGCGGATGATGTTAATGCAAGATGTGTGGCCTAACCTAGAAACGAAGCTTCATTCTACGTTAGAAGATTATCAAGCACCATCCTCCATTCTGGAAGCGTGGCATTTCTTGTCACTTTTGTGGCGGTTATTAGATTTTCTTCCAACTGTGGAATGAACTTTGTTTCCAGGTTGATATCACATTTCGCTGAGTTGATGCGATTGTCAAATAGTGAATGAACAATACAAAACAGTGTGCCATGGAAGCAATAAGCGCAAAGTTGATGCAAAAAGGTGACTGAACATGGCAAAACGATAAGATTTGATGCAATTACCAAAAAGCGACAAAACGTTACGAAATAATACGCGATGGAAACAATTAGCGCAATTGTTTCCATCGCGCACCGTTGATGCGATTGCCAAATGGTGACTGAACATAGCAAAACAGTGCGCCATGTTAAGAATTAGAGCGAAATGGATACGATTGTTTAAAGGTGAATGAACATAATAAAACTTTGCGCGTAGGAAAGAATTAGCGCAGACTAGATGCAATAACCAAAAAGCGACTGAACGTTACGAAACGGTGCGCCATGTAAAACAATTGTGCAGAGTTGATGCGATTGCCAAAAGGTAACGGAGCATTGCAAAACAGCGCGTGATGGAAAAAATAGCACAAAGTTTATGCGATTAGAGCAGAGTGGATACGATTGCTTAAAGGTGACTGAACATAACAAAACGGTGCGCGTAGTAAAGAATTAGCGCAGATTTGATGCGAATGCCAAAAGGTGACGGAACATTGGAAAACAGTGCGTGATGGAAAAAAATAGCACAGAGTATATTTAACACTAGAAAGCGGTGCTCGATGGAAAGAGTCAGAGAAAAGATTTAGAGGAGAGTTGATGCCATTGGCAAATTAACTTTTTATTATAGTGATCGAGTGGTTGGCATACGAGGCCTTGTTATGAAAACTTACTTTACCCGTGATATGTGCGCAAACTTTCAGGTAAATTGGACATCTTGCAGTGGGTGAAAATTTAATTCGAAGATAGCGTTACATACTAATAGGCAGACATATTTAGAAAAATCAAAACCACTTCATAATATAAAAATAAAAGATTTTTTCGTGATAACGTTTTTTAATACTTAATTAATCTAGCGACAGTTCAACGAGTAGCTGTGGTTGTGTTACAGATTTTGTCAAATACAAACATGTAATTTTCACAAATATGACGTCGATGAAGAATTTAATAATAAAATTACAATGAAATAATAAGAAGGAAGTGTTTTTATAACTTGTCGTCACTGAGTTAGAGAAGATGAAATAACTATTCTTGCAAAGAGTATTTTGTTTGACGTTTTAGCGTGACTCGGTGGCCATGCAGTGATAATGCATGAAACTAGAATGACTGCGCAAATTTATATAGCCAATATGGATCGTAGTAATGGAAAATTTTAAATTTCAACCTAGCGTACATGGGATGTACTAAAAATGTGTCAGTCAAGAGTACCAAGAAAAATAGAGACTGAAAGGGTCGATGCCAGAAGATGAAATTGACGCCAAAAGATGCGATGGAAGAAGCCCTTCCTAGATGACAAGACAAATGAAACTAAAACTTAATCTCTGCCTTCGAAGTGCGATTCTTAACGAATGAATTCAACACTATAAATGCAATTCCGTATATTATTTATAATATTTTTGTATTATTAGAGCGTTTTAACTGGAGTCAGCCACTGCGATGGTGAATTTTTGTACAGAATCCACTTTTCATCACACGTAACAATTTGCCCCAAAATCCTTTCATTTCTGAGACTGTTCTACATTATAGGGTAAACTTCAGCGCGTGCTTCTGTGTAGGTAGTTAAATCATAAGGCACCCATTTTTCAAGTATTTATTTATTTTTACCGATTTGATGTAAAAATAAAAAGCTATTAATTTATTACATTTTTCTTGATTTCATTCAACTAGCTCCAAAAAACTATATAACAGCCACAAGATAACTTTAATTTATGCACGATATTGATATCGACAGAACACCGGCACGGCTACTTTCAAAACTATTAATTCTATTCAACATTATTTACATTTTGTATGTTACATAACAAGTAAAGATAAAAACCCACTAAGTAATAAAACTAATGTACAATGATGAAATATTGCCATAATCTTCAATTCACGTTACTTCTACTGATTAGTTTTGGTGTTGTGTGATTATGTTTTTAAGATAGAAGAAGAAGTGATAGCCTCCACCTTGTATCTTATAAAAGGCTCGATATGGGATGATGTTGTAGAATAATTTAAATATATTGAAGGCAACTTAAAAATCACACGGGAATAGATAGTTAAAATGATACTGAAATCATTTTCGTACTATAAGTGCAAAATTATTATTTTTTTGCAAGAATACATAAATAATACTCATCAGCTCAACAGCTAAGATATACTCTCGGCAAATGTTAATAGCAAAATGCCTTCAAGAATTACATAACAGGCAGTGTCGTCACTAACAGGCCATCGAAAGACCAAGGAGCTCCTGGGTAACTATTAGCGCAAGAACGCGAAGTCATTTATAAATATGGACAGGAGACATCTACGAATCTCTACAGGCTTTATCTCTGACCATTGGAAGCTGGATGGACAAATTTGCCAATGCACCCTCTGACAACTACGCCTCAAAAAAAGTGGATAGGTCTCGAGGCTGTGACTCGTGCACCCATATTCTAAGTCGTAAACTCATGATTTCCTCGACTCGACTCAACCTCACTGAGGTGTTTTCATATTCACAGTTGTAATTTTTGTCCTTACCTCAAACACCTTCCTCACTCGAGGTGAGTTTGAGTCGAGGAACCAACTGTCAAATGTAAGGTTGATCGCCATCTACCTTGAGGAAGTTTATAAATAATTGTTAGCTACAAAAGACATTATTTCATTAATTTTTTATAATGTCTTTCGAAAGTTTTATTGAATATATGTACGATAGTCCTTACGACTACTTATCGCGACGATATTTACGAGATGCAGAAAATCCGATGGAAATTTATGATGAAAATGAATTTCGAATAAGATTTCGCTTCACCAAAAATATTTTGGCAAGCTTTTTGTTACCCCTGCTCTTCCAAAATACTGGAGACAGCAATCGTGGATTGCCGATTCCACCCGTGATCCAAATGCTAGCAGCCTTACGATTTTACGCAACTGGAAACTTTCAAGTAAGTATTCTTATAACTTGTCTACATTCATAAAATTGCAATACAAAGCTTTGTATGTATACATTTTTACTTTAATCGGTATTTTTACAGATTGTTTGCGGCGACTTGCACCAAATAAGTCAATCAGTCGTTTCAAAGATTGTGGCCAATGTATCGAAAGCTTTAGCTTTAAAAATAAAGCGCTTCATTAAATTTCCTGACGTCCCTGAGCGAGCTAATGTGAAGATTCAATTTCATCGTGTTGCTGGATTTCCTGGGGTTATTGGATGCATTGATTGTACCCATATTCCAATAAAAAATCGAAACCGACAAAACGGCGAAGTATTTCGCAATCGTAAAGGTTGGTTTTCAATTAATGTGCAAATAGTATGTGGCCCTCGGATGGAAATATATGATATCGTAGCACGCTGGCCTGGATCTGTCCATGACTCTAGAATATTTAATAATAGCAGGTGTTATATGAGATTTGAAGAAGGGGAAATTGCAGGTTTACTGATTGGTGATAGTGGTTATGCACAGTCACCATACATGTATACACTAGTCCATAATCCACAATCACAACCTGAATTCAAATATAATAGGGCCCATATCAGTACTAGAAATATTATAGAAAGGTTTAATGGTGTATGGAAAAGAAAATTTGCATGTTTGAATAGAAAACTGCAAAATAATCTGTCAAATACATGTAATATTATAGTGGCATGTGCTATGCTACATAATATTAGTATTGAGACCAATCAAGAAATGATTGAACCCTTAACCAATCTTGCTGTAGTTCCAGTACCTCACACTGGTGATACAGCACGAGGTAGTGTTATAAGGGCTGCATTTATAACAAGACATTTTAAGTTAACACCTACATCTTATTATGTTTTTATATATACATTTTTTTATATGTTACTTTAAGGAAAATTTAAATATTAATCTTTACTATTATTGTTCTATTAATAAGTTTGTTAAATACTGTTCACAAGTAAATTTTTGGATGATTTATAAATGAATGAATACTAAGCAATAAAGTTTTTTGTTACACAATAGAATTGAAATAAACATATACATACAACCTAATACTAAATTAATTTTCAAAATTTTTATTTTTAAATATTCTTAAACTTAATTCAGCCTCTTCATTTTTGGCTCTATTGCAGAGGAGAAGTTCCTCTGCAGCTTCTCTCTCAGGTTTGGCTTTGAGAAAAATCTCCTCTGCTGCCTTCACCATCCACTCCTTCTCAGCTATTCTGAGCTTATGCAGCTCCTCTTCCCTTTTCTGAGATTTTCCATATGTTTGTTGACGGATATGAAATTCTTCTTGAATCACTCTGGTCCGTATATTTCTTGACTCTGAAATGTAAATCATATAATAAGACCTATATTGTAAATATAAAACAACAATTTCAGACATTTATTGATTTTTTTTTTAAATAATAACAATAGGCCTGTGGTCTCCGTCTCTCTAACCATACCATCAATAGAGAACAAGTTAAACTGTCGACCCAGTCACTACCACTAACAACTGATAATAAATGTAAAGAGTTGCAATAAGTTATCTAAGCCCATCAACCAGTATTTAATCAGCATGGCGAGTTGAGGCTCCATATCCCCTATCTTCAAATAATAAGAAAAGACACCAGTGATGAACAGTCAGACATTAATTAAGTGGTTGATTATGGCAACTATTTTGCCTATTATAATGTGTTCAGGTATAACATTTTTTTAATTTAATTGAATGTACATTCATTTTAAACTTTGACAAAATATTTTTATAACTACCTTGTGATGGAGCTGCACTATAATCAGTCAACCGGGACTCTGTCAAATGTGGAGGAGTGTTTATAATGTTTTCTGTAAAATTACGTATAACATTAATACTTAACAATAAACATAATATTATTTTTTATAATTTTAAAAAGGTTGGTTATTTTACCTCTTTCTGACACATGTTCAACTGCTGGTACTTGAGATGACATGTCTAACAACATCACATCATCTATTTGGATTACTGCCAAACAGAAAAACAGTCATAAAAAATCACAAATGGCAATAAACTTAAAGCAGTAAGTACCAGAAGTACTTTAATGTTATTTACCTACACTACAAGGTATGTTATCACTGTCGATTACATCTGCCAAGTCCACATCTGTCTGTTCAGCGAGAGCATCCTCCAGTACAGGTACTAGGTATGTAAGCATTAGAGGAACCACCACCGGTCCTCATCCTTTCCCTTTTCTCTAAGGCCAACATACTTTTACGCCTGGTCCGAACATTTTTTAAGTTGAGCTTCAGTCCTCTAAAAATAAAGTGATAAAGAAATAATTGCTCAAATGTTTCGTAAAGTTTGCCTTAAGTGAATATAATAGAATAAAATATATTTTCAACTACAGTAAGTACTTACTTTTGAATTCGTTTCTATGGCATTGTACTCCTCTGTTAGGCTAAGCCAGGGATTTTTTTTAGCCACTGCGCTCCCCATAGTGGCTATCGAATTTAATTTGTATTTGATCACTAACTCCTGCAGACAAATCTTTTCGGCTTCATTGAAAAGCTGTCTTCCAGTTGCAGTCATTTTAAATAATTGCTCAATAAGAACAACACACGATTGAATTCACTTGTATACTGCGAAGCGAACAAAATATTTTCTTCTCCAAGCCACCCACTTCACAAATATCACAGTATTTTTTGCGCAAAACATGGGTTTTGTTTTCAAGTGCATTTAAGGAATTCGAATTACGCTGCGCTAATATTTGTTTATTTATGTGTTCGCTTTCATTTGACACTTCACTAATCACTTGACACAAGATGTTGAAAGCCACAGATAAAAAATCGTCAATAATAAGGTTAGCATTCCTCCAAACGATGACGTAATTCATGAGTTTTACCTCGACTCACACTCATTCGAGGAACCTCATGAATTCCTCAAACTGACAACTATGAATACCAAACTTGAGTTCCTTTCAAGTCATTCCTTGAGGCCTCCTCGACTGAGTTCGAGTCGAGGGACTTTCGAGGTAACGACTTAGAATATGGGTGGTGGTCTCAACCACTGTTTGAAGTCGCTCAGTATCTACAATTTAAAGTATTTTCAAAACAAATTTAATGTAATCGTTTCTTAATGGGAGTAAATGACGGAAGGAGCTGATAAGCCTTCTGATATGGAGTTGCACATTCTTTCTACAACTGCAGTTATATGAGAGTCCAGCGCTCGGAGAAGAGAGGAACTTAGATTTCAACTTATATAATTTGCCATGTTTCGATTATAAAAACAAACTCACACATGACATAGATCCGACGGATGCAAATTTTATGAAGTAGCGAAACGAGGTATTGGCTGATCGCAGAAGACATAAACCGGTATAGGTGTATATTGTGCAATTAATTAATTCGAAGAACAAGACAGTGTGCCAATAAACACTGGATTCTAGATGAGCACGAGATTAAAATTGTGCAAAATGTTAAATGCAAATCATGCTGTATGGAATTTTAGGGACGATATTTTGAAGACTACAATTATAAACCGACACGCTCTTAGCCATGTAAGTAAGTAAATGTTTGTTAAACTATCGGACATAAAATAGCATCAGTAACACAACTCCGTGAGTGTATTGTATCAGATTTGTGGTCGCAAGGCAACAATATAGGTTAATGAAATTCTATTCCAGCGTCTCATATTCGTTAAACTAACTTGATGATTGTTATAAAATATTTAATTGGTTTAATTTTATTATTAACAATATTAGATTTATGGTTTCTAAGCTATTTTGGACTGGTACACACATACTCCTAAAACGGACACAGTGATGTTAAAAATGTTATTTATTTAGTTGGATTTAGATAACATTTACTTAATTGATATTGAAGTTCTTCTAAACCCTTTTACTGCTGTACATATTAACCTAGCATTGGGCCAACCTGCTTGGTGATCGCTGTCGCCTGGCTGTTACGTCACAATACATATTCGGCCAACTTTACTTTACGACTTCTATGTTTTTATGCAGGAGTTTCTAGACTCCGTATCCGAGGTGTCCATGTTTACTGCCCAAATTTGTTCATCTGGCCATCGCTCGCACGAACCAGAGGCGAATGCATCGAATTGATTACATTAAAATATATAGGAACTGCACTCGCAGTGTCCTACTGTATTATTAATAAAAATGTTCTATTCCTGATTTATCCGAACTTCAATTGGACTAGTTCGTCACTTCCAGTGCCAACCAAAAAATTGCTTATTTATTACTGTAAATACAGAGTAAGCTCTGACTAACAAATATATTCTTATGCTGTTTCGGCGGTTGTTATGGCAACCCATGCAGTCTGACATTCGGAAAAAGAAAGAGATGACGTTATTCATCAGTGGCAGAAGAAGAGTTTGAGATTATCTCATTACGTCATTCATAGTCATATTACAATGGTCTCCGATAAAACAAATTGTAATATTGGATTAAAATTCACCCATTTAAATGATAGTTTTTAAGGAAAAATATTCCATTCCATATCGTCCGTTAATGTAGCCTGAAGGCTTAACCAGTAAGAAAGTAAATTGAGTTCAGGATCATGTCTTACTTTATGTTTATCTTACAGGTAACATTAGTCAGATTTATGCCTTCTCAATCAATTACGCAGTTACGCAGACGAGACAAAAATGGAATGCCACTACAATAATGTGAAAGTGTACTGTAATGTACCATTCCAATAATCAATCCAATCCAGTTGACTGGATTGACGATCTATTTTTCATTCCAGATCACCCACTCCAGTGCCACTGGAATAGTGTGAAGTGCAAATCCAGTGCTTGATTATGCGTTCAACAGTCCGCACGCATTATGCTTATTTTGTGGAGAAACAATGAAGTTAACTGAAAACTAAACTCTTCAGTTTGATTCTTTGTACAGAGAACCTCTGTGTTTGTGGGATATCATTCCAGGTTAATAAGGTTATCTTTAATTTGGCGCTAGATTTAGAAAATAAATCTAGATCTACGTCAATTAACAAGTCCTTATCACTTCTGCAGGATCTAGTGATGATGCTATAGGCACGATAATTACACCTCGCCATAGGAAGCTAGGATTACGTAATGTAAAGGTGTGCGCCACTAGTAACACTGTAATAATATAAGTAATTTCTAAACTTCTCTCTTGAAAGCATTGCCACTATAGTGTAACCGATATTACAGCTTTTGAATGACTGCAATAATGTGGAGGATATGATCCAGCCCAGCGCTGGACTGGATTAAGGCTAGGCTCTCTTAATCAATGAGAAAACAGTCGAGAATGTTTATATGGAATTGCTGCAAGATTTATCGTGATACTGAATTTGGTTATCTTGTTTAATTATCATCATCATCAGCCGAAAGACGAAAACTGGTGCTGGACAAAGGCCTCCCCCAAAGATCCTGCTCCATCCTCATTCAACGTATTCCGGTGATCTTGACCAGATCGTCTGTCCATCTTTTGAGGGCGCCTACCAAAACTAATCTTCCGGTATTTGGTCGTCATTTGCAATTTCTTTTGCAATCATGACTAGGTAAATTTAGTCTCTAGTCTCCATTTATTATTAAGGTTGCTAATGTATAGTGGCGACCGATACGATTACTTCGAACGACGACGTGTATTAAGTTTTCAGCTGGATAAAAAATACACGCAACCAAGGGGCGTGGTTAGTGTTGGACAGCCTGTAATTAGGGTATAAAGTGGATTCGTCGTCGAACACGACAGGATGTGCGCATCACTTGTAACGAGTTCTTGGAGACCAGGCGGACACGTTTTTATTGGACAAAGCTCTACTTTAATAAACTAAGATGCTGGTGGTACTCATTCCATCTTTTTTTTTAAATTGATTTCTTTGAGATTCATTTCGATATCAATCAGATTTATTAATACCTCCGCTTCGGAAGCAACTTTCGCGCTGATTCTAAATCAAGACTATGCGTTAGTCAACAAGTTCAAAAACAAATGAATTCTTAATACAGCTTCTAAAAGTATGAGCAATTAGGTAGCTCGTTCGATTAGAAATGACATCTAGAAAGTATGTATTATCACATTAAAATTGCAATTGTTATGAACCCATACATACTATGATCATTGAAATATTGATATAAACTAAAGAAACACTTATCAACTTAAATATCTATGAAAGCAGTTTTAAATTTATTCAGATCATTTTTAAGACCTAAAATTGCATGTGCATGTTTATATTCTTTTATTTTAAAGAATTGTAAATACTAACACCTAAAATTGGTAAACTCTTGGCCACATGTGCCCGTTTATCAGCAAAAGTAAAAATGAATAAATCACTATAAATTTTTACGAATATTATAGCTACAGAAGACCAATTATTTTCATAATAGTGGTCGCAGTTCCATGTTGATTTTTTCTTTCAAGCTTCACCAAATAATTACGTTGAAATTAAACATTGGTATAGTTATAATATAACAATATATTATAAAATTGTAAATTAAACTTCTCGAATATTATCATATAATGTACAGAAGTGAATGCAATATTTCTAATCTTAAATATAAAGTACAATTTTCTTAGTAGAGTTGAAGGAAAAAATATATATTTAAGAATTTATTTATATTATTTCGAACATTTTATTTATATATACTTATCACAGATATTATATAAGGTTTCCGTTTTTGTAACGAGAATGCACCAATGTTATGATTTACACACACTTTAAATTAAATATTTGGGGAGCATTCGGTTACCGGTCTTGTCGGTTCGATACCAAATAAAAAGATAAGGTGGAAATAGTGTTGGATTATGTCGACCAAATGAAAAGGAAGGCATGCTAGTATAACGCCTGATATAATAGACAAGTACCTAGTGAAATGGTTTTTCTCTAAAATGCGGTTTTCAAGGAACTTTCTTTCACATACAAAAAACTATGGAATGAGCATCCTAATTCGACGTAATTCCAGAAAAACGTTCCAAACCACAATCATGTTGAAATAGAGTTAAGAACACAAAACTGGTCACGTCATTCACATTAACGGACTGACAAAAAAATGGCAGACCTACTGTCACTATTTAAATGACATCATGACACAGCCCAACCCACAAGTATGGAATATACTAATGTTTATTAAATTTGAAACACGAATTCCTAAAATGTTTGTGGCTTGGAACGTTTTTCAGGAACTAGGTCCAATTATTGAACGGTGTTTTTAGGATGATACGACTTTTTTTTTATATGGAATAGGAGGACAAACGAGTGTACGGGTCACCTGTTGTTAAGTGATCACCGCCGCCCACAATCTCTTGCAACACCAGAGGAATCACAGGAGCGTTGCCGGCCTTTAAGGAAGGTGTACGCGCTTTTTTTGAAGGTACCCATGTCGTATCGTCCCGGAAACACCGCACAAGGAAGCTCATTCCACAGCTTTGTAGTACGTGGAAGAAAGCTCCTTGAAAACCGCACTGTGGAGGACCGCCACACATCCAGATGGTGAGGATGATATCCTAACTTGTGGCGTGTCGTGCGAAGGTGGAATTCGGCGGCAGGAATCAGGTTAAACAGCTCTTCGGAACACTCCCCGTGATAAATGCGGTACAAGACACACAATGAAGCAACGTCTCTACGCAACGCCAAGTGATCCAGCCGTTCACAGAGCACTGGGTCTCCGCGTTGCACGCGGTCAAATGGATCGAGCTGATGGGGTGCGCCAGACCAGAGATGACAGCAATACTCCATGTGTGGCCGGACCTGCGCTTTGTAGAACGCTAGTATGTGGGCCGGCTTGAAGTATTGCCGTGCTCTATTAATGACGCCCAGTTTCTTTGAGGCCAATTTGGCTTTGCCTTCCAGATGACCACGAAATTGGCAATCGCTCGAGATTTCGAGACCCAGTATTCCGATACTAGGCGAGGCTTTGAGGGAAGTGTTGTCGAAGAGCGGTGATACGACAAATGGGGTTTTTTTAGGGGTAAACGCGCAAACTTGAGTCTTCTGGGGGTTAAATTGGACAAGGTTCACTTTTCCCCATTCCGCGACCTTTCAAGAGAGGACTCGATAGAAGACACCAGTTTCTCCCGGCACTGGTCGACGATTTCCCGAGAGAGACCTGCATGGCCCGTGTATATGGCATCACCAGTGCTGTCGTCTGCATAGCAATGAATGTTGGAGGTGTCCAACATATCATTGATATGCAGAAGAAACAGCGTGGGAGACAGCACACAGCCTTGGGGCACTCCAGCATTCACGGGCTTCGGGTTCGAGCAATAGCCGTCGACAACGACCTGTATGCTACGCCCAGTGAGGAAGCTGGAGGTCCACTTGCACAAGCTCTCGGGAAGCCCAAATGATGGAAGTTTGGAGAGGAGCGCCTTCGCTATATCCAGGCTAACTGCCAGGCCTTCCCCCTTGCTTTCAATAGCCGCAGCCCATCTATGTGTCAGGTATACCAGAAGATCACCTGCCGACCGACCATGGCGAAACCCGTATTGTCGGTCGTTGATCAACTGGTGACCCTCTAGGTATACCAAGAGCTGACGGCTAATTATGCTCTCCATGATTTTGGAGAGCAGGGAGGTAATAGCAATAGGCCTGTAGTTTGTCGGATCCGAACTGTCTCCTTTTTTTTGGATCGGATGGACAAGGGCAGACTTCCATGAGTCAGGGACTACGCCTTTAGAATAAGAGTGCCGGAATAAACGCGTTAGCACCGGCGTCAACTCAGGGGCACACGTTCTAAGCACGATTGGAGAAATGCCATCCAGCCCGCTCGACTTCCTGACGTCCAACGAAAACAGAGCTCGCCTAACAGTTTTCTGACTGAACTGTACTTCAGGCATAGAGCTCTGACGCCGCGGGATGGTCGGCGGTGTTTTTCCGCTGTCGTCAAGAGTCGAGTTGGAGGCGAAAAGAGTGCACAAGAGCTCGGCTTTCTCTTTTGCCGTATGGGCCAGGGTGTCATTCCTCATGTGCAACGGCGGCATGGACGGCGACTGGGGTACCTTCAAAAAAAGCACGTACACCTTTCTCAAAGGCCGGCAATTCTCCAGTGATTCGGTGACCCGTACGCTCGTTTGTGCTCTCTTCCATAAAAAAAGGCAATAATGAAACTGAATACGAAAGAAATATACTATAACAATGATAATAATATTATATACTATGGCTCAATAAAAACTGCGTAGTAGGTATATTTTAAAATGTGTTTTTGTATGTAAATGTAAATTTTTCTCAGCCTGTGCCAAGTTGATCCTCCATAATTAAGTATTATTATGAATTATTAGATTTAATACTTTTATTTTTTACTGTACCTCAATTTAATATTCATGACATTGAATGTTTTAAATACAATGGTACAGAGGTGCAAATATTATTAGAAACACTTCATATGAATTCTGGAAGTATAAAATTGACGTGCAATATTCGTGATAAATATGTAAATCCAATAATTAATAATCATACAAGAATAAATAGCCACACAAATACTCTTAAAATATATAAGAAAATCAAATTTTATGTAGCCTTTAGTCACAAAAAGAGTTTATACTTATCTAGGTGTATTATATGTAACTGACCGCTTGTTCCATTTTTAGATTCATAAAAAAAACTTCTTTCTTCGCTTTTTCTACCGATTTGGCGGCAAATGAACATCAAATTGGTATTTTGTGTACAATAAGTTCTGTTGAAAATGGGCAAAAATAAAAGATGTGACGCTTCAACTACACAAATAATTGTTAATTTGCATTACGATTAAAAGTGGACGTACAGGAGAATAGCTGACCACATGAAATGTTCTCTAAGCAAAGTTTTTAATGCTAATTACCATAGAAGACGCGGAACTATCGAAAACGTTCTTAGAATGACTCGACCGAGAAAAACATCGACCAGAGAGGACATGGAAATCATACGTATTGCTAAATAAGACCCATTTAAAGGCTCCAATCAGATTAAAAATGAAGGTTTTTCATCTGATGACACCAGAAACGTCTCTTCAAAACTGGTACGCCGAAGATTAGTGGAAGCTAAATTGTTTGGGAAGGTTTCTCGAAACGTACTGCATCTTACCAAGCAACACCGAAAAAAGCGTTTATTATTAGGGAAAAAAATATTAATTGGATGGTACGAGAATGAAAAAATGTGTTATCTCAGATGCTACAGAAACATCAAATTCAGACGGAAAGCGCTATTTTAGACGTCTAATAAACCATGCTTTCAATTATAAATACACAAGGAGCATAGTTAAGAACGGTGACTGCAATATCAAAGTATGGGGATGTTTTTCCCGATGTGGAGTTGCACCTGTTCGAAATATTGAAGGTACAATGGACCAATTTCAGTAACAAAACATATTAGGGGACATAATTACTCCCTACCCTGACGAACTTTTGCCTGTAGATTGGATCTTTCATGGTAATGACCCTAAACACATGGCCAACAGTGTCAAATGTCTGATTAGGGAAAAGCGTATTTCCGTATTAGACTTGCCTGCAAATACTTTAGGTTTAAACTCTTTTGAAAATCGGTGGTATGTCGATAAAATTAAAGTTTCACACAAACGCAACTCCAGTCAAAAAGAACTCTAACGAAGCTTTTGTCGAAGAATGGAACTCAATCCCAATTGCTTGAATTAATGCCACGTCGTTGCAGAACTGTCATTAAAAATAAAGGCTACGCAATTAAATATTAATTATAACAAACTAGCTGACCCGACAGACGTTGTTCTGTTCATAATAAAAAAAAACTCTTGCGGATGGAATTTTTGAAAATCCGTTCTTAGTTGACCTCTACTCGGTGATGGCTCTAGTGGTTCCAAAGAATATATCGTGATGAGTGACTATATACGTGGAAATCTCTTATATATATAGATTGAACTTCGGAAATGGATTGTCTTGATTCATACCACAAACTTTCAAGGATTGGCCTTAAGATTTGAATGGTCAGGGCGAATGTGAGACGGATCGGAAATTAAAGATTTGCGGGCTAACTCGTCATACAAAATGTTCATTAAGTAGTTGCTGCAGATCTGAAGAATTGCTATTATCATTGCTGCATTGATCTCTTGACATCGATCAAGTTATTTGTCCATGTTGCCCATGAAGTATAATTGTAAAAAAACCCGTATTACTGATTTATAAAAACTTTTTTTAGAATTAGCATACACAATACATAGGAATAAGTATAGTGCGTATGTTATTCTTTTACGGTATTGTACGTAAGTATGTAAATAAATACCTTGAATGTCGGATTAAATCCTCGTTCTTAGATGTCTGCCCCAAATGAGGTCATTAGGAAACAAACATTGTATTTTTGGGTGTTTTCTAGAACATGGCAGCACAATTCTTGCGTTTCTCCGCAGAATACTCGCAAACAACGTCCATCGGCCCAATGCGAAAGCTAGTATGCAAGCAGTACTACAGTACAGTATAAGTACTGCAATCGTATCGAAACGCGGCTCGATTCAAATCAGTACTTCATAAACTTCTTCTTGTGCGTCGAAAATTATCTATAAGTTGTTGATTTCTGAGGTTTTACTGGACGATTTCGTATTGCCAGCCGATCCGTTTTACGGGCTGCTACGGTTTGCTCTTGTGATTCATATCACGACAACGATCCATACTAACGCGGTTCTTTTCACCTGCAATTTCTTGTTCTTCTTCAGTCCTTTCAGTCGCAATATTTCGAATTCTAGTTGCATTACGTCTTTGTCGGGAATAATTTGATCGTCTTGGTCGTGACATTGTTAATGATAATATCGGCACAATAAGCTAATAGAAACTCGAAACAAACACACCAACCGGTCAACTTGAATAACACGACGTGCACTGTCAGTTGTATTTTATAACTCATGTAGCGTGAAACAGTAACAAAAAACTTTATTGAATTCTTTCTATTCTCGAGATGTCATCAAAATGTCAATCCAACCAAAATTTATCAGAAAATATTTTTTTTTATAATAATATCTTTATCGTAATTTTTTTAATATTTTATGACCTATTATATCCTATGTCCGTCTCCTGGCTCTAAGCTACCTCCTCACCAATATTCAGCCATATCGGTAAAGCCGTTCTTGAGTTATAAATAGTGTAACTAACACGACTTTCTTTTATGTATATAAATTATTATCCTTTGAACCGTATTACGTAAAGCAATATATTACTGATTATTTATTCTTATAAATTATACTCCTGTTTTTCTGTTGTTTCTAATTAGCTGTCCATTACTATTGATATCTTAAATGACATTTAGTTCTTTGTACGTAATTTTATGTTTAAATGGCAGTTTGTTAAGTCGTATCATTGTTGTTGTTCTAATAAATGATAAGTCATTGAACATATCTTTTGCTGTTGCTTTAATGTTCATTTCCAAATGAAAACTATTGCTGCAAAGTATCTTGTATGCAAAATGTGTGAGATAGTGTTTCTCATTATATGTCCACCACTGTAAAAAAAAACGCTCGCTAGCAAAATCTGAAGATACATGATAGCTTTAAAGGTAAATGTATACACTTTTATAATAAAGTCCCCAGTCACTGTTCACGCGTTATTCATAAATAAATTTAAATGTTTTATTAAAAAAGGGCTTGGTCGTAAATCCTACTACTCCACAGCTGAATATCTAAGTGATCGGACAGCCTGGGATTAGATGATGATTATTTTATAGCAATAACAATGACAGTACAATATTGTATATTTTTATTAAAAAGAGCGCAAAAAAGAATACTGGGAGAGTTTCTGGCGCCGCTTCTTCTCTCTCAGAGCGTCATTTGTTTCCGAAGCGGAAGTAGTATCTAGTATATTAGAAATGTCATCAAAAGAATTTTAAAGGAATCAATTTTGAGAAATTAAATGCTTTTATGCCTTTCCTTCATATAATATTATGGTTTCCGTAGTCAATAGCAAGTCAGTAAATGCAAAACTAGTTAATCATGGGTCAACGTGAAAGATTCTAGATTTAATATGTATATTCCCGCACAATTTTTACGTATTTGTATTCGCGGTCATAGTAGGTGGACCGTAATCCTAAAGGCACCTCATTAAATGGTTTCGTTTAGATGTTCTGATTTATACCAGAAGCCGACGTACTCGTCAAATATGTGAAATTCCACCAGTATCATGTTGGCGTGTGGCATTCTACAACCGCGCGTTTTGGGAGAAACATCTTGCCTCGCACAGCCACTATGATCAATTACCCGGCTACCCGTTTTCCCGATCCGATAAGACTCTTGCCCCCCGTTGTGTAGATCGTATTCGGACCAACGATCCGCTTGCACGTTTGCTCCCTCATATATAGAAAAACGTTCTACATTTTAAGCCTTCCTTAGCAGAACGTTCCAACACGTTAACGCGGTGAAGTCATACAGTCAGAACATTATCACTTTAACCTTAAAGTGATAATGTTCTGAAAGGACCTCCTTTTTATGAAGACTATTGGCAAACATGAGTTGATGTTACAATCTAGTTACCGTCCTTTAGTCCTCGAGGGACCCTGTTGAATTTAATCCTGATTTGCCCGAAAAATAAGCAAAATATTCTCATCAATGCGACTTCTCCTACCTTTCGTTGACAATTTTTTAAAAGGAATAGCCCTTTCTGCCTTAACGTATTTTATTTTCCTGTTGTAAGCAGTACATTCAAGTTTTCCTCTTTTGCTGTGTCTTTTATCTATCGATTCTAAAAATTCCGTACCAATTACGAGTTAATTGCCAGACCCAATCATATTCACTTACTATATGAACATTAATTTTGCTAACCACAATCACCATTCGATCTGCATGCTCCTTTTTACAGGGATGATTATTTACTTAACTCACGGGACCATGCATATATGCAAAGCTACGAGATAGGACTTTATTACTGTATATACCAATCAAAGTATCTAGCAAGACTAACTTTTTTAAACACTTTACCACTCTGTTCTACTGAACGCTCTTACCAACCAAAAAAAAAAGAAAATAATAACTTTATTTGTTTAATACTGTGGATTCTTTCATTTGTCTAACATTTATGAATTGAAATAGTTGAAAAGAACGTAACCAATGATTGGATTGTTAATGGTTTTCTCTTAAGCTTTCTGCACTTTTTCTTCATGTACAAAGTGTATACCAAAATTACATTCGAAACCGTCTAAATTATTCGCATATAATTATTGAAAATATCAATTAATATTTACTTCAAATGAAACATTGAAGTAATATTACATAATAAACATATGAATATAATACTCGTAATCGATAAAGATTAGAAATCCTAACAAACAACATTTCCTTTTCCTAAAGGCTACTTCACAATACTCAATAGCGATGATTGAGACGACGATGCAAACTGGAGTGAATAGAACAGTACAATCAAAAGAATAGCCATAAAAAGTAAAGTAATGCTATATTCGGAATACATATACATAACGATCGCCAAATTTAAATATACTGATACCTATAGTTTTTAAACAATAATAGACAAACGAGCAAACGTTTCACAAACTATATGTGACTATAATTTTTTTGAAGTAATCCATGTCTTTTTTAACAGTAGCTTATAGGTACATTCTTATAAATTTACTTTATTTTGAAACCTTCTCTGAGAGTGCTTTGGTATTGTTGTCACATCAAAATTATGAAGATCGATTTCTAGCATGTTTTCTTTGGATATTGAATGTTTGCATATTGTAGACTACAACAGTGGCTGGTTACATACATACTGTGTGTCAACTTTAATTTCGTAGTAGTAGTAGGGTATCAATTGGGGGAAGTTCGAAAGGCAATTCCACTACATAGGTGAGGCCCACGACATCGTCTTGTGCCTACAAAATGCACCCTTGTAGGAATCAGCTTCTTCCTCCCCTTAGTAAATAATGCGCCGTGAAAGCTTTTTTTCACTTTCGATCTAAGGTCTTACTTAAATTCAGACTTGCCATCATCCTTGCTTTAAATAGTAATCGACCATGGCGAAAACTGATGTTCCTCTAACGGCCGTTCCCAATATTCAGTCTAGAGATAGTTGAGATATACTTGAGATAAAAATCGTAAGTATCGTTTACTTTTCCGTCCCAATAAACTTATCGACGGTAACGCACTCACCTTATCCGTACACGCTGTCTGTCAATGGGATGACTTATAGCTTACCAGCGATAGAGCGGTTTGTATGGAAATTTCAATTCACGCGTCCACGTCGTCAATATAAGGCGATAAGAATGACTTATCGGGTTTATTGGGACAGCTTCAGATTATTGACAGCTAAATACTGACTGTAGAAGGTAGTAATTTATCTCTATCTGTAGATAGTATACTGGGAATGGCCGCTAACCGTGCTCCTACAGTAAGATACCCAATAAAATGTGTTGCGAAATTCTATTATTAATTAGCATTAACTAATTTATAAATGATTCCACAGCTTAATAATTGAGCGATATGAACCACGCTATTTATACGAAAAATTTGATAAGAAAAAGACGCCTTTTTCTAGCCCCCAATCTTTTCAGTTCTGCGTCATATAAACTTATAACGCAGATTTTAAACTATTCAAAAATGCATCCAGTATATATATAGCTATCGGTAATAATACGTGTATGTTTTTAAACACGTAAAGATTGTTATCTATTAGAAAGCCTTACCAGCGATAGAGCGGTTTGCATGGAAATTTCAATTCACGCGTCCACGTCGTCAATGTAAGGCGATAAGACTTATCGGGTTTATTGGGACAGCTTCAGATTATTGACAGCTAAATACTGACAGTAGATGGTAGTAATTTATCTCTATCTGTAGATAGTATATTGAGAACGGCCGTAAGTATGACTGCAAGATAGCGATAGAAATCGATCAAACAACACTAGCAACGTTTTTATTTCCGTACGCCGCCCAACGTAATCGTAGCCTTCCGTATGAGCACACCCTTACAGGTAATGAAACCAGTCCAAAGGTGGCGCGACCCTAGTCTCTGATAACACTTATCCTGACACAACAAGGAGCGTGCGTCAAAGCTTGATAAACTCTGACAATCTATCTAGGTCTTCTATAATAGAAAGAGTATAGAATCCATTATACATGATGTATAATTGCGTTAGCGATAATGACGGACGTTCATGGTACGATACGTCATTAAATACAACAGAATATTATACTGGAAATGAGAACTGCTTGTATCAAAACGATCTTTTATTAAAAAAAAATAATTATACGAGCATGGAGTCAGCTCTTTTATTGGTTATTGGTATTAGAAAACATCTTATTAAATGCTTGGTTTTATACATTTAGACAGGGCAATGTTAACAAATGTATACGAAATTAAAAAAAAATGTTTAAAAACGTTTGTGTGGTAAAGGCTACTATAACATAAATAACTTTCTTAATGATACCACTGATTGAGAATGCAGCGACCGCCCTCAGGCTAATAAATTATAAGTCTTTTTGTACGATACTACATTGTTACCAATTTTTTTTTTATGAAAAAAAGGAAGCCCGCGGGGTTTCTTGCGCCCGTTCTTCTCAGGTCTGAGGCGTATTTTTTCGAATTGGTGGCAGTTTTTGACTTTAAATATGTGATATCATATTCTATTTTGAATAAAAATATTTGAATAGGAATGATTTGACGCTTGTTATAGTTTAAATACAATCTATAAAAATCCTACTGTAGTTTACAGACACTAAAAAGTTAAATAAAAAAAATGCGTTTTAAAAAAACGGCCAAATTATCTCTGGACCTCGCTGGAACGCAATGTCTCCTCCCGTTTTCCTTTTACCCCCTCGCCCTCATCCTGTTGCGTCAGTACGGTTTGCAGTTTCATTACCGTTAGGTACTTGTCGTGATGTTATCATGCTATCACTGCATTGTTTTTGATGTTTTCATTGTTACGTGTTGACTTTTGTTGTAAACAGTTCTGTAGTTTCTGTTGTTCTGTGTATGTGTATAATAGTTCTGTCAGAAAAATAAATACTCTTTGTACTTAACTTAGATGCTTTGATTTTTTATCATTAGAATAATGTAATGATAGTAATCAGCATCAAAACACACCACCTTTAAATCGATCAATTATACAGATAAAATAAATCGTTGTTTATTTATAAATAACTAGCTGACCCGAGAGACATTGTTCTGTTCATAATAAAAAAAAAACTCTTGTGGATGGAATTTTGGAGAATCCGTTCTTAGCTGACCTCTACTCGGTGAAAAGAATATTCCTACCAAATTTCAATTCTTTAGCTCTAATGGTTCCAGAGATATCGTGATGAGTGACTATATACGTGGAAATCTCTTATATATCTATGTATATATATAATATTAGGATATTATTTATTGGTGCTTGTTTTGCACACCGTAACATATCGACGAAGTGACGTCATCGACGTCAAGTCCAGAGATAATGTAACCTGGGTAGTAAATCTTTAATTTTTTATTTATCAATTGTTGTTCCTACTATATGCTGTTAAAATAATCTAGGATATGAGTGTCAATAAGAGCTAAGAAAGACAAACTTATACTTGGAAGTTCTATGTAGCGGCAAAACGACTCCGTATTATAAATTAAAAAAAAATAATACTTCATATTTATTATAAAATATTTTTCTTGTTAATAACTATATTTTTTTTTATGGTAGAGGAGGACAAACGAGCGCTCGGGTCACCTGAAGTTAAGTGATCACCGCGGCTTACATTCTCTTGCAACACCAGAGGAATTACAGGAGCGTAGTCTTTATATTGTATAATAATAATAATATAATAACTTTTATTTCTCACCAAGAACCAAAATTACAATTTAGCGAAAATTAAAAATACAGGGGATACATAAGTTTTGGTCGTGGATCGCTGGTGCCTGTAGTAGGTAATAAAATACCTGTATTACTGGTCACCAGGATTCCACTTTTACACAGTGACTAAAAAGCTTGAAATTCCAAAGGATAGAGGTAAATGTGAGTGTGTGTGTGTATGTGTGTGTGTGTGTGAGAGAGAGAGAGGGTGTATGTGCAAACATGCGTACGATAGGGTGTTCTTGGTTTATAGGTGTGCTAACTATCCAAGACCTCCAGAAGTCTCTGTGTGACAGTAATCTTGTGTATCAGTATGTATATTTGATGGAATACATGTCGTATCGTTCTCTAAATAATTCAAAAATGCTTCCAGTATATATATATATACAGTGGCCTTCAAAAGTAAGTATCACACTTTTAAAATTGGGATAAGGTTTTAAGTTCACAAGATATACTTTCAAAATAAAAAGGACTTCAAAGAGAATTTAATTTTGTACATAAAAACTTTATAGTCAGTAACCTTCTTCTAAGGATTGGCTGAAAATAAACTTCAAAAACAAAACTATTCCTTTTTCAAAGTGGACGTTTCCGAATTACAATTTTACTATTCACATTTTTCTTTCTGTTTTAATTTTTTTTCAAGATCGATGGGTCTTGTTTTAAAAATTTATGCTAAAAAGCACATTACATTTATTTATCATGCCTCTTTCAGTTGAAGAATGTGCTAGGATCATGGCTTTTCTGGAACTAGACATCAGTATGCGTCGCACTGCAAGAATGGTGGGTGTGACGGTACGAACGGTCCAGAAGGTAAAGCGAAGGTACGAAGAGACTGGACACCATCTGAGGAGACCTTGTAATGGCAGACCCAGGTGTACCAGTGCCCGAGAAGATCGTTATATTATTTCCACTGTGTTAAGAAATCGCCACCAAAATGCAGTTGAAGTCCAGCAACAGCTACTTCAGACCCGGAGGACTACATTAGTGACAGTACAGTGAGAAGAAGACTTGCTGAAGCAAATTTGAAACCCCGAAGACCAGCGAGTGGCCCAAAACTCGAGAGACAGCATCGAGTAGCGAGACTGCGATACGCCCGTGAACACATGCAGTGGGATGAAGAGGAATCTTCTGATGGAAGGCGAAGTGTTTACAGGCGACCTGGTGAGCGATACCTTCAAGCCTGCATCTCAGAAAGAGTCCAATACGGTGGAGGCAGTGTACATGTATGGGTTGGCATATCTTCAGAAGGTCGCACAGAGCTAGTAGCCATAGAAAATGGCACCCTCACTGGGCAAAGATATGCTCAAGAGATTCTCAATGAGTATGCAGGGCCGTATTTAGCAAATATGGGTGATGGATCGATGCCGATGCAGGATAATGCCCGGCCACACACGGCTCATATCGTACAAGAGTATATTCAGGAGGTCGGTATCAGCGTGATGGCTTGGCCATCAAGAAGTCCTGATCTCAACCCGATTGAACACGCCTGGGATGAGCTTAGGAGGCTAGTCAGAAATCGCAGACCACCACCTACTACCCTCAGGGCACTAAAGCAGGCCCTGGTAGAAGAATGGGAGAATATTCCCCAACATCGGCTCCGAAACCTAGTGTTCAGTATGCCAAACCGGCTCGAAGCTGTAATCAGAGCTCGAGAAGGCAATACCAGTTATTAAAAATTAAATAACATGTAATACATTTTAGTTGAATTTTTTTACACTAAACTAAAAATGTCTATTTTCATTGTTTTATCTTTTTTAAGTTAAAAATGTTACTAATGTATAATTTTAGTTTCTAAGAATTAAAGCCTATACAATTTGCAACAAAACGTTTTTAATCTTAAATCTAAACCTTCTATAATTAAGAAAAAAATTTAATTTGAAAAGTGTGATACTTGCAGGCCAGTGTATATAGCTATCGGTAATAATATGTGTATGTTTTTAAACACGTAAAGATTGTTATCTATTAGAAAACAAAAATAAGCTTATTAATCACAAATTAAAAAGTACGATAACGTAATAATTAAAGACATAAAAAGTAATTTAGCAACACACAAATAAAGAGTTGTGTAAACAGCGTAACGCCTTGTCGTTTGCAAAACTTAATAACTAGCGGACGAAGTATATATCCGCGATGCGACATGAGACTTCGCAATCGTGATGTTGTAAACTTAGTCGGTCCTGCCTTGCTAATTCTAATTCTACAGATTATCTCAATTGTCTAATTATTCGAGTTTTGCAACCGACTACATAAAAGGGGTTGTCGTGTATTTAAGTTTTTTATTTACACAAGTGTATAAGAATAATAGAGGGTGGAAAATTGGGGAGGATTTTTGTTTACTAGGTAGACAGAAAAAAATACTTTTATAATTTTTTTACGCTACTCGTCTAGATCGAATTAGTCTTTTGTTAGGCAAAGTATGTGCTTGTACAACATGAACCCAGAATATTGTACAAAATATATTTGTGTTGCAAAATTCAACAAATGGACCGATCAAATTAAATCTGCTTGCCCATTGAACAAGTTTACCAGGCTGTCCGCCAGCAGCGAAAAGTGGCAAATAGTCGTGAGACGAATCACATCCACTCCAAAATAAGTCACTTTGTGGTTTTGATCAAGTCTAGATGTTACAAAGACAAGATGGTACACATTTTTTCGAAGTGGCATAAAGGTTTGAATGCTTCTATTATTCTTTTTTTTTTTGTTTTTTATTCTATTTAAGTTGTAGGTATACTTTTTTTTTATGGAATAAGCGGACAAACGAGTGTATGTTTCACCTGGTGTTAAGTGATCACTGCCACCCACAATCTCTTGCAACACCAGAGGAATCACAGGAGCGTTGCCGGCCTTTAAGGAAGGAGTACGTGCTTTTTCTACCCATGTCATAACATCTCGGAAACACCGCACAAGGAAGCTCATTCCACAGCTTTGTAGTATGTGGAAGAAAGCTCCTTTAAAACCGCACTGTGGAGGACCGCCACACATCCAGATGCTGGGCATGATATCCGAACTTTGGCGTGTTGTGCGAAGGTGGAATTCAGTGGCAGGAATCAGGTTAAACAGCTCTTCGGAACACTCCCCGTGATAAATGTGGTAGAAGACACATGATGAAGCGAAATCTCTATGCAACGCCAAGTGATCCAGCCGTTCACAGAGCACTTCTATTATTCTAATTATTCTTGCTAGTGTCTAATGCTTAATGTTTCTAAACTATTGACTATACTCCAAAGAATAGAAACTATCATTTACACAGGCTCAATATCCAATTTTCATAAATAAGTCTTGCATCTTAAATTTCTAGGAATTTCTACAGTAATTTTAGCTTCCTTCACTTGTCAATTATCGACAATCCCCTTTGTGAATGTGGCCTAGATGAGGGAAATGTGCATCATTTGTTCTTCAATTGCCCTTTAATGCAACCTTCTTTGTATAATTTTATAATTGCTGAAGTTCCCCACCCAACTTCCTTTAAATGTCTCCTCTAGTTTTCACCCCTTTTGTAAATATTTTATGTAAATATATTAAAAAGAATTAGTAAATTGTGTCCTTTACAGTCTAACAGCATATTTGTTTCAAGTATAAAATAAACTAGTTCCAATCGTTAGCACAATTAAAATTAGAAAAAAATACTCTAACCTTGTGGTCTACTTAAATAAGACATTGGCTAACTTGTGGTATACCTTCTTCAGAAGCCACAATATGAAGAATAGAATAGACAATTTGTTTTTGTTATTTAATGGTCAGACTTAAAATTTAAAGAATACAAGATTGTCATACCTTAGAACACTCTTCAATTACTCAACAATTACCTGTTAAAATGTAATCAATCTCATTCTGTGTTTTTCTATCAGGTGAGCACTATATACATTTTTTTGTTGTACGAATTTATTATGAATGCTCTTTTACTAAGTAGTTACACTCTTATATAATTGCTGAGTTTGCAATATACCTTACATTCTTATTTAATTAAATAACTCCACACCGGCCGTTGTGTTTTTTAAAACCACCCTCATGCAACCAAGGAAGGATCAAGTAAGCAATTCTCCTCGCGTGAAAGTTTCGCATAAACTTTCAATTAAATTTAAAATATGTAAGTGTCAAATCTAATGATTTAATTCAACATCAAAATTGAGCAGTGAAGTTCACAGCGTGTAGCATCATTGATGGAGTTTTGATAGACGAGATAAAATATAATATAAATTTAACCTTAAAACGTCGAGTATCATACATATGGATATTTTAAATACCTTTTGAATGAAGGTCTTCAAGATGTTTCAGGTGGGTTATTTTTAACTTGTTGTTTATTGTGCTACCGTTTCAAATAAGTAACGAAGTTCATTATTACTGCTTTACATCCTTATTAAATTTTAATTAATTGTAAGTAATATAGTTTTTGTGTAATACAGTAGAATACATTGAGCGCATATACCCAAAATACGATACCTAACGACTTACCTTCAATAATATTCACTGCAAATTGGACACTCACTCACTTTCTTATATGGATCGGGTATTCTAGGACTTACTACGTCTTGGAAGTTTTAATTAGTATCACGGTTCACAACAAAATATAATTAATAATAAAATACACCGAAAATGACTAGTGGTAAAGAATAACTTTTTCAACGGAAAAATAAACTAAATTATTTGTTTTCAGAAGTTTGAAGTTTGTACTCTGTGGTGTGCAAGGGATAATTTACTCTGCGTCATAGATATTTGTAGGCAATAATTGAAGTGTAATGATTATTTTTAGGAAATCAGTAATCTTAAATAAAGTACAAATTTATTTTAATAATTTATCTAGGGATAATATAATCGATCTTTTTTCAGACTAACTTTATGTCAGCTAGGAACATGTTAAGCTTGGCGTTTCTTTATTCAGTAGTATTAGGTAGTAAAGTCATCAGGGTTAGAGCGCTTTCGCACTACGTTCGAACCGAATCTGAACCGTATCCGTGAAAAAACGGTCCAAAGTATTCGTAAAAATATTTCTATGGTAGTTTTACGGACGAGATCCGGCTTCCGTCATCCGATTTCTTTCCGTCAGCCGTTAGAAATAGTACTATGACTACACCGGACCTTATCTTCACGGGTACGGATCGGATCGGACGTAGTGCGAATGCGCTCTTAAAAAGATTGAATCTTTCATTTTGTATTAACTGTTATAATTCTGTATTTATTTTAATTTGTGCATTGTATTTTAGTTGTAGGTATACTTTTTTTTATGGAATTGGAGGAGAAACGAGCGTACGGGTCACCCGCCGCCCACAATCTCTTGCAACACGAGAGGAATTACAGGAGCGTTGCCAGCCCTTTAGGGAAGTTTCCTGGAAACACCGCACAAGGAAGCTCATTCCACATCTTTGTAGTACGTGGAAGAAAGCTCCTTGAAAACCGCACTGTGGAAGACCGCCACACATCCACGTGGGGATGATATAGGATATATTGTGGCGTGTCGTGCGAAGGTGGAATTTGGTGGCAGGAATCAGGTTAAACAGCTGTTCGGAACACTCCCCGTGATAAATGAGCTAGAAGACACAATGAAGCGACATCTCTATGCAAGGCAAAGTGATCTATCCGTTCATAGAGCACTGGGTCCCTTCACGCGGTCAAATGGATCGAGCTGATACTGGGGTGCGCCAGACCAGAGATGACAGCAATACTCAATGTGTGGCTGGACCTGCGCTTTGTAGAGCGCTAGAATGTGGGCCGCCTTGAAGTATTGCCGTGCTCTATTAATGATGCCCAGTTTCTTCGAAACCAATTTGGCTTTGCCCTCCAGATGGCCACGAAATTGGGAATCGAGATTTTGAGACCCAGTATTCCGGTACTAGGCGAGGCTTTAAGGGAAGTGCTGTCGAAGAGCGGTGATACGACGAATGGGTTTTTTTTAGTGGTAAACGCGTAAACTTGAGTCTTCTGGGGGTTAAATTGGACAAGGTTCAATTCACCCCATTCCGCGACCTTCCCAAGAGAGGAATCGATAGAAGACACAAGTTTCTCCCGGCACTGGTCAACGATTTCCCGAGAGATATCTGCATGGCTGGTGTATACGGCATCACCAGTGCTGTCGTCTGCATAACAATGTATGTTGGAGGTGTCCAACATATCATTGATACGCAGAAGAAATAGCGTGGGAGATAGCACACAGCCTTGGGGCAATCCAGCATTCAGGGGCTTCGGGTTCAAGCAATATCCGTCGACAACGACCTGTATGCTGCGCCCAGTGAGGAAGCTAGAGGTCCACTTGCACAAGCTATCGGGAAGCCCAAATGACGGAAGTTTTGAGAGGAGTGCCTTATGCCCTATACGATCAAAGGCCTTCGCTATATCCAGGCTAACTGCCAGGCCATCCCCATGTGTTAGGTATACCAGAAGATCACCTGCCGACCGACCATGGCGAAAGCCGTACTGTCGGTCGTTGATCAACTGCTGACCCTCTAGATATACCAAGAGCTGGCGGCTGATTATGCTCTCCATGATTTTGGAGAGCAGAGAGGTAACAGCAATAGGCCTGTAGTTTGCCGGATCCGAACTGCCTCCTTTTTTTTGGATTGGATGGTCAAGGGCTGACTTCCATGAATCTACACCTTTTGAATAAGAGTGCCGGAATAAACGCGTTAGCACCGGCTTCAACTCAGGGGCACACGTTCTAAGCACGATTGGAGAAATGCCATCCGACCCGCTCGACTTCCTGACGTCCAACGAAAACAGAGATCGCCTAACAGTTTTCTGTCTGAACTGAACTTCAGGCTCTGATACCGCGGGATGGTAGGCGGTGTTTTTTCGTTGTCGTCAAGAGTCGAGTTGGAGGCAAAAAGAGCGCACAGGAGATCAGCTTTCTCTTTTGCCGTATGGGCCAGGGTGTCATACCTCATGTGCAACGGTGGCAGGGACGGCTGGTTGAAGTTACCAAGAGCAAGAGCTTTTGACAACGACCAGAACTTGCGTGTTCCGGTCGGGTAACTGCAAAGCTGCTCGACGATTTTGACGACGTGCTTCGATATCGCACGGGCGGAGAGGGATGGCCTCTGGTCCTCGACACTTACCTATGCGAAACATAGCGGCACTAGGCCGCTTTTCGCACTGGTATTCTGTGCGAGTGTGGTAATTAACCCGGACGAATCTGGCCCGATTGTGCTGACGTCATAAGACGGCAGCCTGACTCTCCCACTTCTAAAAAGCCCTTAGTCGCTTCTTACGACACCCATGAGCCTGGGACTCCCCTATTATTTTTACGCCCCGGGGAAAGTATAGGGCAAGTGTATGTGTTTATTCCTCTTGTTGAATTCAATTATTCTATCACTACGGGCGGAGACCTGTAATTGGCTCACAGTATTTTAAATTAACATATAAGATAGCTGTTGGTCTTCCTAATAAATAAATAAATAAATAAATAAATAAATATAAAGTATGATAACATTCATTTATTTCGTTTATATCAATAGCAATTTCAATGCTAGAATATGTTGAAGTTAATGCATGTAACCTCAGAAGATATGCATACTTTTTAGGGATACAATGTGCCACCATAAAATTAAAACTAGCTTGTAATTCACCTGTCTTTTGTAATAAGGAAACATATAATGTACTAATATTTGAGATGTTGTTTTCTGTATATAATAAAATCGAGACGATGCTACTCGTAAGTTAATTTAAGCTTACTCCTCATAATATCTCCCCATGAGTCGATGTAGCTGGCTGCATAATCTAAGACTCAGAAGAACTTTTGATCTGTCTAACAATACGATTTAGTACTTACCCAGAGGAAGTATGGACTTAGTACAAGCACGCATTGCGAATTTTTCTTGCGCAAAATTCAGTAACATTATATGATGTTATATAAAGCTGCACGCACTAGCGGGAATAAATCCACGCAGTTATTTTCAATCTATCCAGAGGTGCGGTCCAGATTTTCACGGTTACACGTTACGCACTCAGTCGCGTAACGCTTATGAGAGAAGGATGTCGGATTCTTCGCCTTCTGTCTTCAACCAAATGAATATAATATATGAAACAAATGAATGAGAATTATGATTAGAATTCAGAATACAGAAGACTACATTCAGAATCAGAATAAACTCACATATGATTTTTTGAAAGAAAGCATTCCAAAATTTATTACTTAAATCTATATTGAGTATATATATAGCTGTATGGGACCAATGGAGACACTGTCGGCGAGACTGATGTTGATTTTAAAATTATGTCAATTTCCAAATAACCCCATAATCATTTGTATATTAAAGTTCAATAAATGATCATAAGAATGAATAATAATACACATCCGCGATTTTTGTTATTTGCTTTACTTTGTGTCAGAATTTTTCATACTCTCTAAAGGCTCCTCATTCTTAGTGGCTGTTTAATTCGGCGGGTTGTAAATTTTCCTAAGATGAGAACCAGAGACCTTAATTATTAATTTATGTTTATTTTTGTTATATTAAGTTAACAGTTATTTTAATAAATTTGTTATTTTTAAGAAATGTCCTCCACTTCTGGTATTAAATATATAAATTTAATTTGTAGCAAAATTTATTGACGATGCGGGATTTGCACCTTCTCGGGTTATGTTCCAGCGCTCTTCCAACTTACAATAACATATATAATATATAGTGTATGCTGATTGATGCAGCTACTACATTCGTTACCCTTTTGAGGATGGCTTACATAAGTCGTTTGAGTATTTTGTTGCATTACTTTGGACACATTTTAATATTAGACACTTATACAGGATGTTAAAAAAATCTTGTACAATATTTTGAGGCGTATGTTGGTAGTGAGTACATATAAATATCGGTTTTCAGAGTAATAACGTACGCAATTATAAAAGTTTGGACACATCTGCCTGCGGCCATTTTAATTTTTCCCCGCCCACACACCCATTTCATTCATGTTACCTGAGTAGAGCGCGCAGGTTGCTGGCGGGGAGCGACAAACAACGAAAACCCTTCAATTAAATGCTACAATAAAAATAACATCTCATATTAAATGGTTTCAATAGTCTTGAGAAAAACCTGACTTATTTATTGTACCAGTAAACTAAGGTCATCGCCCTGAACTCGGTGCATAGAGTCAGAGCGTCATCTGAGGGGTCGGCACGGGCGACTCAATCGAAAAAGGCGGGGCATCTCGCCTCGCACCTTGACCTTGTCCTGTGGCCGATGCCGCCAATCGCGTCAATAAGAATTATTGCTTTATATACTTAATAAATACGAAATACTTATATTCTGTTGACCATTTACTGACCACTGACCCCGAAGATACAGTTTTAACTAGTTTCGGGGTCAGAGGTCTTTTAATATCACTGCAAAACCAAATTTTCAATGTTCAATGTATTGTTACAATTAGCGATAAAAAGATGTAAATAATTGGTATTATGTTATAAATATTGTACATTTAGTAATTTAAGTTATTTGCAGTGAGTGTAAAAGAAAATGAAATAAAGTATTATTATTATTTACATGCGTCTCAGCTAAAAACTGAGTACAAACTCAACTCGCGCGGAAATTTTTACCGCAGTGCGTGATAGTTGAGACTCCGCACGCGGATTTAGGCAAGAAAATTACGCGCGGTTAAAAACCCGCAATGCGTCCTAAGCCTTATCTGTCAGTTGTCATATGTAAATTTTTTTGATTGATTGAGATTTGACTTTTGATATCACTTTTCAGTACTGCTTTTGACTTTTGAGTGTGACTGAGTTTTGAGTGTGACTCACGAACTTGATGAATAAAAATAAACATTACAATTTACATTTTAAACCTTCCCAAAATAAATATACTATATAAAAAGTTCTTATTGTTTTCTATTTCATATATTATTCCTTGCTTATCTATTAAATATGGGGTTATTTGGAAAATCTCCAGAGCGAAATCCCAAGGAAATGGTTGGTGCATTAGTTTTTGAGAAAAGTTAAGATAAATATAGTTACATATAATAATAATAAATAAAAAATATGTTTTAAGGTAAATGAATGGTCTCACAGGCTACGGAAAGAAGGATATAATTTAGATAGACAAATTAGAGGTATAAAATTTTTTATTAATGTACACTAAAATTACACCCATTTTTACAAGGATATTTTATTATTCTTCTCTTCTTTCACCATATCTATGCTGATAGAAAGTGTACTAAGAAGTTATCTTGGGTTATATTGGGGTCCCATTTTTCAGCAATTCAAAGAGAAGAAGATAAAATAAAAAGATCATTGAAGGAAGCAGCATCAAAGAATGATAAACAAGTGTGTACAATATTGGCAAAAGAAATAATCAGATCAAGGAAGGCAATAAGTAAAATTTACACCAGTAAAGCTCATTTAAATTCTGTACAGATGCAGATGAAAAATCAATTAGGTATGTGCACATTATTTCAGTACATTTACATACAGTTATCATCTTTATAGAGTCTATCTGAAGCTTTTAAGGTCGAGCCAGTAAAACGTCGTCTTTAAAATAAGCGGTTTATTAGAATTTACAATTACTTCTCATATTACTTCACTTAATGTCCGAATATGGTATTAGAAGGCAACCATGTCAGGTGACTGTTGAAGCTTGACCGGCTTGCTGATCGTTTGTGTTAAAAACATTAGTAACCGATTGACAACTTACTGAACAAAGAGGTGGTTAAGTTGTCAGGAGGCAGATTAGAGAGAACCAACATTGTCTATGGAATTAGAGTATAATTTTATTTTATTTTAAATCAATTGATATAGCTAACTATATTGGTTGTATGGTAACTGGTATAAATAATATATTGTAAGTAACTTAATATATTTTGTATTGATATTAGTATATGATTAAGAATGTGAGTGTTATGAATGTGGAAAATCTTTACCTATGGAGGACCAGTGTTGTTTTACATATTTTAAATTTGCATATGTTCCTCTGTGACTTGTTGACCTTAGTTATTGATGGGTTTTAAATAGTGATGGAGGCAAGTGATCCGGGCCACAGATCAATGTCTTTTGAATAATTATAATAATCATTAATAAATGAGGGATAAACTTTCCGATATGGACCATCGATTTATACCCATATTTTTTTGTCGATAGTAGTCACTAAAAGAAAGTGTTTTGCAAAGTTTTAGGTTCTGGAAACTTACGGTTCATGAGATCCTTTTTTGTTTACTTTTCATACAAATTACATACTCCGTTAGCTTTCAACGTTTGACTACCATGGCTTCTCCAAAGCCCCATGCTTCTGTGTCTGAAGAGTTGAGTGAAGTGCAAGTGTTGGACTCAAATGCACTGCTTGTCACAGCCTCCTCTTCTGCGCCATCTTGATGATTAAAAGTAAAATGAGGTTAAGTACTTAATTCAAAGTTACTTATTTTTTAGCAAAAGTGGCACCAGAATTAAAATAAAGTAGTGATGCAAATACAGAGATTACTAAAACCTGTGCTGTTTTAGGATGTTAAATTAGTAGAGAGATTAAGAGATTAAAGATTATAGGTATACCAAGCTAAAACTTATGTGAAAACCAAATCCTTTTCCAGAAACTAAAGGTAGGTTAGGTTAAGTTAGAACATTAATACAGCCCAGCGGCAGGCCATACTTCATATATCGATGGACCATATGGGAAAGTTTAACCTGAATGAGTGTTATAATCTCTGAAAAAAAAATAATATAAGTCTTATTGTTTGTGTATTAAATATGTAATTTAAAATATATTGACATTATTTTTCAGCCACATTAAGAGTAGCTGGAGCCTTATCGAAATCTACAGAGGTAATTAATTTCCAAATAATATTATTTTAGGGACTTTTTTTTTTATGGAATAGGAGGACAAACGAGCGTACGGGTCACCTGGTGTTAAGTGATCACCGCCACCCACATTCTCTTGCAACACCAGAGGAATCACAAGAGCGTTGCCGGCCTTCAAGGAAGGTGTACGCGCTTTTTTGAAGGTACCCATGTCGTATCGTCCCGGAAACACCGCACAAGGAAGCTCATTCCACAGCTTTTTGTAAATATTGCTTTCAATCTTTTAATTCGCAGGCTGGCTAGGCTCAAAACGGTCAATAACATATTTTTATTTGTATAATTGAGGGGGAAAAATTGCAATATTGTATTTATCTTTATTATTTATTTTTATCTTTCGGTTGCTGCTGATGATGATGATGTCTTTATATAATACTTAGGTAATGCAAGCTATGCAGGCATTGGTTCGTCTACCTGAAGTGGCTCATACTATGCAAGAAATGAGCAAGGAGATGATGAGGGCCGGCATTATCGAGGAGATGCTGGATGAGACCATGTCTGCAGTTGAGGATGAAGAGGAAATGGAGGAAGCGGCACAGAGTGAGGTGGACAAGGTAGGTGTATACCATTTGAGAAACATCTCAAGTTAGAAACAATCTCAGTTATCAAACTACATATGATTGTTTACAGTTTAAAGACATGGTTGAATAAAATATGTTGGTACTTATGTATTTGCTTTACACAGAGTAATTTTTTCTTGAGAATTGAGAAAAGAGAGGCTAAAACTTGGTTTATTTATTTCATGATGAATTGGTCTTTGTAAATTGCATAAAATGTACAAAATAAATGGACTGGGTGTAGAGTATTTTTCGGAGTTGTCATAGGTGGTCATGTCTAATTTTTTTTTAAAGGTGCTCTGGGAGTTAACACAAGGGAAGCTAGGCGAAGCGCCGGCGCCTCCGAGTGCTGTTGCGGCGCCTTCCACCAGTAAGCAAACGGAGGAGGAACCGGATGAAACTGAACTAGATGAAATGCAGTCTAGGCTTGAAGCTTTGCGATCGTAATGAGGGTAGGCTGAAATTTTTATTTTAGAAGTTTCCTTAGGCTTTTAATGTGGAAAAGTGGACGTGGATGATGTAGTTTTACGACGGCAGTAGGAACGGCTAGAGTCCACTGGATTCATAACACACTCAAATAGAAAATTGAAGTGAAGTAGTTGTAGTACAGGGTCTACTTTACAGTTGATACCTAACCTAATCAACTGAAATAATAAAATAATTTTCTTTCTTTCTTTCATTCAATAATTGCGTATGAGGAAATTGACATGAGATGTCGCTCTTTTATTCTATTTGAATTCTGCTTCTTTAAACAACATCAGCTATCCACGCATTCCTTCTATCGGAAACTTCTGCAACACGAGGAGCCGAGGGAGTTTCACTTACTTATACGTATTACGCTATGTACGGTAGCTCCGGTATAAAATTGAGCATAATTTTATGCTCCATGCCTCATTAACTACTACCTACAATTTGCCTTAGTGGAGATATCAGTGAGTCCGTCTGCATGGATATGCTAGTAATAAGGATTCCATATGGTCTAAAGATTTACAAATGTCGAACAATTGCACGCGAATGGTTAGCTCGCCTATGAACCTAGCAACTTCTCGCACGCATGCACACACACCCTCTCACACAGACACACGCACACACCCTCTCATGCATACAAGAACACATCTTCCCTACATAGTCAGTTATTTTGATTTTTATAGCTTTTTAGTTACTGTGCAAAAGTGGAATCCTGGTGACTATGTATTTTATTTGCCGTATTTTATTACGTACCACAGTACGTAATAAAATACGGCACCAGCGACACCACAACTAAAACTTTTGTCTCCCCTGTATTTTTTAAGCTTTCGTTGTATTGTAATTTTGGTTGTCGATAAGAAAAGTCTAGCGCTCTACAAAGCGCAGATACGACATGGGTAACTTCAAAAAAAGCGCGTACACCTTCCTTAAAGGCCGGCAACGCTCCTGTGATTCCTCTGGTGTTGCAAGAGATTGTGGGCGGCGGTGATCACTTAACAACAGGTGACCCGTACGCTCGTTTGTCCTCCTATTCCATAAAAAAAAGATATTTTTATTATTGCATGTGCGAGTGCTTAGCACTCGAAGAGTCAAAACAAAAGACGAAAAGGTGCTTCTTGTGGTAAGGTTATTCATCAGGTGAAAACAAATTGTTATCTCTGTATTTTGTTATAAAAAGACCTCTGGACTTTTTTTTTAATTTTTTTATCGCAAAACTAAAGTAACTTCGTTAATTTTTTAATCAAACAAATTTATTTATTTTCAGGATTTGGACAGAAGTCACGAAGTATTTATTTCACGCTTTAAATATTGTTAAAACTGCGTATGATATTCAAGACATAATGAGACAAGTGATTGTGGTCGAAATAGATATTTAATGATCAATTAGATCTGGGCAGTTAGATTGTCAATTAAATTGTTCATTCTATATGAGATATTGATGAAATTTCTAATCGGATGATAGAATGAACAGTTTGGTCGGTGCAACACCATAAACTTGTACATATTGTATTAATAACCTAAAACACATCATCAGTTTCATACATACATAGTCGGTTTTGCGAGGAACTTCTTGCATCGCACAGCCACTTTGTGGAATCGATTACCGGTTGCAGTTTTCCTGAACCGATACTACTTAGGAACCTTCAAGTATTGAGCATACTCCCAAGACAATTAAAGACCGGCAACGCATTCCTTGACCCCTGGTGTTGCAGATGTCCGTAGGGCTTGTGAGTCTCTAACCCGATGCTCCCTCTTATATAAATAAATATGGACGATGCGGGATTAGAACCGCCTCGGGGAAGTACCTACCGCTAAAACAAATTCAAATATTATGTTTATTAAAAATAGGAAATAATATCACTTATTGAAAGTCAAAAACTATCGCTCATTCCAAAAAGTATGCCTCAGACCTGAGAAGAACGGGCGCAAGAAACTCTGCTGGTTTTATTAAATATGTAAAATGGTACAATAAAATTAATTATTTAATAGCCCTTTGGCGGTCGTTCCATTCCCAATCTGTGGTATCAATCAGAAAGTCATTTATGTTACAGTAACCTTTACCACACAAACGTTTTTTAACAATTCTTTTGAAAGTCGTAATACATTTTGTTTTGAACATTTTCTGGGATCTTGTTGAAAAAGCATATACAACGTTAAAGCATAATATACTAAGCCAATCCTATCCGTAGTCCAATGCCCACATCGTTCATAAGTTTTAGTATGTTTGTTCTACTCTCTTCAGAGCCGGGAACACCCGCTGTTATGGAATGAGCTTCCTTGTGCGTTGTTTCCAGGACGATACGACATACGCACACAGCGCGTACACCTCCCTTTGATTGCTGGCAACGCTCCTGTGATTCCTCTGGTGTTGCAAGAGAATGAGGGCGGCGGTGATCACTTAACACCATGTGACCCGTAGGCTTGTTTGTGCTCCTTTTCCATAAAAAAATGAGATTTTGTCTCATTGCGAATGTATTGTCGGCAGAGATTACAACTGAGAGACCAACACAAATATTAAAGTCAAAGTCAAATATTCTTAAATTAAGCCCTTTTAAATCGTCACTATGAATATTTAGATCTATTTGAATTACTGAATCTACCTTATGTTTGGAAAAAGTAGAGCTTGTGAGTAGAACATACAAGTAACTCAACGGCCACACTTCTCAATCAAATACAGTATTCAAAATGGCTTTAATATACAAAAAAAATTAGTTTGTAAGGCGCTGCATCCAATATATGAGTCGTGTTTAAACAATTTCATAAATAAGTAATAAATAATAACTACTATATGTTATGTTTTTTTTTAAAGTGATAACCCTCACTTCTAGGATTAATACATAAATAAAATTTGAAAAACGAAATTTTATGAACGAATAAAAATGATGAAGCCACGACGTGAGAGTTGAACAAAGCAAACAGAATTTTATAACGAGGCGGTACTCGAACGGTTAGTTCAGTTGGTTAGAGCACCGGCACGGAACGCCGGAGGTCGTGGGTTCGAATTCCGCATCGTTCATTAAATTTTGTTTTTCAAATATTATTAATGACATAATAAACTGTATAAATATAAATTATCGTATATTGGATGCATCAACCTTGTTGTTCCGTTGTTTATTGCTTGACTTGTAACACATATTTAACAGAATCTTTCAACTTTGGAGGGTAACGACAGAAAGAACAATCACTGTGTATCAAAATTGTCCGTTAAAAGCTAAACTAACTTTAAATTTGAGCGGCCCTACAGTGTTAGGTAAATTTTTAAAGGAAGCGATCATTTTATATCTTTTTCATATTTAAATGTTAAGAGTTATATTATGTGTTAATTCCTCTAAGATCAAGACAAAATTTGTTACGTATTATCGGTAGTACCTATAGTCTAATTGCCGTTCCCAATATACTATCTACAGATAGAGATAAATTACTACCTTCTACTGTCAGTAATTAGCTGTCAATAATCTGAAGCTGTCCCAATACACCCGATAAGTCATTCTTATCGCCTTATATTAACAAGCGTGAATTGCAATTTCCATACAAACTTCTATCGCTGGTAAGCTATACGTGCTCCCATTGACAGATAGCGTGTACGGATAAGGTGAGTTACCGTCTATAAGTTTATTGGGACGGAAAAGTCGACGATAGCTACGATTTTTATCTCAAGTAGGCCACAACCGGAGATAGACTGAATATTGGGAACGGCCGTAATACTATGGTTTTATTTAGTTGTATTTTAGTCTACTGAAGACGCATTACCTGATGTGGCGCTTTCGGATGTGACCATCTCTTCCCCATACGTGATTTGATGTTATTTATAATATACTTATAGGTAACTATTGTTGTTAAATGAAATTCACAGAGTTGTATGTGTTATGTAGGTATTGTTATAGATATATATTAAACGAGTGTAATCACTACACAGTCCCATACAATGGCGATGCTAGGAACGTGTCAGACTAAAATATAATCGTTATATTAGGATAATGCCTTCGTATTCATGTGATATGTGTGCCGAAAGTGCGTCATTCATTTCGTACAAATGCGAGCGGAAAAGTTATATATAAATGTACTAGCTGACCGACAGACGTTGTTCTGTATATAATAAATAAAATAATGTTTTTATAAGAATTTTTCAATAATATATCATAACATCAAAAATTACTTCGTAAAATATGCACCCTGCTGTCGTAATGAAATTGTTTCACAGCAGAACTGTCAAACCGTGCGTCAATAAATTCTCTCATAGAAATTATGTATGGACACATCAAAGGAGAAACAAAATTGTTGTTTTTATTTAATTTAGCAGCATTTTCCTATTTATTCACCTTTTAAACATTCCCTGGACTTCCACAAATAATTCAACACCAAAATAAGCCAAATCGGTCCAGCCGTTCTCGAGTTTTAGCGAGACTAACGAACAGCAATTCATTTTTATATATATAGATTAGGCAGGTACGTACTTACTATGTGGTTTAGCAGAAAAATGTTTGAAATTCCATTAGAGTACGTGCTAAGTACTGTGTAGCAGTCATTGTTATCAAAAGGAACTGCCTCAGCGTCATGATACCTTGGTATAATACCAACACAGCGCTGATTTTCAGCAGTCCCCTGGTGACCCATGGAGTAACTACTATATCCAAACGTTTTGAGTTTTCTTGAGTATAAGTTCCGCCAATATTTGTCTTCAAACGATTCAACTCGTGTGTCGCCTCTACACGAGGCATCCTTAGGAGATATTGACTCGCCAAACTGGCACGAGACTCGTCGAGTCGAATATTGGCGGAATTATCACTGAATAAAACTCAAAACGTGTAGATAGTTATGGATTTCCGCAAAATAAGGCCTACTACAATAAATTTTCGTAACTAGGTACTTAAAAAACGTCCATAATTTTTTTTGCAGTCACATTTTTTTTGTCCAGAATATATGTACATAAATATTAAAATAATATTATTTTTAAGTAAATAAAATAAATCAAACGTGTTTTCTAATTTGCTATCTGATAGCTATATTTTACAACAAGGCCGCATCGCAGGGCCAATCGCATAGCCGTCGCGTGCCATGCAAATAATATCAACATTAATAATTATGTTTGATACCGCGCTGGTAATAAGATCTAGTATGCCTTATTTATACTTTGATAAAAGTGACATTTGACTAAAGTGAGTGATTAGTAATCGGCTTAGTACAATAAAAAGAGTGTTCTATTTTTTTGCGAATAGCCATGCCCCAATGGTATCTTTAATTTTCATTCGCAAATCGCAGCGTGCCTGTAAGGTGGCGGGAAAAAATATATATTGTGGTTCCTATGAGTAACCTAAGTGAATAAAAGGCACTTTGCAACTAAGTGTAGCTGTGAATATTCCGTGTTTAGGAAGTAGAGGCATATTATTAGAATAGGAAACTTGAGGTAATAATGTGGTGACGTATTTATTCCTAACTAAATAAGCGCAGCAAACAGTTTAAGCAGAATATCTGCGCCTATGTCTTAAACTCTGTTCAAACTAAGGCGAATAACGGGGACGCGGGACGGAAGTCGCTCGAATGTGTCAGCTAACTTGTATGGACGTGTTCAAATTGACGCGAGTAGTCGCTCAAGTTGAAGCGAAACAAGAGCGGGACAGTTTGATCTCACAATGCATGATGTTACTCCACTGAAGAACCAAAAATGACACGCGGGAAGTCGCGTTAGTTTGAGAGGCTAAGCGAGCGAGCGAATTACTTTAAAACGCGTCCCGCGCGTTTTTGCCTCAGTTTGAACAGAGCTTTAGACGCTCGAGTAGTATATCTCATGCCCACTCCACTCTCGCGATGCGCCTTATAATGGGCCTGCCACACACTCATCGAGTGGCATGGGAAGTAGCGAGGAATTAGGCAGAGACGTAGTGTGGCATCACCACTGGTCATGCCTGATATGATGCTCCTATCTTCTCGGTTTTTGAACTCGAGTCAAAAGACCGGGAATATTTTGTCGGGATTAATTGCGTGAGTAGAGCAGTGTGTGAGCAGAGAGGGCAACATCGCAGTGCGTGAGGAGCATATTGAGGTAGGCCAAGGAGTTCTAGCCACCTACACTCGATTTATTCAGCTGCTACGTATACGCTAAGATGGACATCATTCTAGTGACTGCGTTAGTTAGGTAATTTCAAATGATCGTTTCCTTTTGATATAACTTTATAAAAGAAGTGCACACACTCCGTCATGATTGAGTCAACAACAAAATGAGCGAGCGCGAGAGTGAGGTTGATTGTCACGTCTCGCCGACTCGCGTCCTTTGACTCGCGCTCGAAAAGCCGACACGAAGCGAACCGCCAGCGAGGCGAGACGAGGGACATGAGCACACCGATGCGATCCTCACGCTCGCACTTCCGTTCCATCGTATAGCCTGTTGGGGTCTGGAGCGGGCATCAAAGGAACTAGGAGCAATTTCCTCTGTGCTAGCACTCCGGCCAAGTGTAGGTATAAAGAATCGACTATACTCAAACATTCCTTCCGTATATTATTATTTTGTTGTATTAGACACCACTCACGTTGCATATTTGAACTCATCACTCACAAAAATCAATACTAGCCTTTAGGCATAGAAGTCCGTGCCAGGTTTCTTTCTGTGCTTGATGTGTCGATAGTAAGTCATGGTATGGTACTGTGCAGTAGAGAGACGTTAAAGATGTAATTATAAATTATGTTCGTTTAATCTATACTAATATTATAAAGCTGCAGTGTTTGTTTGTTTGTTTGAACGCGCTAATCTCTGGTACTACTGGTCCAATTTGAATGATTCTTTCAGTGTTGGGTAGTCCATTTATCGATAGGCTATGTTTTTTTTCAAAATTAGGGATCCGTAATAAAATTGCTATTTTGTAACACAAGGTGTAAAATCGAAAACCTATTTTTGCGTGCGCTGCAAAAACTATTGACAATAGAACAAAATGATGTACAGGCTATAATATAGGCAATATTTTATTACTTATAAAACTATCGCGTGAATTATACTTTATATGGCAAACCAACGTTTGCCGGGTCAGCTAGTTTTAATTAAATTTACTTTGCCGTTTAACTATGTCACATTGTTATAGGTATTCCTTTTTATAATTTTGAATTACGATATGTTATACGGATATTCCAATACAAAAATATTTTAAGGAGGTAGTTCTATATTTATTGTTTTTCTTCATTGAAACCATGACATGCAAATGGCTTATGGCTTTAAAATTTGAGAGTTTGTAACATTTTTAGTTCAGATCGTAGGTAGAGAGCGTTTTCGTGAAATACTATTGTTTTACTTTCAAAAATACAAACGACTTTCTAGATTTTATTATTTGATTTATAATTTGCAATCGTGTAGTCTAATGTTGGTTTTATTTTTATAGAAAATATTGTTTCAATGATCATTTCCAACAGCTTAATGAACGGGTCAAAGAAAAAAACTATTGACACTTAAAAGTACCTACTAATCTTAGATTTACTTTGAATTTTCTTATTTACGAGCTTCATAAGCTTAACAGATAATTGTTATAATATTTGTATATAATAAATTTTAACACAAATAATTGGTTTTTATTTTTTCCTCGTGTGAGATGAGAAATATTTAATATGAGGGTGACAGTTTTTATCGATTAGGTATCTATTCATTTGTCATTTGTTTTACGACTTGGCGGCAAATTTAAAATTGTTTTGTGTCCCGTCACCATGAATTTGTAGCTGTACCTACAACCAATAACATCAATTAATACAAATGTCTAATATCTAACTTGTAACGTAATACCTTCGTAGCATTATAGTCGTAGAAATATTAATCGTGCATATTAACTGTAATAAGCGTATGCCGAAAGATTCGTTCTTAAACGAACATATTATTTTATTAGCTCTTATAAGAACCATTTCATAATGTTGTACATCAAGTCATAGAATCATGCAGATCACCAGTAGTCATCTCATCGAAGTACAAGCATCGTCACGTTCTCTCGAAGACCGCAGATATACTCACGTGATCAGTCATATGCTCCGCGTTACACAACCTCACAGCAAGGCCGAGCGTACTCTACTAAAGCGTCGCGGGGTCGATCACTATTCATTCAATTTTAATCAATGAGCGACAGAGTGGGTGCTCAATGCTCATTGACATCGGATGATCGAGGATCGATGCGAGTTTACACACGATCGCTCGCCGGCTTACTGCGATAGCATTAGTTTTAGAGCGAGATAGAATACATAATATTATTCTCAATTCTTATTGAATGAAACGTTTAACTATTGGTCAAAATGTAAGCTTTAGTATCGGTGTGTATTTTCTAAACTTGTAAATATTTTTAAGTAACAATTGTAATTGGTTAACTAGTTTTAAGGATTTTGTATAGGCATATATCGTGTAGGTATCTGAAGTAAAATATATAATATATCTTCCACATATTCCTCACAGTCTTCATACTACTCAAGCAGTTTTTTATTTAATCTCCAAACGCTCAGTCTCTAAAAATTTTAAGCGAGAATCGATGATTTTTTTATTACTTTGGGTGTCATTCCTTTGTCGATTTTAGGCCTATAACGATGGAGTCCCTCTCGTGCCACTGTTTACAACTGATTTTAATGAGTTTAAACGTGGTCGCACTAATCTCACCTATCATCTGTGTGAGGGTCGGCGACGATTGTTATCTAACATCAGTGTTTTGCGGCGCTAAGTAGACTTGATATAAGAGTGACCTATCAGCTGATCAAGACAATCTTAAGTATTGGTATGAGTCGTACACACTTAGATTAATAAAATATACTCAGTGAAGTCGCCGAAATTAAAATCGAATACAAACCCGCATCAGAACTACGAATCGCATTATACTTACACGTCAATAGTAACAGTTCCAAAAACTATTTAATTTTTTTCCTAACATCTAGCAACATTACACCCACGAAGATGTACGTGTGGCTACAATGAAACATAACACGCAACCTCACGTTGTTTCTTTTGATACAAAATATATATATATAGCAAAAACATACTCAGAGTGCCCACCGTGAGTGCACAAAATCATGAACATTCATCGGTCAGGTAGCTTTGTGCCCGGTGGATACCTCATTATTTGACCGAGGCCCAAAAACTCCGTCATGGTGATTGGTGAAATAGTTGACAGATTTAACTGAGGTGACTCAAATGCTGTGTCCGAAATAGTTACGGATGACGAAAAGTGGATTTACTCTGTTATGATCCCGAAATCAAAAGATAGTCTGCGCAGTGGATGTTTCATTCGGAGGATTGGATCTTTGTTCACCAGGATAACGCCTCGTCGCACGATCAGGTGCAGGCGAACGATCGACTATTTGGCGACGTCACACCTATTTTTATTTATTACCCAAAATAAATGAAAACTTCGAGGAAAATGTTATGTACGATGAGGGAGTTGCGTTTTAAAAGGCCTACGAAGAGACCCCGAAAGAAGGCCCAAGTGCTTTTCTTAGTGGTTCCATGTGACGCAGCGATTTATTGACGTGAATGGGCACTTTTTTGAAAAGTCTAATATAACTATAAACTGGTTAGTTTATTCTGATTTTCTAAGAACAGTTTGACCCCCGTACTGTTATATAAAGTCGTTTGCGACAAGCGTTTGTCGACTTGTATATTATGTTTTATTGAGTAACATATATTGTTCCAACTTTTATTTTAAACAGTCACGATCAAAGTTACAACAAAAGCCTTAATAGAAGCCCAAAACTGGTACTAATGGGGCATGTCTAGAAGTGCCACATTGTTAACCTTAAGTGGAGCATACATGTGTTGGGGGGTTCCACAGGGCTCAAATTTAGGCCCTTTTTATCGACCTACATATAAATGATCCAACAACATTTATTGAGTAGTTACATAATTTTCCTTTCGTGGAGGCTTTCGCTATGCGTCTTTTTCTTCCATGGAGCTTAAGTGTCCCATGTTTCAGAATGACAACGCTATATTGCAGTGCCAGTCAGATTTTTTATGTTTTCTAGAATCTAGATGGCCATAGGGTAAATCACTTACAGTCAGGTGGAACACAGATTATTTTTCTTGAACATTCACATTCAACAACACGTTCCTTCTTCTGTTTTTATTGGTTTACAAATGAGTCAACTTTGCCTTTCTAAATTGCAGCAATATGATATCTATCATATCTAGACAGATTCTAAAGTATTACTGGGTCTATAATAAATTTGGTGACGTCGCTGAATTTCTTGCAGTTTTTCAACTCAACTGTATAAGTATTCACGATTTAACAGGCTAAGTTCAGCTGCTTTTATAGTCAGTGAGCACATTCGTAATCTTACAGAGAAACAAAACAGGGCACTACGTATTTCAGTTATTTTAAAAGTATTATGCCCACAGAATCTACCTTGGGGGAGGGTACGCTGATATTGAACAGTTATTTTATAATTATAACAAGATAAAAATAAACCCTTAATTTTGTATACCCGTAGACCCAATTATAATGCCCACACAAGCGAAGATGCGGCCAAAAATTATCTTTAAATTCGAATATAAAGAAAAAACTGTCGATTTAATAAAATATATTGAATAATACTCATAATATCGCTTACAAACAAAACAATGTATACTAGGTAGTAGGTATCACAGTTGGTTACAACATTTTGGTGGACAAGTCTAAGTCTAAGTGGAGCTCTTGTATCGATTCCTTCTTGAGCAGCGGTTTTCTATCAATCTCCTTCACTTTTTTCAAATTCTTCTTTTTTGCTAACCTGTGGAACATTCAAGAGTTTAACTTCGGGGTGCTTATTACAGACTGTTAACACTTATGATATATATATTTAATACATCTTTCACAGGCTTTATATCTTCTACCTGGCAAAAAATTAATTTATTCTAAATGTTACAGATACATTATTAAAAATAATGAAACCAGTCAAAAAAGTCATAATCATACCCACACCAAACACAATCACAGAAGTAAACATAATATGTGTTGGTCCTAATTTCTCTCTTTGCTATGTCTTGGTTATATATCACTATAATAATTTTTTTTAAATTATCTAGCTTTTAAAAGACTGACAATGGAAAATCCAATCAAATCCAATCCATGAGAAAACCATAAAAGTCTTAAATTTTCTATTCATACGTATAGCAAAGTGGATGATAAATTTACGAATTACTCAATATCGCGCCAACCGATATCGATGATTATTTTTTTATTGGAAAGGATATACTTCAAAGATTCTGATTTCGGAATCCATGGCAAAGTTACGGAACTCTTCAATTAAACGCTTACGTTCATTGCTGCATTGAAAAATTTAATATATCTACACATATTTAGACAAATTCTTAGTGTACTTCAACTTCACTAAAAATTAAAAAAAAATAAATAAAAAAAGAACAACCGATTTCAAAAACACTATTCCACAACAATAGGTATAATATGCACTAAAAAGTATAAAAATAATTGCGTATTTTTATACAATCTAATTAATTAATCTAATTCTAGTTACGATTATTGTAATTTTTGAAGTCGGTGTCATCCAAGATAGGTTTGTAATTACACACATAGTTATAGGTGAGATGTGCTTGAGTCGTGAGGAGGCGAGAGCGGGTCGCGGCGGAAGGGCACCGATTCCAAAAATAACAATAATCGTAACTAGAATTAGATTTATTAATTAGATTGTATAAAAATACACAATTATTTTAATACTTTTTACTGCATATTATAACTATTGTTGTGGAATAGTGTTTTTGACGTCGGTTGTTTTTATTTTTAATTTTTTCATAAATAATATGGTTTTAAAGTAATATCGTAAAACGTATTATTAATAATTAACCTGAGGTCTACTCAGCTAAGTCGAGTTAGCAAGTCATTTGTGGGGCGATGTATGTGGTTTTACAACAAACCCCTAGTTTTAAACAACAAGATCTTAAATGTTTAAAACAAATGTATTACGAAATTCAAAAGAATTGTTAAAATCTTTGTGTGGTCAAGGCTAATATAACATAAATGACTTTCTTAATGATACCCCAGATAGGGAATCGAGCGACCGCCCTCAGGCTATTAAATAAAAAGTTTAATTGTACTATATTACTTTGTCACCTTATTATTTATGAAAAAAAAGAAGCAAGCTGAGTTTGTTGGGCCCGTTCTTCTCAGGTCTGAGACATACTATTTTTTATGGGTTGACTTTGTTTTTGACTTTCAAGCGATATCATATCCTACTTTGAATAAAAACATTTGAATTTGAATAATTAATAAGATCTAATATTACTAAGTATTATACTGTTACCTGTTCTGGACCCCGTCAGGATGCTCCATCATCTTGATGATAAGCGCCTGGTCGGAAGAGTCGAGCGGCGCCACAGAGATGTCGCGGACGGCGCGGAACTTTCCGCAGTTGTTCAAGTGCTCGTTCTCCAAACGGAAGAAGTTCCAGATGAATCGCCTACAAATATATATATATATAGAGTGCACCATCGTACAAGATAAAATGTAAAACATTGTAAAGAAATTTTTTAAATTACATGGCAGCCATTTTGAAAATTAGCCATCTTGGATTTTATGGCAGAAATAGAAACTGAAAAAGTAACAAAGTAGTTCCAGAAACATTTTTGGTCGTTCTATCCAACTATCATAGTTTCGGTTCGGTTGACGCAGTATTAGAATATATCAAATAATCCGGCTGAAGTAGATTTCGAGACACATACTGTTGAACATCATGACATTGCATCAGAACCTCGAAACCAATACGATCTATAATAGAGTCAAGCTCACAATAAACTCACAAGCAACACTACATATTTTTTCTGTTTTACATTACATAGGCTGCACTAAAAGTATCGGGAATGGAATATTTCCATTGTTCCTGTAATATTAAAATCTTTTTAATTGAAAACTGCTTGGTTTTAAAAATCGAATACCATTTATTTATTTAAAAAAAGATTCTCGGTCTTGTCACAAGGTCTTGTCAAACTTGTTTGACAAAAATGGAATTGACTCGAGAAAATTCTAGAGCGATGATTTATTATGACTTTCGAAGTGGTTTAACACAAAAACAGTGTGTTGACTGATATTGTATTACATTATTAGTTAACAAATAAAATTGCGTGTATAAAATACACATGTCAGAAGTGAAACTGGCATTGTGCATGAACCTTTAAACTGCATATGAAGTCCTGGTACATGTTGGTAGGATGAAACATGATTTCAACCGCTATGAAAGACATTACTATCACCGGTACCATATTTATGTTCCCTTGGTGTCTTATGTAGTCGTCCGTCGTGCGCGACGTCAGAATATATTAAGGTATACTCGTGTCACACATAAGACAAACGAAAAGGTTTTGTACAAGAATTATTATGATATTGTAAATGTAATTCGTTTATAATAGATAATTAAATTATAGATATTTATGTTGTTAATATTTTTGTGAATGTTTTATATCTGGTTTCTATCATCTCCTATGTAAATACTGTATGTGGAACTGTTCCCGAGCATCGCGTGGTCAATCAAGCGACCAATCAGAGGAACCGTCAGTGTGTAGAGCCACATCTTCATCGAAGGCAATGTGTTTGGGAGACGTCTGTCATTGCCTGTCTACTACGAAGTAGTGTATATATTTGTTATTTACCATACCTAATCTAGTATATCTAATTAGGTATGGTTAATAACATAAAAGTATGATAACGATAGCCAACACGGGAAATATGAAAATTATATATATAATATATTGCAGAATGTACCTTGCTGCTTCATGGCGAATTATTTTAAGGAGTTTTTTTTTCTTAAGTTGACATTAAAATATTTAGTCTAAAGCTTTAAACATAGAAATATTATATATGTAATAATGTAATGTAACCTACCATACCTAACCTAGATTTAGTTGACTGAGACACCACAAAAAACTGTGCTTTTTATATATATATACAGTATGGTCTGCATACCTATGAAATAAATAAAAATATAAGTAATACTAGTCCATAGAACTATCGCAAAATTAATTATATAATTAAAAACTTTAAATTGAAAAAGTGAAATTTTCAATCAAAATAAATATTCAAATAAATGTAGTAAAATTTAACAGTCTATATAAGACAACTTACCTTGACCCCGGAACAATGTGCGAAGGCGGCAAGTTGTCGGCTTTACCTTTGATTCGTTTGATAATTTGCGACGTAATTTAAATTCACTATGTTCATTTATACGAACACTTTTTTATTTCGGGATACCTATCTGAACTGAACTTTAATATTGTGCATTAGAATAATAATGGAAACGTAAATTTTCAAATTTTCTAAATGTCCACCACATTCTTGATGAATACACAAGTTACATCACCGTACAATGTTGTCCCGAAAAATAAATGTCAAATTCACAGTAATAATAATAATAACAACTAACTAACACTTATTAATATTTAATTCGCTAGAGAAAAGTGCATATTCCATATAAATGTGTTATCTAAACATAATATAGTACATATATAGTGTTTAACATGTAAGCAAAAATGAGTACAGAAACCGACATAATAATCAACGAAGTTTTGTGCTATATATCAAATCGCATTGATGTTATAACATAACATCTATAGATGAGCAAGCGATTACTCAAATATGTACGACCAGTTTTTCTGAGAAAGAAATAGAAAATGCTAAAACCCTTATCAATGAAAATTTGGGAACACGGATTACAACGCGAAAAGGGGATTCAAGGTCAGTGAAAAATGTTCAAGATATCATCAAAATGTTGAAAGAAACTGATCCTGACCGCTTACCTATTTTTGTGGCGAGGGATTTACATAAAATCCCACCGGTTACTTTTGATCACTTGGATGTTACTAAGATCTTAAAAGAACTAACATCACTAAGAACTGAAGTTACACAAATGAAGTTGAATATGATTGCGAAAAGCGAAATAACTGAAATTCAAAACGACATGGTCACTATTAAAATGAAACTTTGTAATCAACAAAATCCTTTGTGTACTACTAAACAAACAGATGATTTACAAGTTCAACATTCCGATTATGATGGTAGTCAAAAAAAACGTTCAGAGCAAGGTACCCTCATCACATTCGATAAATTCGCAAACAACGGAATTGAATAAATGCACGAAGGAACCGGTTGTGTCGAGGAAGCGTGGCCTAGTAGACACTAAGATAAAGGCGAGTACACATACCCCTTACCGAGATGCTCTCACTGCTACTCAACAAAATACTAATTTAAAGGATAACGATGTGTTTCAATTAGTTACTAAAAGGAAAAAACATATTCAAAGAAATATGCGTGGTAAGGGACACGCTGACGACTTATTAGAAGCTGTTCCCTGTCGGCATTATATATATCTCGTGTTCGATGCGATATTTCCGCAGACAAACTAGAGGAATATATAAGAAAAAAGGGAGAGAATCTGATAAAAATTGATTATTTACAATCATTTAATAATCAAACCAATTTTAATACATTTGTGGTAACTATAGAAGCGCATAAATTAAATATCTTTTTAAACGAGGAATTTTGGCCGCCTGGCATAGTTTATAGAAAATTTATTTATAAAAATAAATATCACGGTATTAATAACCGAACTCAGCTAACCAACAAAAATGGCTAATAACATAAGAATATCATCTTTCAATTGTAAGTCTGCAAAGAGATCTATAGAGCATATTCGTCAGCTATGTCAACTCTCGGATATTGTCGCTCTTCAAGAAACTTGGCTTATGCCACATGACCTTGCATTTTTATCTGAAATTGACGAAATTTTCCTTTATCATGGGATCTCAGGTGTAAATGCTTCCGAAGGCATTTTAAGGGGTAGACCATATGGTGGCGTGGCTCTTTTGTGGAGGAAGAATCTCTTTCAACAAACAAATATAATTGCTACAAATGATGAAAGTTCCCGTGTAGTGGCAATTAAGTTTAAAATTAATAATTTATTATTTATTGCGATGAGTGTGTACATGCCTTGTGATTGTAGCGATAACTTACCGGAGTTTACAAGTACGCTAGGCGCAATGAGCGCTGTCGTCGAAAGTTGTGACGTGCAAATGGTGTATATGTTAGGCGATTACAATGCTCATCCAGACTCTTTGTTTGGGATGGAACTTAAGGCTTTCTGTGAGGAGATGGACTGGCGCTGCTCTGACATTGATATGTTGGATATGCAGTCGACGTTTACGTTTATAAGTGACGCGCATGGGTCACAGAAGTGGTTAGATCACTGTGTTTGTACAATATCAGCCTCACGCACTATTGTAAAATGTGAAATCCTTTATGATGTATCATGGTCTGACCATTTACCTTTACGGTTGTGCTGCAAGTTTGACATGAATATTCCGCCACTCAAAATCGTTATGAGTGATAATTATGCGCTTAATAAAATACATTGGGGCAATTGATCTTTACAGCAAATTAAATCATATATTGAATTTTGTGAAAGTAAATTAAAAAATACGGAATTAAAACTTGATTGTCAATATTGTAGCTCGTATTGTTTAAGTAAAACGCATTTAAGTCTTATTATATCAGAATATAATAGAATAATTAACATTTTGCAGCAAGGCGCCATATATACATATATTAATAAGAAACAAAAAAGGAATAAGTGTATTTTTAAGTGGAATATTCATGTCAAGAAATACCATGATGAAGCAAGGACGTATTTTAAATTATGGGTTATAGCTAATAAGCCTCGTAGTGGTACATTATATGAATTGATGCGGTCGTCAAGGAATAGCTTTCGATCCGCATTAAGAAAGTGTCAAATGGGTCAAGAACAATTCAAATATGATTTATTGGCTAAATATCACACTAATATAAATTTTGTTAAATTTTGGCGTATCACAAATTCTTGTAAAGGGCCTAGGTCAATCCCTACTACTATTGGTTGTGAAAATGATTGTACGAATATCGCGAATAACTTTAAAATGCATTTTCATGTTGATTCTTTAGCGGTGAACAATGTATATTATGAAACTGATTTTTGTAAGCAGGTAGATTTTGTAATTAAGGTTTCTGATGTAGTTAGATCTTTTAAAGGTGTTAAAAGAGGTAAATCCTCCGGCCACGATAAATTAAATATTGAACATTTAGTGTATGCTGGATCCTCTCTAATCACAGTGTTAACTGCTTTGTTTAATTATTTCATAAAGCAAAACATATTGCCATTGGATTTTATGAGGACTACAGTTGTCCCTGTAACCAAAAACAGAATGGGTGATCTTTCTGATGTCAATAATTATAGACCAGTATCTTTATCAACTGTACTTTCTAAAGTTTTTGAACAGATTTTGTAACCATTATTGGAGAATACAATAAAACTTAATGAGCGACAGTTTGGATTTAGGCCTAACCTTTCAACTGATCTAGCTATATTTTCTTTAAAAAATTGTATAGCTTGATTTAAGCAAAGCTTTTGACCGTGTGGTGTACGATAAGTTATGGGGTAAGTTAGAAAGGGCTGGCGTGCCAGACGGCATTATCCGCATTTTGAGGTATTGGTATCAAAATCAACAAAATGTAGTAAAATGGCAAAGTTCATATTCAGATCCTTACGTTCTAAACTGTGGAGTAAGACAGGGTGGTTTAACTTCTCCATTGTTGTTTAATCTGTATGTTAATGACTTGATTGATGAACTGAGTAAGACTCATGTTGGATGTCATATAGGAGGATTTAATGTTAATAACCTGAGCTACGCAGATGACATGGTTCTCCTCAGTCCCTTAACCAGAGGACTCAGAGTGATGGTGGGAATCTGTCAAAAATATGCAAGTAAACATGGTTTACTTTATAATGAAAAAAAAAGTAATGTTTTAGTGTTTTGGTCGGGGCGAGGTCCTGACTGCGTCCCTCCAATATATCTTAATGGAAAAGAGTTAGTAAATGTAAATCAATTTAAATATTTAGGCCATTTTGTTACCAGCACTCTGAGTGATGATGATGATATAGAGAGAGAGAGACGAAATTTGTCAGTTAGGGCGAACATGATAATTAGAAGATTTCAGAAGTGCAGTAGGAATGTCAAAAAGCTACTGTTCACCACCTACTGTCAGGACTTTTATACAAGTAACTTGTGGGTGAAGCATACACGTAAAACTATGAACATTTTTAGAGTTCAATATAATAATGCTTTTAGGATGTTCTTGGGATTACCACGTTTTTGTAGTGCATCTCATATGTTTGCCTTATACAGAGTAGATGATTTTTATGCTATTCTGAGGAAAAAGATTTTTTTAATTAGGGATGATAATAGTATATTAAGAGTCTTAAATAATGTACATAATTTTATTTATAGAAAATGGAATGTTATTCTTAAATCTAAAAATAAATCTTTGTAATATTACTAATCCTAGAATAAGTTAATACTAACAATATATGGGCAATGCTGCCTGAAATAAATAAATTTATTATTATTATTATTATTATTAACTAACCTAGTTAATAAGTGTCTATTTCACTAATTGCATTTATTAATTTTACTAGCTAAAAGTTAAATTATCAAATACAATTACTTTTTACTTACTACGCTAGTTAGCTAGAACTTCAATTAATAAGTACAATTAGTTTTTCATAGTCAATCGTTTGAGGCAATCGCGCAAAAAGTATGAAATCACTGCGAAATACAAATTAGCCTATTTGCCCAGAAGACTCGCGATAAACTAAAGTGGTGCTCAGTGCTCACTTAAAATAACGAAAAAATAATTCCTTAATAGGGAATTCCTCACAATTATAGTTTATCGATACTTTTTTATACTTATTTAGCAACCATCACCAAATACCTAAACATGGCTACTTTTTTGTGTTTTTCGAATATCTTAATAATTTTAACAAATTATTTATTAGATAAACTTTTTTTATTAGTTTTCAAAGAACTTTCTCCCACGTACAACCTAGCAGGCTGTATAGAATGAACGTCCTTGTGCGGTGTATCGTGGACAAATGTCAAAAAAAGTATGTACAAATTTCTAAAGGTCTAGCAATGCTCATTTCTCCATAAAAAATCCTGAGTATCAAACGGGCAAGTTGATCCGATTTTTAACAATTAGATTGCTTTGTATTACGTAAGATGTAAGGCATACCTACCCTACAATTCTATTTTATCGATACTTTCCTACACATACACCAACAAGATAAACTATAACAATTATTAATAAATTAATGAATGGGTAAATTTTGTAAAAAAGAAATTATTTTCGTAAGTTCAACTTACAAAACCAGTTTTCTGAGTGATTTCTTGAGCAGCAAATAGGTGAGTTGGTACGATTTTTTTATAAGTTGCTTTCGAATTACGTAACATGTCAAACAAGTAATAAATCGTTATTGTTAAGTTCTTCCCTATTAACAATAATTATCTCTCAACTCTTTTATAATTTATAAAAACAAATCACGAAGCTGTTTAGTTTTAAATACCTAGGGTGTAGTGTATTTTTACAACAATCATTACAGAACAATTTTAAAATAAACTTAAATAACTTATTGTCTATCGATTACAACTCCCTTTAAAGAAAGCTAATTATCGATAGAAGATATCTTTACACTACCCCGCCCGTACGAATTTCGAGCTTGCTTTGAATCGCGCCGCCCGCGACCGTCAAAGAGACACCGCCGGCACGTGTACGCTGCCAAAGAAAACCGCCACTGGCGGCAAGGCCGTCTTATGACACTATTGAAATATTCAAGTTCATTGAACCCTTGACCCAGTTAACTAATACTACACAGTACGTATAAATTTGTGCAAAATGAAAAGTCTACATTTTGACAAAACCAATGCACGGATTTCGTTAATTTTTGGTATATCGTCAGCAAATGTGCTAACAAGTATGTACCTACATTTGTTTCATAGAAGTTAGTTCCATACTGTATATATATATATATATTATAATGGCAGATAAAAGTAGAGGAGTAGAAAAAATAAATAACGCACCTGATAACCTCTAACGGTGCAATGATGGAGACCATGGTGTCCGGAGATACGATCTTGTTCTCTGTGAGCAGGAAGGCCGGCGCCCAGATGAACCGCAGAACGAGATCTTCAATGATCGCGAAATAGTAGTACTGGAAGCGATATATTATTCATTACACATTTTAGTACTGAGGCTAAATACAGAGACTTAATAGGCTATTTGATTTTTTTAAATATATTCGAAAATGGTCGTTAAAGATAGATAGATAGATTTTATTTCCGATACCCGATTCGAATCTGCAACTTTGGAGATTACTCGTATACATTATTACCAGTTTTTTCACTTCGGAATTGAAACATTTTAATCTTCAGTAAGAGGTATACTAATTAATAAATAATATTAATTCAGTATTATATTAGTTATAAGTTTGTTCTGATAAATAAATGTCATTACTACACGGCCACATTATCTCAAGACCTCGCTAGAACGTGAAGCCCCTTCCCGTTCCCCTTTTACCCCCTCGCCTTTGTCCTGTTGCGTCAGTACGGTTTGCAGTTTCATTACCGTTAGGTACATATTGCGATATTTTCGTTAATTATTGTTAATAGTCCTGTAGTTTCTGTTGTTCTGTGTCGCTTTAATACTTCTACCAGAAAAATAAATACTTATTTTACTTTACCCAGATTTTTTAATTGATTTTTCATCATTATAATGATAATAATCAGAATTACAGCTCAACACCTTTAAGTGAAAAAATAAATCGTTGTTTATTTCATAATAATAATATCCTAGTTATTTTATTTTTTACTTTCTTTTAAATTTAGCATTATATTTGTAATTAGTTATTTAATTAATTAAATTGTAATTTTTACAGTATCTTCAAAATTTGCCATAGTAACGCCAATGATGACTACCAAGTTAAATGGTTTACTGTTAATCATAGCTCTATTGTCTCTCTCTATCTATATCCCACGATACAGTCTCCGACTAGTTTGGCGATTAAATAAAAATCACAGCGTAGTCATATATATAAGCTTGTAAAACATTTAAATTTATTGTAATGTAATGACAATGCATATGTAAACAGATCGATTTAAATAAATTATTCTTGGTCTTATCCTAGTGATGCTTGTTCTGCACACCGTACAAAGCGACATGTGACGTCATCGACATCAGGGATTATTTTACCGGGTTGTATTGGAAGCTCGGCCTCCACAAGGGGGTGCTGATGACTCACCCCGACGCTGTACACGATCTCGTCGCGCAGCAAAGCGTTCTCGGCACCCGCAGCCACTGACAGCAGGCCCCAGTCCATCTTCACGTCCCACGAGTACGTGTAGCACGACGACACCAGCTGGCAGCCCAGCCACGCGTACAGGAACGGGTTGTCGTAAGGATCGGCGTAGCTCGCTGCAACATACGCATAAGTGTATTGGAAATAGTCAAGTTTTTTTTATTGTAATTGTCTTTATACAAGGTACGGCGCTCAAAATTTTCAATTAAGTTATCCGTGTCACGAATGACGTATGTAGTCTTTATTGGCACAAGCTTAAACAGATTTTTGGTTTGATGGCGAAGAATGAAAAAATACCTTTTCCCTTTTTTATTTACATGGCAGGCAGCCATTGTGGAATCCATCTTGCTTTCTAGTGTAACACTGGCAATATTAGTACACACTCTGTCAAAGTATCGGCCTTAGATCATCACGATCATCATACGTCAAGATAGACTGTGATATCTGTGACTACGTCGAAAAAATTGAGGTTGACAGTTTATCTCTATTTTGAGCAATGCACGGACACGAACACAAAATGACACACAAATCGCGAGTGTAAGACGTAGCTTGTCACGCACACTAAAGTATTTTTTTAATGAAAATAAGGGACGAGACTAGCAGGACGTTCAGCTGATGGTTATTGATACGCTCCAACCATTACAACGCAGTGCCACTCAGGATTCTTGAAAAACCCAAAAATTCTGAGCGGCACTACAATTGCGCTCGTCACCTTGAGACATAAGATGTTAAGGCTCATTTGCCCAGTAATTACAATAGCTACAGCACCCTTAAGACCGAAACACAGTAATGTTTACACATTATTGCTTCACGGCCCATAATCTAGCCGGCTTCCTGTGCAAAGGAGCATCCCAATGGTAGGTATTAATCCTAGCGTGTTTTTATCGGTTACCTAACAGCAAGAGACTCTTTCTAGACGTATAAATTATCTGGCTATTGCGGTGTATGAACCCAGTGCTTGACAGACGGACATTAAAAATGAAACTCACAGCCATAAACAGTTCGCATCGTGGAGAACAGTACCACAAAGAATGTGGTGGAGTATTTCCCGGCGTTCACGAGATGCGGGAAAGCCTCCTTGCTGTCGCGGTACCGCCGCAGACACTGCCAGAACCTGGTCCAGGCCGGCACGATGTTGACCAGCGCCCGGGATATCAGGTACCACTTGCTTGTCTCGAAACTATCTGGAATAAAAACGAATCATTGTATTTATATAATAAGACGACCTATATAGCCGAGCGGTTAGCGACCCTACCTACTAAGCTAGAGATCCCGGGTTCGAATCCCGGTAGGTGCAAGCAATTATATGGTGAATATGGATGTTTGTTTCTGAGTCATAGATGTTTATATGGATTTATGTATGTTTAAGTAAGTATATTGTATTAATTATATCGTTTCTTGCAACCCATAACTTATCTTATCCGTCTCATGTTGGCCACGCCAAAACGATGTCTAGTTACTATTCTTGGTCTATGCAGGAGCTGAATATTATGACCACCATAAACTTTAACCGATAATGAAAAATTTCTGGCAGCTGTCATAGTTTTTTTTTTAATTTAGTGACAAACTAGAGTCGGCCCCAACTATCATATCGTTCGATTGCTCGATTGTTCGATGCAAAATTTGTGAAATTTGTTTGCAAATTGCGTATATAAATTATTCAATATTATAGTGTCAGCAATATTATAATATTGATTACTTATAGTCATGAACTGATATAAGACATTTGACATTTTTGACATTATAACTTCACTATATATGATTGATTAGATTAGACATCCCAATAAATAATAGCATTTATTTAACTACTTACTGTGTTAGTACTGTTTTGTATAATTATAACTGTAATTTTATAAATAACTATAATAGCATATTATATTCAGATCTTTGATTAATTTGTGTAAGTTAGTTGGCACTACAGTAGTGCCAATAACAGTTGGTAGCATCATCACTGTGACGGTCGTGCCCTATATAAGCCGGAGCGCTCAGTTCGAGTGAACATTAGTTATTGTGAATTGTAAGGGGTAACGCTGCCCAAATTGTATTGAATTATTATAAATTATTAGTGGAAACAGTAAAATACAGGTATTTCAATTTTAAGTGCGTTTAAATTACCAACCCCTTCTACAATAGTAAAATAGTTACAAACGTTATATCCTCCGTGATAGCCAGTCGCGCTTATAGCGCTTGCAATACTGCTAAAATAGTTGCACGAAACCTAACAAACATCATGGAGGATAAGATAGTTAATATTTAAGTTTAGTGAGTAAATAGGAAAGCTTAAAACATTAGGTATAACGAGTTCAACTTTCAAACCACGACACAATTCATCGGCATGCATAATTTGTAACAAATAACATAAAATAAATGTTCTGTGAAACTATATAACGTTACCAATTTAAATATTATAATAGTTTCACAATGTAAACAATTTCGAACAATGACCTTCTACTGCCAATAACATACGCGAGAGCGAGACGGGAAAATTACTGTATGCGAGTGACTGAGACAGGTAGTGAGGGTTCGTTAGCCGGAATGTTTACAGGTTCGCGACCACTCTACAATTGTTTATATTAATATAAGACTTATTTGCACACAGCACCACAATACTCATGAACACTCATGCAACATACGTAGTATATTCTCATCGTAGATCATAGTTTGTGCTAACGTTGGATCCACTGTGTCCTTACCTGAAAAATTGTGTTAAAATTGATGATATTTTCTGTTTTGTATGATAAATAAAAAAAACGTTTTTTTTTTAATTCTTCACTCTGTAACATAGGCTCCGCTTTATTTATAAAAATGTATCGTATTTAATATTGGTTTGGAACACTTTGTTATTAAAACACAAAGCGTTACATAGGTACATTTATTTCTTATATTATTAAATTCAGTTAGTGCGAAGTGGAAAGCGACTAGCCTGTGTGTGCCTAGTTAGACAGGGCCTTATTGGCCCTTATTACTCTTATTGGCCCTACTAATAAGCAATCCACCCATGTAATCTAACAGCTAGCAAAGTTTTGAGAGAGGATTTCAGGTTTTTTTTTATAAAAATAAGCCGAGACGTGCCGTACGTTCAGCTGATGGTAATTAATACGCCCTGCCCATTACAAGCTGAGCAGTATTACAACTACGCTCGTCACCTTGAGGCATAAGATGTTACGTCTCATTTGCCCAGTAAATTCACTAGCTACGGCGCCCTTCAGACCGAAACACAGTAATGCTGACTAACTTTTAAAAAGTACAAAGTTACTGTGTTTCATATTTATTTAATCGCCTCGTAGAAGCTCGCCCTGATTGTGATCTATTTACAGTGTCTAGCAATACCAATGTACTTGATTAGTGCAATTGGTATTGTACCTGTTTTAAACAAAATAAATAAATAAAAATAAACTATTGTTTCACGGCAGAGATAAGCGCCTATATTTAGATATGCTATCTATAGCTAAGCTATATATCTATGTTCTTGTTTTCCTGACATTGCTAACACTCATACTATATACTCATCTGTTAGCCACATACCCCGTTATTCTAAATAGTCTGCTTACTTAAAGCATTGCTAATTCTCACTCTGTCTTCTTCTATTGACCTATGTCAGAATGAGAAAAAACACTCCTTAGCGGCTGTTTTAAGCTAGCGGACCATTATGAATAAGGGGGTAAGTCGCTGTGTTAAGCGGCCGAATTAAGATGGTCGCGCGGACAGACCAGTTTGGATACGACACGGTCGCGTTGGAGAGAGCCGCGCGACCGTCACTTTGATACGAATCACTTTGCCTTTGTAAATTGTACTTCACGAATTAAATTATTTAATTACAGTCTTCTTTTTAATTGGACGCCAAGATTTCCCTTTCATCAAGACCAGGGCACTGGGCGCCTACACATCACTCATATTGATAACAATTAAAATTGTATTTTAAGATCTTAATGATGATAATTATGAATTATGTTGAGTCAATTATTATATACATATAAAGATTATTTCTTGCAGAAGTGCCGAAACCGTTACTTCTTTTTCAAATTTCCCGCGAAGTCGTTCACCAAAAATCATAATACTACGTCAAATAATAAACTGACAATACTCACTGTTACCGACGAACCAATCAGAGCCGGACACGTAGAACGCGATCAGATAATGGAAGTCCAAGAAAGCATAGACAAAAGAATTCCACTGGTCCGCCAGCCAAAAGTCGGCAAATAATACAGGCACGAAGGGCGCTGCTAAAATTCGACCCTGAAAAATAAACAATTCACAAAAGTTAAAATCACAGAATTTGCTTATTAGTTTATATTTTTTTTTTCTATATGTACTAGCTGTCCCAGCAAACATTGTATTGCCATTTCATTAATAATACTAAATTCTTCTGAATATATTCTTGATAATGTTCTTGATGTGGAAAGGTTATTATAACTTAAACGATTCTCTTAATAAACATAATGGGAATCAAGCGGACACCCTCAGGCTCTTTAATTATAAATGTTCATTGTACGGTATAACATTGTAATCCATATTTTTATTAAAAAAAAGCCCGCTGAGTTTCTTGCGCCCGTTCTTCTCAGGTCCGAGTCAGTCTATTTTGAATCGGTGGTAGTTTGATTTTGAATCCTATTTTGAATAAAAAAAAATCAATTTGAGTAACAGATTCCAAATTTAAACTATCGTTATTGTTTTTATAGTAACAGTATTTATGGAACAAAGTCATAAAATCAGCTATAACAAAATGGAATTTCATGCATGTTATAGATGCTTATTTCCACGTACAACTAAACAGTGGAATGAGTTCCTTGCGTGCTGTTTCCTGGACTATACGACTTGGGTGATTTTAAAAAGACTTTATGTATGTAAACCCACCTAAAGACCAGCAACTTTATGGTGATTGCTCTGCTTTTTCAAGAAATTATGGGCGGCGGTAATCATTTACCCCCAGCTGAGCCGTTGGCTCGTCTATCCACCACTCCCAAAAAAAAGAATATGCTATATAATCTATTATATAATGTTCTATAGTTTCGTATAAACTTTTGTATGCTTTAAAATGTATTGAATTGTTTTCTTTGAGGTACTGTATCTTTATATATATAATTCTTCTGTACGTGTGTTGACAGTGAACTACTCCTAAACGGCTGGACCGATTTGAATTAATTTTTTTGTGTGTGTTCAAGTCGATTCGAGGATGGTTTAGATTCTCAATTCTGTCCATATATAAATCTCCTAATGTGTATGCATGTTAGTGAGCTCGTCCTAACGGCTGGACCGATTTTCCAAATTTAAGACGTGTGTACAGTAGGCCGATTCACGTATATTCTAACGATACAAAAATCGTTGTAGTTCAGAAGTCGTTCTATTTAAACTTGGTCCAAAATTGGTATTCACGTACTGATTCGATAGGACGACAACTCAATAGGACTGAAACTCAGCGACTTATCGACGACTTGCGATAGGACATTGCCAGTCTAATTCTACTAATCCTTTATTTTCTACCTTATTCTTTTAAATATGTTTATTATGATATCAGAGTCTTTTGCTCAGTTACTAGTATTCAACCTAACAATATTTGAAGCCGTAGAGTAGTAAAAAGGTAAGGTATAATTATGATTATGCAGAAATTAATAGGCTGAAAATGAAAAATTGTACACAAATGGTTGTAATAAAAACACCGCCGTACATCAAAGTCAAACTCGATTTTCGCCCAAGTGTAGGTAACTCTTTCTCGTCTCGTTTTTGTTTAATTAAACAAAATGAGCTCGAAGAAGATTGTAACCGTGCGTCAGCTTGAATTACTTACTTAGCTATTTTAGTTTTTTCATAAAAGCTGTAATAAGTACCTACAATATTTAATAAATAATTAAGAAGGCAATTAAGTAGCCCAATAACATAGGTAAAGGTAAATAAATACCTTCTCTTTATCTCTTCCATCCTGAGTAAATATTATGTTTTTTGAACAACTCAACATCATCAACAACATTAACATCAACTCCGTATCTGTCATTTCGAAAGCAAAATATTTGTTGATCCTTATATTATTTCGGCGTAGACGTTATCTTCGCCGGTCTTCCCTTTCAGAAAGATCCAAAAGTAGCCAAGACAAGGTGATATTCATGTTTATGAAAAAACTTTCAACAGCCAACAACTGCAAATTACTAACTTCAGTTTAGCGACTTCTTAGACGTTCGATTTGACATTAAATCGTTGGTAACCGATTGTAAAAAGATAGCAGAATACCACTGACACAACGATTGAAGTCCGTCTAGCTGACGTGAATACGCTTTAGCGATTTTTGGATAGGATCGTTTCTCGAACGTGCGATTTAAATCACGTGAATACGAATTGTAGGTGAACGACAGATGTCGCTGCGATATCGATCATGTAAAATTACGTGAATCGGGCCGCAGGACAACGTCTGTCGAGCCCACTAGTTTAAATATATATTATTTTATGAGTGTGCTGTGTAACAATGCATTATTTAATTAAAATGATTGTCATTAAAAAAGACAGACACATTATATTTGTTGATCTAGGAACCTAATATTTCATAACAGATGAAAGTGAATAAAGAAAAAAAATTACAAATTTTCGATAAACAATTGGAACCTCTATTTAGAGATAATTTTTTAATGATGAACGAAACAAGTAAGTAAAAATGGCGGCAGTTGAAACGAATATAATTCAACAATGTGCTGTTTTAGTCTAGATTCTAGAATATATTAAAATTGTAATTACAGAACAGCATTCACAACTCTTTTAAAACCATTGATGTTGATAAAATAAATAATTACTTCCTTTATCTGATAGGACAGGTAAAAAATATGGCAATTAACTGACTCGAAAAGTAATTAACATGTATATATATTCTAATAAAATAACACATACATAATATTTATTTAAGAAGACTTACTGTGTGTTCTAATAATACCGATTCCATATGTACTTCATAGAATTATGTCTGTATGTATGTCCGTACAAAACGCAAAAATGACTGGATAGATTTATACAAATGATTTAAGGTTTCTTTAGTGTTAATTCCGCCAATATTTGTTTTTAAAACAATTCGACACGTGTTTCGCCTCTACACGAGGCATCCTCAGGACGTGTTGCCTCGCTAAAATCTGGCACGAGACTCAACGAGTCTAAAGAAAACTTAAATCATTTGTATAATTATGGATTTCCGCAAAGTAACTCTTAATTCAATACATTTTATGAATAGATTTAAACAATTTTTGTTTTTTTTTTTAAGTGATAGCCCTCACTTTCTGGGATTAATTAAATTAAATTTCTAAACAAAATTTATGAATGATGCGGGACTCAAACCCCCTCTCGGGTTCCGTCCGAGCGCACTTCCACTGAGCCAACCGTTCGAGTGACGTATTGTTCGTAAATCTTGAACAAGACATTTCAACTCTCTTTCAATATTTTAATGCGGCGTAAACTGACCCGACACAGACGATGGCAGATGTCATAATGTCGGCTGATCGGCTTTTATTAGTGCGTGTGCGTGGGGCTATGTAATTACACGTTAACTGGCTTGTTTTGATGCTTCACTGTTATGTAGATGACACGGAGTCCTTATTTTGTTACTCGACTGTGTATTATATATTAAATTATCGTATACTGAATGCATCAACCTTAAGAGCTTGAATTCATTGTTTGTATAAGGATGATTCGTGAACATAATCCAAAATCGAACAAACTTAAATACTCACACATATCCTCAGAAACCAGAACCTCGCCTCATGCCTGAACACCCGCAGAGGATTCATCAGAAACACCAGCATGATGACGACGAGCGCTAGCGGATTCACAAACGGTGGTATACTCAAACTAGCGCTGTATATGAAACTGAGTATACTGAGCGCCCAGACAACGCCAAATATAGCAGCCAGTTCCATTAAATGCTGCTCCGAGAGATGTTTCCTCGGGTCCAGCTCGAAGATGAGGACGTGGTTCACACCGGAACTTCTCCAGCCGTACACGTTGATGCCTATTAAGAATATGAACTCGACGAGTAGGAAAGGACCTCGGTATAATCTGAACGCGGTCTTGAAGTGGTCTGTTCCTCCCTCGTGATATAGCGCTGAAAAAAATACACGTGCCATTAAAAGGCGTAGATCTTTAAAAAAAAATTGCGAGAGTAGGTACTAAGTACACATGTCAGAAGTGAAACCTGCAGTGTGCATGAATCTCTAAACTACATATGAAGTCCTGGTACATGTTGCTGGGATGACATATAATTTCAACCGCTATAAAAGACATTACTATCACCGCTAACATATTTATTTTCTCCTGGTGGCTATGTAGTAATACGTCCCCGTAACCCCATAAAAAATATGTAACGGGGTTAGATCTGGGGATTTCGGCAGCTGGGTTCGATTTCAGGTTCAACTAGGCAATTATTTAGAATCTATGAATGCAGTTTAAATCGTTTTTATAATTAAAATAAAGTCTTGCTACATTAAAATGTTGTAATAATGACCAAAATAACTTCCGGTTTTTACCACTACTTTAAGCAAAAAATTAAAAAAGGTACCATTTTAAACTCTTGCAGAATTATAACTTCAAATTCATGTGTATGTATATTAAAATAACCATATTATAAATATAATTATTTTAATTTATTACAAAAAACGAGGTAAAATAATTGCATTAATATATTTGGCATCATTCACAATTAGTACCTTTGGAAGTATTGTGGGTTAGTTAGTAGATTGAAAAGGTATTAACCTAGTTGCTAAAATGTTCTTAGTAGTTACTAAAGCTGATAGTCCTTTTCATAGGACTATTTTTAAATTTAAATATAAACCACTAGGTTAATTTTAATAACAATATTTGATATACAATTGGAACAAAAAACACTAAATAAAAACTTGAAAGAATACAACATGTCACCAAAGGTCCTTTGCAAGGGACTATGTTTGCTTTAGACTCCTGATTGAAATTCACACGGAATCGAGTAAATAATTGTTTAGAGTGTTGGATAGGTAATTGAAGTTTAATTTCCATTCATAATTAAAGTGATAAACCTAAAGATTTCTAATATTATTTGACATTTTTTTACGTCAACGTGCGGCACTACAATTGCGCTCGTCACCTTGAGACATAAGATGTTAAGTCTCATTTACCCAGTAATTTCACTAGCTACGGCGCCCTTCAGACTGAAACACAATGGTTACACATTCATACTGCTTCACGGCAGAAATAGGCGCCGATGTGGTACCCATAATCTAGCCGGCATCCTGTGCAAAGGAGCCTCCCATAGCCCACTGGATGTCGAAATGTCACAGCTGATACTATTTTTCTTTTACTTAAGCCCTCTCTACTCCCGAACTTCAATCACTAAAGTCATCGACAAACTACTTACTTTTTTACTAAGCGCCAGTATTTGAATTTGAATGAACGCCAAAGTTTTGCTCCCTTTAAAAGTACCGCCGGCGTTAATTATTGTAACTTGCAATTTCAAATGTCTCGGCCTTAATGATTTTAATTATTTGGTCCAAAAGGATGATGTAAAAACATGGGAGTACGAGGTAAAGGCAATATTCCTCCATTTGATATAGCTATGCGACGGCCTGTATATTTAGTAGTTTCTTTTCTACGAGATAGTTGTGTCAAAACATTGAAAACACATCCCAAAAGACGACAACATTAAAACGAAACCAAAAGTCATTAAAAAAAATTTACAGGTAAAACAACCAACAAAGAGGAAAAGGTATATTTATTTTAATAGAACAATTTATATCACGATAAAACATTGCATAGCCTAGATAACAAACAAAGGCCCATAGTTTGTAGTTATCTACAACAAACAAAATGCAAACGCTATGCAGCTAATATGCAATCTAAATATTGACCACAGAGTACCTATGTTTAAACTGTATTTATTGTCTCTGGTCAAACTTATACCTGTGCATAGATAAACTACTTTATAATTTATGCTCTATTTAACATTACATCACATTGTGTTATCTGTGTAAATCTTGGGAAAATTTATAAGTTTATTACTGTAATATAATAATATAATCGTAATTTATAGAAGTAATTGTCAAGCGTTAGCATATTTAATTTAGGACTTAATCTTAAGAACGCGATGCCGAGTTACAAAACGGGCTTCATGATTATATTTATATACGACCTCCATCGAATGTTGTTTTACAAAAATAAAAACAGAAGTTTTCTTTTTCGAAGACAACCAGATTGTAGATCAAACATCCTACATGCACATGCACTGTGCTTTCCTGGGGCATAAAAAGAATAGGGGAGTCCCAGGCCCAAGGTTGTCGTAAGAGGCGACTTAGACTTTGCATAGGATGCCGGCAAGATTATGGGTGCCACAATAGCGCCTTTTTCTGTCGTGAATGTGTGAGGGTTATTGTGTTGGGTCTGAGGCTTAACTTCTTATGCCTCAAGGTGACGAGCAAAATTGTAGTGCCGCACAGAGTTTTTGGGTTTTGCAAGAATCTTCAGCGACTATGTATTGTAATGGGCCGACGACTCTCTACAGAGCTATTAAGATCCTGGAGGTTTTTAGTCGGAAAAGGATGTCATACGCATCGGCCCAGCTTATGGGCCTACTACGTATTTTCCTGATGTATTTTCTTGATCTTTAAAAAAAAGGACCAAACATCATTTCACAGTTTTTTCATGCTTTAAAGAAACGAAATCCTTGATACGTTTTTGTAATTCCTACAGTGATTCTTTTTTGAATGCAGGGGCTGCATTCACTCACTATCACTTACCATCATCTTATCTAGGTCGCCTTATACATAAATCATTTCCTTGTGTATTTCACATAAATGCCAACCATATAAATATATAGAAATACGGAACTGCGCTCCAGAACAATTGCTGATGTGGAAGAAAAACCGCCAGGCCAAAGTGGAAGAGGGTTGGGCATGTATGTCAGATGCACACAGACTAGGCACAGGTTACCATTGGGTGCCTCAGGACGTCGAGGCAGACCCTGACAACGATGGCTGCCGATGGATGGAGTAACGTAGCGGACGCCTTTGCCAAGCCTGGGGTTCGACAGCCTAATAAAAAAAACGCATCTAACTGACAAAAACTCACCCGATAAAACGACAGAGATAGCCAAAACTATAAAGGACCCAGAGAACAGTCCAACTTTGAACGTCGTCCAAGGACTCTGCTGTTCGCCCAGAGGTGGCACTCTCAGCTTCTTCATCGCCTTCTGCCGATCGCCACCCTCCAGGTCGTTGGTGACTGTTGCCTCTGTATCGCTGATGAGCCTGTCTATGTCCTTGTTGGTGTAAAAGTGTGAGGTTTCCACGTGTTCAGCTCGCCACCCAGCTCCATTGCTTACATTTAATAACTAGAACCAATTATTTTACATTAGATGGTCGTTTTTACTGATCAATCGGCTTGGGAATATGATCAGTAGGATTGACAAGAGTAAGTAGGTACCATAGACTAAGAATATACTAGCGTATAGGCGACCTGAGAGTCCGATAAAGCAATACCAATTTTGCTTTGTCACTGGTGAAGTTAGTAGATCGATAGTTAGTAGTAGTTAGCTCCTTTGCACCGGACGCCGGCTAGATTATGGGTACCAAAACGGCGCCTATTTCTGCGGTGAACCAGTAATGTGTAAGCATTACTTTGTTTCAGTCTGAAGGGAGCTAGTTAAATTACTGGGCAAATGAGGCTTAACATCTTACGTCTCAAAGTGACGAGCGCAATTGTAGTGCCGCTCAGAGTTTTTGTGTTTTTCAGGAATCCTGAGCAGCACTGCATTGTAATGGACGGGGCGTATCGATAAGCGTTTGCTTTCCAATGAAGATTGTCAAATAATAATTGAGTCTCAAACTGTTGGTCTCAACTCAAAGTCATAATCTTTATTCAAATAGGTGTGATAAGCCGCTATTGAATCGACAGCTATATTTTTATCACTAACGCCAATTCGTTAAGCTACTGTGTTGAGAAGAATTTGCATGTAACTCAACAATTGCTCATTTACAAATGAATACAAAACAATAATTTATACGTCTAAATAGACTGAGACAGCTGCTATGAATGCGTCGAAAAAAATTGAGGCTGACAGTAAACCTCTGTTCTGAGCAACGCACGCACAACAACAAACATACAAATCGCGAGTGTAAACCTGGCCTGTTTTAATCGGTTGTCTTGGCAGCAAGAGGCTCTATACAGACGTATAAATGATATAAGATAAAAATGTATGAAAGTCGGATGTATACAACTACATTTAAAATGACATTTAAAGAATCTAAGACTGACAAAAATGTATAGAATACAAAAATTATACGCGAATTCATTTTAACACTTTATCGGTGCAAGAATAATTTGTGTTCCGTTAAGTATGAGAAGCCATTTCAAATGGCAGTTGTATTTTTAGCAGACTACTTTCAAAGAAGGATATAATACTTAAGGAATTCCTTAGAGAAGAAAGAAAGAAAGTCCTACTAAACAAATTCTTCAAATATACATACAAACTTCTGTATTTAATGCATATCTAATCATGACCCTATACATAATCAATAGAAAATGAAAGTCGGTTAATAGCAAGGTTATTGGCAAGGCAATTTCGCAATTGTGTACCTAATTTGTCAAGTGTACTTTTTGTCCAAAAGTTGAGAGAACAATTATTGATTTAGTTTATAAAAATAATCGTACGTTCATTAATATCTACTTTTCTTTTTATATATAAGAGGTGGAAGCCGGGAAAGAGGCCCATGGAATTTGTGGCCCGGGGGAGTTGTGAGGCAACGGCCCATGACTGACCACCTTTAAGGTGGGAGTATACTCTTTCTTTAAAGGTCCCAAAGTCGTACCGGTTCAGCAAAACAGCAGCCGGTAAATGATTCCACAATATGGCTGTGCGAGGCAAGAAATATCTTGCAAAACGCGCGGTTATGGAATGCTAGACGTCAACGTCATGCAGGCACCAGGATGGTATTTAGCACTTCGACTTAATGTCCGGTGGTGGAATTCGGCCGCTGGTATCAATCCGAACAGCTCCTATGTGCACTCCCCGTGATAGATGGAGTAGAAGATGCAGAGAGAAGCCACATCTCGGAGATCGGAGATTACTCGATTGTCGAGTATTTGAGCCGAGAAATTATAATGAAAAATCGATAGGCAACGCATTATAATTGCCATCAAATGGACCCCTGATGCTTTGATAACTTACACAAAAAAGCTCACCTTATCATGTTTCTTCAATATTTTCCTAAAGCCGGTGTAATTGAGGTTCTGGTAGTTCTGCAACAGTATTAGGCTCAGGTAGAACTCGCTGAAGGCCAGCTTCAGCTCCTGAACCTTGCGCCGCGGTACCGACTTCCTGCTATCGCCGCCGCTCTTCGGCTTGATCGTCTCAAATCGAGACTTCATCTCGCTCTGCAACGTGGCATATTTCCGTGTAGCCTCTGCTAGCTTCTCTGAAATAAAACGCTCATTTTACATCTGACTAGACTAGCCGAAATTATTTACATATCTTAGGGACCTTAGAGCATACTCCCAACTTATAGGCCGGCAACTCATCTCTTGACACCTAGTGATGCGAATGTCCATCGGCGGTTCTCACCCTTTCACATGAGCCTCTTGCCCGTTTGCCCCACTTAAGAGATGATCACTGAATATATAAAGTGCTAAAATTACATACAGTTAACTATCAAAAAAGTAATAAACTTCTATTTGAATGGCTTAAACACTTGGACTGCACTGAAACTGAAAACTGACTTAATTAAGGTAAAAAATTTCTACAACAGATACGCCAAGTTACTACACACACACAAACACACTACCATCACCCACACTAACATCAATTACTTGCTTTATCTAAATAAGTTTTCTTTATTTAATTAAGTTTTATTATAATATATTTATTTTTTGTATATCCTTCACATTATTACCATGTGCTTTGGGGGCCCGGTGACTTGCAGCAAAGGTATTTGTTACCTATTTCAAGCATCAGTCTCTCACAATTGAAACAATGTTTAAATATAGATTTTAATAAACTGTGTATAATAAGTTTTTATAGTGAGAGAAAATAAATATATTTTGAATTTGATCCCCTGATACTCAGACATGGATTAACTCATTTGCCTCATACGCACAGTTGTATTAACAAACCATACCCGAATAAAATGTGTTGATTTTCTTGAGCTCCTCATCGCAGTAATGAAAGAATGTCTCATCAAAATTGGCGAAGTGTCTGCTAAGTACTTCTGGCTCAACATTTTCAGCTGACGGCGCTTCTTCTACCGCTGTATAGAGCATCGCTTTCATCTCCTGCATAATTTACAATAATTACAATATTAATATAATAAATAGTAATTAAAAAAAAAACTAAAAAACACGCTTTTTATATAAAACGGAACTGAATTTTTTTTAATATTTCCTACTTTTTAGTTTGGTTTATTTATAAATGCGTGTTTGTTTAGTTGTTTAAACTAATATTTGCATTGTTGAATTAAAAATTCTCTTTGTTATTCGAAATTTCCTAATATTAGATAAATCGGTTAGAGATAATGGTTGAAATTTAAAATTAACTTCATTTCCTGCCTTATTGACGATAGATGAAAATTATTTAAATTAACAAAAATCTTTTTATTGCAAATTGAAAAATGGAATGATTTTATCGAATTAAAGTATTGTCATCGGTCCTCGATAAATCTACGAAGTTTGAACGAAATCTGGATGTTTAAAGTGCGTCAAAATGAGTCGGTTACAAACAAACATACATAGAGGTGAAGCTAATAAAAAGCGTGTGAAAAGCACCTATTTTATCGTCACTAAACTAGACAACACTGCTCTGGTGTATGAAGGTTCGATTGGGTTACTGTTATACAAAAAACCTGGCCCACTTTTATGGAAGACGAGCTGACCCGACAGACGTTGTTCTGTATATAATAAATAAAATAATGTTTTTATATGAATTTGTCAATAATATATCATAACATCAAAAATTACTTCGTCAAATATGCACCCTGCTGTCGTAATGAAATTGTTTCACAGCAGAACTGTCAAACCGTGCGTCAATAAATTCTCTCATAGAAATTATGTTTGGACACTTGGTTTGTTATATTGTATGGACACATCAAAGGAAAAACAATTTTTTTGTTTTTATTCAATTTAGCAGCATTTTCCTATTTATTCACCTTTTAAACCTTCTCTGGACTTCCACAATTAATTCAAGACCTAAATTTGCCAAATCGGTCCAGCCGTTCTCGAGTTTAAGCGAGACTAACGAATAGCAATTCATTCGAAGAAGATGATGCTGCATGCGAAGAAAAAAGAAAGGGACGACGAAGGCCGTGAAAACTCGGCAAAACGCTTTTTCCAGGCTACATCTAGTACCAAACCTGGAGCCATGTCACAAACTCATTAAATATGTTGATTTTTTATTTATAATAGTTACTAGTTTATAAGTAAATGAAATGCAATCTGAACTAACCCTCCTCTACACTTAAACCGAACATAAATAATGTATCTCACGTATAAAAATTACGTTTGAATTTAGAACCTATGCACTTTTGAAATATGAATAAACATTGTGCTTTCTCATAGTCCCGCCAAACTTCACCAGTGTGAGGCTCCTTTGCACAGGATGCCGGCTAGATTATGGGTACCACAACGGTGCCTATTTCTGTCGTGAAGCAGTAATGTGTAATCATTCTTGTCTTTCGGTCTGAAGGGCGCCGTAGCAAGTGAAATTACTGGGCAGATGAGACTTAACATCTTATGTTTCAAGGTGACGAGCGCAATTGTAGTGCCGCTCAGAATTAGTGAGCTTTTCAAGAATTCTGAGCGGCACTGCATTGTAATGGGCGGGGCGTATCAATTACCAATCATCTGAACGTCCTGCTCGTCTCGTCCCGTATTTTTATAAAAAAAAAATTGTTATATATTCTGTTATAAAATATATTGGATTGATAAATAGAATCGAATTGCTTGTGGTACCAGTACAAAAGTAGGTGTGGTTTAAATGTAATTTTTGAAACTCCTCATGCATTTGGTATCAATCGAACGTTTGTGCACCAGGCAATTGATAACTACCTACAATAAAACCTCTGTGACAAAAAAAGATCTATGTATTCCCGTAGAATTCCAACTAAAAAGGCAATCGAATTAGTAAAGTAAAATAATTCGGAGTAATCAAAGCAAAAGGTATAATCTCGGGAAAAGAATACCTCACCTATGATTATATCGCGTATTTTCAAAGAAGACTCAGGACTTGGAGCACGAGATGAACTGGTTATTATTGAACCGACCATTGAATAAATAAATAGGATGGTAAAATCATAATATTTTTTAGAAATTAAGCGGTAAATTATTGTAAGTAGAGGTATTTAGTGAGTATTGGATAAAATGTAGATAAACATTATTCTGAGTTCTTGTGGCTTTTTTAATGTCATTGCTTGTGGCGGCAGCGTGCGGCGGGTTGTTGCCTCCCCTAATATATATTATATGGTCAAGGGATACGATATGACATGGGTACCTTCAAGAAAAGCGCGTACACCTTCCTTAAAGGCCGGCAACGCTCTTGTGATTCCTCTGGTGTTGCAGGAGAGTATGGGCGGCGGTGATCACTTAACACCAGGTGACCCGTACGCTCGTTTGTCCTCCTATTCCATAAAAAAAAAAAAAAAAAAAGAGGGAGGCGATGGCTGGTCCATGCGTTACTTGTAGTGATACTGCCATCGGAAACTCTGCTTAATATACCTATATATTTATTTACAGTGTGTGGATTCATGCATCTACTGTACTCAATCAAAAACTCTTGAGGGTTATTTTTAATTTACGTTTTTTGTATGTGATTGTGTATTTGACGTCGGAGTATTTTTATTGCATCACTTTACAGACGTTGTAATTATAATAATTTATATAAAACGATGAAGCCATAAATGTTGATTGGCCATGAGTTTCTTGCCACTTCTTGTCAATAAAGCTCAACGGAGGTAAATGGTAAAAAGTATAACTTTTGACATTCATTAGTGTCACTTCTTTGACCTAAGTGAATAAAGTGATATTGATTTGATTTGAACATTACTGCGCCCGTGCATAATAGTCCTTATTTGCGAACACAATTAAAAAAAAAGACAAAATGTCATAGACATGTCATTGTGTTTGACAGACCGCCTTTTTCTACACTCTCTGTGCTACAGCGTCTCACAGCCTCAGATGTCATTTTATTTAGAGCCTTTTAATAAATAGTTAATTTAGACTTAAAGAAGTTCTTCATTTTTCATTAATCCCTTTCTGGTGACCTTCAACACTAACATTTTCCATCAAGCGAAATTGACGACAAACGCGTTCTCACGGGCGCAAAAAAATAAATAGGCGCATAACAATTTTACCAATTATTATGTATCAATGATGTAGGGCATAAGTTCTCAACGTGGGCGATAACGCCCCCTTGTGGGCGTTTGAGACTTTCGGGAGGGGCAGTAGAAGACCCAGAGAAAATTAGGGAGCATTGAGATGGCGCAGATAGGGCGTGGGTAGTATAAAAAATATAGTCTAAAAAGGCAAAATAATACACGAAAATACTCTAGAAAAAACATATTCTCAAAGTGGGCGGTGAGCAAAATAAGGTTGAGAAACTATGATGTAGGGAATATGTCATTATTATTTTTGTCAAAATTTAAATGCGCCTTATGTTCGTTCATTATTGGGAAACATTAAATATAAAAGACCTGGGTAGACTGGTCTTTGTAATAAGTCGCAAAAAACGCCTATTCCCCGAGCCCGTTTTTTCACCCCCAATACCTGAGTGAAGTCAATTTCATCTATCGTTAGAGCCTTTCCCGAGCGATTTACACGAATTGTTCATTTAATAGAAAGCTTTAAGTTAGATCAAACTTAATTAATGCCCGCTTAATATACCTAGGTAGTCTTTGCCATAAATATTGTTTTTGTTTTATACAATAAAGAACCTCGTAGGTCTAAATCAAAGAGCAAATATTTCTGTCTCAAATTTATAAGATTTTTATTAAATCAAATAAATAAAATAAAACGTTTTAATGAGACTTTACATCTTGTATCTCCAAATGACGAGCGCAATTGCGATGCCTCGCAGGGTTATTATTTCGGGTTCAATCAAAATCCTGAGCGACACTGCATTGTAATGAGCAAAGCGTATCACTGATCGTCAGGTGAACGTTGTGCTGATATTGACCTTTTCTAATAAAAAAAATATTTTCATTGAACCCTTCCAATTTCACTCACAACTAATTTCTTTACTATTTTCACACAATATATTTTCGTATGCGGTATGCACTTAGCAAAAAGGCTTTTGTAACTTAGCATAATAATTATGCTAAGATATTATAAGTGTAATATTGTAATTACCACTGGTGAATTTCAATAAATAAAAACGGAACCCCAGTAGGTATAGGAAATTAAAATACTGCAGGCAGACAGCCCTAACGCGTGTTTACATGCTGTGCGGTAATATAAGTAATTATTTCAAGGACAGAGCCGAGTCACAATTACTTCAAAGTATTTAACTCTAACCTCGAAGGATGTCGAATCGGTTCGGAAATACTGCAGCCGATACGACTCCAAAAAATGCCTGTGGGAGGGAAGGTTTAGCATTAACCGAAATAATTCTACTGGGCTCTTTCCATAGCGGTTGAAATTACAAAGAAGCTTAAGCCAATCGAAGACGACTTGGTCGTGCTGATTAAATTAAATTTCTGGATTAAAGGGGTTAATTGTTAATTATTTGCTCAAAGGACGACGCGACCACTGGGATTCCTGAAGTATACTGAATATAACCAAAACTGCGAGTTGTTTATACTTACAATTTGACGAAAGAGCAAGCATTTGTTTGGATTGGTGCCTCGAAATGTCGCGACTGGAATGCTACATTTGACACATCACAGGCGATGAAAGCTGTTTATATATTGGTACGAGCCAAAAACGAAAAGACAATCTGGTCAATGGATTCTTCCATTCGAATATTTGCCAATAATTCCCTCAAACTTTTAACGGGTTACATCGCAACAAATGTCCAAGAAAGAAAAAGGGCTGTTGCGGGTTATATACATTATTGACCAGGGCGGAAGAAACACTTTTGGCTTCTTATTTTTTTAATAAATTTCGTTACAATTAAATTTATAATTTAAACACCCTGTCGCTCCATTCTCAACCTATGGTTACATTAAGAAAGTCATTTATGCTATAGTAACCTTAACTCGAATTTACCCGCTACCTACCTTGCATAGTTGAAATACCAATTTATTGAATTGGTGAGCCTACTCTTCTTCAGTACACTCAATCTACCACATTTTTCATTTCATAATCCTCATTAAGCAATCAATTCTTCTCATTTAACTATTTCTAAAGAATAAAAGCAGCATTGTGCCAGGTCGGGACTGTAAGTCCATCTGGCAGATTCTGGTAGATGCTAGAGGATTATCATAGTGAAGCAGGATGAGTATGGAATTTTGAATTTCCGTGATAGGAATAATTAATAATTTTAAGCAAAACTTTTACATCATCCAAAAATTATCTCTTGTGGGCAAGTCAAAACAATACTACAATAGGCAGATATAGGGCTTGTGGCTGCCTGGCTGACGAACAAGAACTGAGCATTTATTTATAAGGATCAAAAATACAATTTGTAACTCAGGTGAAACCACATACCTACAGCTCTTAGAAAAAACACTCCATGATGGATTATATTTCTTTATATTAACTCTGGGTGTGAAAATATTATCAATCTTTGTTTACATGGCCAAATGCATAATAAAATCTCATCCATCAAACATTATAAAAGTTTCCTAGTGAGTTGTCGAGATAAGGTCAACAGTTGCACTGGTCCAATGCACCTACTATTTTTGAATAAAATGATAACAATGATAAATTATTTAATTTAACATGTGACTTGCTCAGCAACACGAGGCCTTTACCAGGTTTAACATTTGTATGTCATCAAATTGTCAATTCATATATTCACAATATGGATGTGCTGTTTGAAGGTTCTTGTAAATGCATGTAACACTCAATTAGCAAAAATAGTATTAATGAATAAGCATTTATATTTTATTGCATCATGTATTGCTGAAATTTTGTGTGTTGTATAAATTTTTGAAGCTATTTCAAGCAAATTTGGAACAAAATCCACACTAACAAAAACCAAAAGTTATAACTCGTCCATTTCAGGTTAAAGTTTCTAACAAATAGCTAGTATATTTGAATTAGAGTAGGTTTAGAGAAATAAAATGTTAAATATTTTTCGTTTGGGACGAAATTTCGGAATGAATGGAACCGAAGTAGGAATCACTTCGAGTTCGCTTTTCGTTGAATAAGAGTAGACCTTCTGGTTAGTGAGTTTATTATGATATTAATTGATATGTCTCTAAGCTGTATACAAAATACATAGAGTCACTTGATTTTGTGATTAAGAGAAATAATAATAAAAGTATAAAAAAAATATTTTTATGGATTATAGATTTATTGGATGCTAATATAATCCAGGGTGGATTGATGAAACTCAATTTATCAGAGGTGGTTTTATAAATTGCCGAAATCTACATTTCTGGAGTTCAACAGGCGAGAAACCAATGCTGAAGGTGGATTCAATGTTTCATAACTGGTCTATTAATAATGCCATGAATCTTGACTGGAAAGTGGTTCCTTCACTTTAAAGGGAATGACCAACTATTGGCTTTTGAGGACATGACTCTAGCTACTCATAACAGAAAGTATCCATAAATAAAAATGGATAGCCTTAACATTATGCAAGAAAATTCACAGCTAGTTTAAATGAAAACTATCTATGAAGATGAACTGACTGGAAAAAACCTAAGAGGTTGCAACCTTCCTTCAAATAGGTCCTCTCAATTATTTTCTGTGGGGGACAATGAAACAAAACATTTATGTGCCATCATCACTCCATGTGAGGCAGAACTTCAAGACTAAGTTTTACGTTCACCAGTGAGATAAATAATAATCTGGCAACAATTACACTTGTCTATGTCTATTCTTGAATGTATATTCTGTCCAGCAAACTTTACTATGATCTACAATATGAGGTGCTCTATCTCCAATAAAGACTTAATATCCGGACAACCGAGCCTTGCTCGGATTTTTAAGAATGTACAAACTTGAATTTAAAAAAAAAACTAATAGGACATCTGGATTCAAGCCGGGTCTTCTGCTTTCCGGATCACCCAATGTCCGATCTGAGCTATTATAGTCTTGTATATAGTGGCGAAATTTACCTTTGTATTCTAATGTTATTGTAGCTGTTTTTCATTAAAACACGGATAAAATTTTTTTTAATTGAAATCTAGCTAGATCGATTTATCACTCCCGAAATCCCCTGTATACTCAATTTTATGAAATTTGTTGGAGCCATTTTCGAGATTCGGATTATATATATATATATATATATATATATATATATATAATCCGAATATCGTACATATATATACATATCTTATCTCGT
>CATIXQ010000013.1:9708203-9718608 GCA_949711755.1 Leptidea juvernica | reverse complement strand
TACATATATATACATATCTTATCTCGTACATGTATATACATATATATATATATATATATACAAGAATTGCTCGTTTAAAGATATAAGATTATTGTATGACAAAAACACATCTCAACAACCTGAGATATATTATAATGCAATGTTTGAAAGCCTTAAGTGGTTAACACCATAAATAATGTTCTGTTTGAGATACCGCTTTTAGAAACCTTGTATGATACAGATTCATTTTAGAAAGTAAAAATCAAGGATAGGGTAATTTTACCACTTTGCGACCGATTAGCGGAACAGCAGACTTTGTAAAATAAAATAAATAGCATATGTTTCCTAAACATCATATTTTATTTTATGTGGAGGTAACATACATGGCTGGTTCTGGTAACGAAATTAACGAAAGCCTGTCGCCACACGTTTGATGTTATTCTGCCAATTTTAAGACACCCGAGGAATAGTATACTTACTTTTCGCTAGATGAATTTCGTGTGAAAGCAAAACTATAAAATGCTTATTATTTAGGTATTGCTCTGTATTAGCTTAAAACGGTCGCAAAGTAATGCATGGTTGCAAACCCCCGAATTGACCCTAATAAGGAAATTATTTTGAGATTTTTAAGTAGTACATTATTTTCATGATATGAAAATACTTTAGGTACCTATTTAGATTACTCTTATATACAATAGGTTTAAGGTAAAACATTGCCCCAGTATGTGAACTTGTAATTGAATAGCACATATTGTGTCCTGTATGAAGCATCCAAAATGTACATCAAGACATATAACTAACCATAGGTTTAAAAGATCTGTGCCCGGATTTATGCTAATTTTTAAGTAGGTAGTTATAAATAGAACAAAATATAATCTATTAAGTATTGAATTAAAATATAGTTAAGATATGTGTAAAGACCCTCCAAAATCTGGATATATGAACATGATTATTTGAATGTATGTGTCTATAGTAAATAGAGATCTTCAGGAACAACACGATCAGATTCAAAGTCATTTTCAGGTTGATATTAAAGAAACTGCACACTAACAGCAAGTAATAGAAAACAATCTTTAGAGTAAGTAAAATACTCAACAGCGAATTTATACAGCAAGTAATAAAAAACAATCTTTACAGTAAGCAAAATACTCAACAGCGAATTTAATACATTTTGTATTTAATTAGTTTTACATACCTCATAATTTATATACTGCTTCCTCCATTCAGGGGTGATATGTGCACTTAAGTGCTCCGCAAACTTCATTTTTATAATTTTTCACACAACCTGCTACCAGGGATCCCTTATAAATACTAATACTGATACTATGCGAAGGAAATGATAATAATAAAACGTTTGCTTAAGATAACAGAGCATAGCCCAGAGGTGTTTATTACATGTTAAAATTAATAGAAGCAACAATGGAATGATAATAAACACTATAGTAGTTAATCATTACAAATCTATATTTTTCAAACTTAACATAGTAATATGTAATTTATTTAATATACATTACACACGTTAAAAAATTAAAATACGCCGAAGTGGGAACTGAGAAGTCTGAACTCTCAACTCACTACTCATCAATGATCAGATGAATTTGACAAATTAACAAATATGTCAAATGAGAAATTTCATGACGTTGACACCGATTTTCTTTTTAGGCATTACGCATCCCGGCACTGACCTCAATAGTACAATTACTTCCCGGGCAGTGGACACGCATCAGTAAGCTTCAGTGGGATATTGTATCTATGATAGATAGATATGATTATAAAGATATATTTGAGTCCAATCTTTAAAAATTGCTTGGTGAGCCGAAAAATGCCGATGTTGCAAAACACCAGTAGTAACTCGGTTGGCAGTGCAGTGGCGTGGGTCCAAACAGGGCAGTGTACCTGGCCCCGGATTTCCATCGAGTAATACAAAAAATTAATTTAGTGAAAAAATTAAAGCGAGACACCCGGTAGGATGCTGGAAGTTTTAAAAGCTCAATCCTTTAGGGTAATCAAATCAAAATCACTTCATTCATGCAGGTCAAGGAAATGACTTTTCTTTTTATATTCTCACTTGCCTTTGAGGTTTGAGCATTAATAAGAAGAAGTGGAAAGAAATTCATTGTGACAATCACTCACTCACAAATCATAAATACGTATATACTACGTATGCTGTTAGTTTTTGAGTTACTTTAAGCTTCTAGCAACCGGTACTGCATTTACTTAATGATACTTAAAAGAATTTTCAAATTGAGGGACTGAACATTGCTAAGTGTTTTAAAAAAATGAGTGATTTACATATCATATGGACGGAATTTATGGACGAAATTTACGATATGCTAAAAGTTTGTGGCGATTGCATCCACATAAAGTGGCAGCCCAGTATTGTTTGGAGTGCCAACTGATCACATAAGAGAGAGGGAGATAGATATAGACGCCAGACACTTGACAACAAAGGACGCGAGTCGCGAAGAGTGACGCTAAATTTTTACCCGCGAGTGACATAACTTGCATTATATAAATCTTATATCTTTTCACGAGCAATTCTTGTATATATATAATCTGAATCTCGGACACGGCTCCAACGATTTTCATAAAATTAAGTATGCAGGGGATTTCGGGGGTAATAAATCGATCTAGCTAGGTTTCAATTTAAAAAAAATGGTTTTATCCATGTTTGAATGAGAAACAGCTACAATAACATTAGAATACAAAGGTAAATTTCACCACTATATACAAGACTATTATAGCTCAGATGGGACATTGGGTGATCCGGAAAGCAGAAGACCCCGGTTCGACTCCAGATGTCCTATTAGTTTTTTTTTGTTCAAGTTTTGTACATTCTTAAAAATCCGAGCAAGGCTCGGTCGTCCGGATATTTATAGTCACGACGATAAACTGCTGTTAATATTCACGAGTGCAAACGCAATAAACAAAAGTAAATATCGAGTCAGTGGTTTAATTTACAAGGTCCCCGACACGACAAGTTTATTTTAAGAGTTTAGAATTTCTTTCAAACCTCAAAGACGAATAGTAAATAGACATATTTTTATAGTGATGGAAACGAAGATGGGTCATAGTGCGAGAATGAATTGAGGCCATTGACGAAAAACTTTACATACGCGTCTATAAGGAGTTTTTGTTCAGTTATGTTTCGACCGCGTTTTGATTACAACGCCACTCAATGAAGTGTTCAGTGAAAAACTTCCGAAATAACAGCATACCCAAACTAAAAAAGGATGGAGTGTCGTATTTCAGGTAGTAACTGCCCCTTTAAATTGCTTAAATTTTTTTCGCTTGCTAATTAAACACTTTTCAATTGCTAAAACAAAATGTTCTTGCCTCGTGTTCGCGTCCGAGCTTCCAATGATCGTATACAATTGACTTTGAAAATTACAGCCACGAAATGAGGTTGTAGCTGTACCTACAACCAATAATATCAATTAACACAAATGTCTAATACCTAACTTGTAACGTAGCATTATAGATCGTAGAAATAGTAATCGTGCATAATAACTGTAATAAGCGTATGCCGAAAGATTCGTTCTGACAAGAACATTTTATTTTATATAACGTAGTATTAGCTCTGATAAGAACATTTTATTTTGTATAACGTAGTATTAGCTCTGATAAGAACCATTTCATAATGCTGTACATCAACTCATAGAATCATACAGATCACCAGTTTAGTCATCTCAGTGAACTTTCAAGCATCGTACTTTCTCTCGACGATCGCAGATATACTCACGTGATCAGTCATATGCTCCGCGTTACACAACCGCACAGCAAGGCCGAGCGTCCTCGAATGAAGCGTCGGGACTCGGGTTTTTTTTTTGAGAGGAGGAAATACTGTTACGTATTTACGCCCCGGAACGGGGCGTATTATGTCGGACTCGATTGTCCGCGTAAGCGGACACCCCATACCGACTAAAACCTCCTCTGTGCTGTTAGCAGCTCTGGCTTTCACAGCGAAGTAGGACGTGGGCCGTGGAGGCCGCAAAGACTACGCAACAACAGTCGCGGGGCGTCTCCTAAGGAGACTCGAACCTCAGACCGGCTGTGTGCTTGTGGGAAGGAGAGACGGGACTCGGGGGTCGATCGCTATTCATGCAATTTTAATCAATGAGCAACAGCCGTAGGTGCTGAATGCTCATTGACATCGTATGATCGAGGTTCGACGCGAGTTTACACAAACTGCGATAGCATTAGTTTTAGAGCCTGATAGAACACATAATATTATTCTCAAATCTTATTGAATGAAACGTTTTACTATTGGTTAAAATGTAAGCTCTAGTATTGGTGTGTATTTTCTGAACTTGTAAATATTTTTTAAGTAACGATTGTAATTGGGTAACTAGTTTTAAGGATTTTGTATATATATCATGTAACTTTTAAATAAAGCATAACTTCCATATATCTTCCACATATTCCTCACAGTCAAGCAGTTGTTTTATTTAATCGCCAAACGCTCAGTCTCCAAAGTGGTGACCCCGAACAAGAACACCGACGGAAGGAACCCGAACAAGAACACCGACGGAAGGAACCCGAACAAGAACACCGACGGAAGGAACCCGAACAAGAACACCGACGGAAGGAACCCGTACAAGAACGCCGACGGAAGGAAGCCAGAACAGAATACACCGAACCTCTGCCCGGCTACACATTGAAGAACAGCTTCACCAGCTCGCCGAAACGACGAATTCCTGTTCGGCGAATCTCTGCTCGAGGAATATCAACCCGACGAAGAAATGGAAGACACAAACCAGGCTCAGCCACTCTCAGCGCCCACCGCGACAGAAATCTCCAGCATTTCACTGTCGATGCGCATACCACCATTTTGGCGGGAAAATCCGCGATTGTGGTATCACAGCTTTGAAGCCGCCACCGATGATCTCAAGAGGAGTCAAGCCCAGCTGACACAGATGGTGCTCGTCCAATTAGAAAAGGCTGACATCGAACAAATCTCCGACATCCTATTTAACATACCGAGAGACAAACAATATTCAGCAATCAAGGAACGTCTCATATCGGTGTATGAAGAATCCGACAGCCGCAAGTTCCAGAAGCTACTCGCCGAGATGGAGCTTGGAGACCAGAAGCCTTCACAGCTACTGCGACGCATGCGTAACCTTGCAAGGGACAAGGTTACCGACTCCACCCTCCGCATGATGTGGAGTAAGCTGCTGCCAGCCCACGTCCGCTCCGTGCTCGCCGTCAGCGAGTCATTCAGCGCGAAGTCCACGCTGGAGGAACTAGCGTTGCTTGCTGACACGATGATGGAGCAAATCCAGGAGGTAGCAGCCGTCTCCAGCCAGCCACCAGCCGTCTCCAGCCTGCCACCAGCCGTCTCCAGCCAGCCACCAGGATCAGGTCCAGAATCATCGACGTCAAATCAGGTACATCACACACAATTCCTTTTTAACGAGATACGAAAACTATCACTAGAAGTCGCCGAACTCAAGGCCATCTCAACACTATCATCGCCACCGATTTCGCTCGTCATCTCGCTATAGAACTTCGTCACAACACCGTTCCCGCACACTCAATAGCTCACCAACACTTTACTATTATTACCATCGCCGATTTGGTAGTGAAGCACGACGTTGTACTACGCCCTGCAGCTTCAAGAAAGAGCCATCGGGAAACTAGAACGGACGTTAGCTGCGGCGGAACCCGGCGTCCTTCACACTTTTTATTTATTTATTTATTAAAGTAATCAACAGCGTACACAACAATTATTTTTACAAAATTAACCTAGGTTTTACATAAAGCCACTAAGGATTACATAAATTTTAAATTATAAAAAGAAATCATATATTAACAAAATAGACTTAAAAATGTACTATATATACTAACAAATAAAAGATTACAATAGCGCGCGCGTGTCTGTGTGTGTGTGTGCGTATGTGGTGTGTGTGTGCGTGTGTGGTGTGTGTATGCGTGTGTGGTGTGTGTGTGTGCGTGTGTGTTTGTGTGTGTTGCGTTACCTATTATTATTATTTTTTACGATGATGTTTTATTATTTCTGTTTTTAACTTAATTTTTGATAAGTGAAATACGTCAAACTCAGCGTACTGTTTATAATAAATTCGTGACAGACGCGGAATTATGGAATTTTGGGCATAATTTGTATTAGGTTTGGGAACATGTAAAAGGCGCGTGTGACGCGATCTTAAAGATTGAGCGTTTCTTCTTTCATACTTACTTTTTCTCACTTCATACCGCCTTTTTGCCACAGACAAGAAAACAAAGATGTCATTCTTAGTAGATACCGGTGCTAATATATCCGTCCTACCAAGAAAACTAGGCCTGAAAGCAACGCCTCTACTATTTAAATTGTACGCTGCAAACAACACAACAATTTCAACTTATGGTGAGAAAACATTAGAACTCGATCTCAACCTTCGTCGACCATACAAGTGGAAGTTTATTGTAGCTGACGTCACGAAACCAATATTAGGTGCCGATTTTCTCAACCACCATCAACTTATCGTAGATTTAAAAAATCGAAGATTAATTGATGCCGTCACAAATTTAAAAATCAACGCGCCAATAATGTCAACGACCTCACCCACAATACGAAGTATTGATATACAGGCCCCGTACCACGCGATACTCGCCGAATTCCCCGGTACCACGAGATTAACATCGATGCAATTATCGCCAAAAATTAACGTGGAACATTATATTGAAACACAAGGACCTCCATTACATTGCCGTGCTCGTCCCATTCCACCTCATCGTTATGAAATAGTGAAGAAAGAATTCGAAAACATGATGCAACAAGGATTCTGCAGACCGAGTAAAAGTCCATGGACTTCACCACTCCATATAGTACCTAAGAAGAATGGCGATATACGGGTATGCGGTGATTATAGACGATTGAACAGCATAACCAAACCCGATCGTTATCCAGTGCCGAGAGTCAAGGACTTCACCCATCATCTGTCTGGCAAAACAATATTCTCCACAATCGACAGACATACTGGTTGGCCTGAGGCAATCCCTAGCGACAATATTACAGCCGAGACAATTGCAGATATCATATACAATTACTGGATCTCAAGATTTGGATGCCCAGCGACACTAACAAGCGATCAAGGTCGACAATTCGAAAGCTCTCTGTTTACCAACCTCATGAAAACTATGGGAGTTAAACGGATACGTAGTACTAGCTATAACCCAAAGATTAACGGAAAGGTAGAACGCTTTCATCGTTGCTTGAAGACAGCCCTTCGTTCAAGGTTAACGAACACCTGTGCATGGGTCAATGAACTATTGGTAGTTCATACGGTTGGCCGTATTATTAGGCCTGCGCGCAGTTCTACGATCGGACACAGGCGTTAGCGCCGCCGAACTAACATACGGATATAACCTTCGTCTACCAAGTGATTTCTTCGACATAAACACACATACATCATCTACCTCATTGGATCATACCTACGTTGATAAATTACGTACCCATATCGCAGCTAACAAACCACACTCACCTACTTCACATCGTTATAACAAACACATATTTGTTCATCAAGACTTACATACATGCAGTCATGTGTTTATTAGAATAGATTCAGTAAAACCACCTTTACAAACACCATATGAAGGACCGTACCGTGTTATCAAACGAAGCGGTAAAGTTTATACCATTCAGTTACCAGGTCGACAAACAAACATATCGATCGACCGTTTAAAACCTGCATATTTATTAAATGAAACTGAAGAAAACAATACATTATATTCATTACCTTTACCTGTACAAGTTACCGAAAACCTTTACCGATACCATACCTAACAAACATACCACCAATACCCAAAATACCACGTTACCGGACCCTACGAACAACTTGACGTCCCAGCCTATCAAAATGTCAAGGACAGGCCGACACATCAAGTTGCCGGTGCGTTTCACTTGAAGGGGACTCCTGTAGCTGTACCTACAACCAATAATATCAATTCACACAAATGTCTTATACCTAACTTGTAACGTAGCATTATAGATCGTAGAAATAGTAATCGTGCATAATAACTGTAATAAGCGTATGCCGAAAGATTCGTTCTGACAAGAACATTTTATTTTATATAACGTAGTATTAGCTCTGATAAGAACATTTTATTTTGTATAACGTAGTATTAGCTCTGATAAGAACCATTTCATAATGCTGTACATCAACTCATAGAATCATACAGATCACCAGTTTAGTCATCTCAGTGAAGTTTCAAGCATCGTACTTTCTCTCGACGATCGCAGATATACTCACGTGATCAGTCATATGCTCCGCGTTACACAACCGCACAGCAAGGCCGAGCGTCCTCGAATGAAGCGTCGGGACTCGGGGGTCGATCGCTATTCATGCAATTTTAATCAATGAGCAACAGCCGTAGGTTCGGAATGCTCATTGACATCGTATGATCGAGGTTCGACGCGAGTTTACACAAACTGCGATAGCATTAGTTTTAGAGCGTGATAGAACACATAATATTATTCTCAAATCTTATTGAATGAAACGTTTTACTATTGGTTAAAATGTAAGCTCTAGTATTGGTGTGTATTTTCTGAACTTCTAAATATTTTTTAAGTAACGATTGTAATTGGGTAACTAGTTTTAAGGATTTTGTATATATATCGTGTAACTTTTTAATAAAGCATTCCTATCCCAGCGGAAACTCCATAGGGAGTGCCGCTTGCGCCTCTCTCTCCCCATGAGAAGGTCGCCTTCGATGTAGGCTTAGAGGGCACCTGCCCAAAGCCAACTGCAGGTGGTGTTTAGTGGGTAGGCACCTAGGTTTTCACGTGAGTCCCACATAACCAACGCAGACTTAGGCTGCGTTGGTATGCATGAGCATTCACCACCTCCCTCCCGTCGTTATCCCGGAGGTTAGCCCATTCCCTTGCTTGGGCGTCTTCTTGTCTCGGCCCCCGCGCCGAGCAGACTACTACACGCGCCTGTGCTCACGCCCCGCTACGCCGCCACGCTACGCCCAGTGCTACGCTACGCAGCTCTGCTACGTGTGGTACGAGGTATACTACGCCAAGTTCGACTGGTTACGTCGAATTCGTTCCGGCCCGCAGCTTGTTTACAGCAATTTTTATTGTAGTAAGTGAGTTGCGTGTCATCGCGGTTGAGCTGAAGGATACCTAACGGTGACAACTAACTCGGCTTACGTTGACCCGGTGCGTTTCTCAGGCCTCCAGACCTGAGAGAAACCGGACGACACGATCCCATTGCACTTGGGCTTTCCCAAGGGTGACGGTTCGCGGCTATAACCATTAGGGATAGCCGCATCACTTCCGACCCCCGTTGCTCCCTGCCCTCAGCAGGGAGGCTCCCACAGCATGGCTCCTCCATCAGCGGAGGCCCTCGCGACCGTGATGCCCCAGATTAAGGCATTACTTAAAAATTTCTCACCCGAGGATACCCAAGAAATCTTCAAAATACTCCGTTCCATGGCCGCCACCCAGAGTCAGCCCCTCGCTGACTCCCCCGCGTCCCCCGACGAGCCCAACGCTCATGCCCTAATCAATGCTGACATGGAGTTCTCAGACTCCGCCTCCTGCGGCCAGTCCATTCCTCCTCGGAGGAATCAGATAACGGAACACTCACTGGTTCCGTACTCGACACCTCTCTGCGTCCCTATCGTCCCTCAGACGATTCATTCCAACTGGTTCAGTCCAGAAAGAAGCGTCAGGCCAAGCGCATTGCGTCTGATAAGGTTTCAACCTCCTCTTCCTACCCAGTACCATTAATGTCCCTCGGCATTAGTTTACCCCCGGACTCTGTCCCCTCCTCTTGCCAACCGGCGACACGCTCGCCCGTCCACCCTAGTAACAAGCCTCCACCGCCAATCTTTCTCCGTGATAAGGCAAAGTGGACATACGTAGCCCAACTTTGCATCGATCACAAGGTGCGATACACCCGTGCCTCAAACACAGGTGAGGCAATACGCTTAGTCGTACCAACCACGGACGACTTTCGCAACCTCACCCTCCTCCTCTCGCGTAACAACGTGCCTTACCACACCTATGCGGAAGAGCGCAAGGTCAAGGCTGTCCTCCGAGGCCTCCCGTACGAGCTCTCTAATGAGCTCATACAGGAGGACCTTGTCAAGAAGGGCTTTCCGGTCGAGGCTGTACATAAAATGTACAGCCGTACCGGGAAGAAGTACCCGTTAGCGTTAGTCATTCTAACTAACGTCCCTGAAGCCAGGTAACTTTTCAAAGGAGAGTTCACCGTATGTGGGCTCTCCAACATACGTGTGGAAGCCCCACACAAGCGGGGGTTCCCCGGTCAATGTCACCGCTGCCAGATGTATGGTCACGCAGCGGCAAACTGCTCTGCTCCTCCCAGGTGCGTAAAGTGCCTCGAACCCCACAGCACCAAAGAGTGCAAACGCACTCGCGACGAGGTAACACCTCCCGCATGCGTGCTCTGCG
>CATIXQ010000013.1:9674991-9708193 GCA_949711755.1 Leptidea juvernica | reverse complement strand
AAATATCCGTCCTGGCACGGAAACTCAGGACGGCTAAGTCCTCCAAGGAGCGCCTCTTTGCGCTGGCGGAGCACCACCATTTGGTGGCCTCCTTGTAATACCTAAAGCGCTTAACGCTTACCACATAGTGCGGTACGAGTGAAGCCTAGGGGCGTATCACTCGATCTAACCAAATCACTACTTTTAATCTTTTTTTTTTTTCTCCTGTTTCAATCTTTCGTCTGACCTGGATTGACAGGTACCAGATACATGTAGCCTCACCTCCCGTTTGTGATCATCCTTCTGATGTCGCCAAGTCTCTATTAGACAGCACCTTCTGTGCATTCCCAGCGAACACTCCCTAGGGAGTGCCGCTTGCGCCTCTCTTCCCCGAGAGATGGTCGCCTACGATGAAGGCTTAGAGGGCACGATGGTGTTTAGTGGGTAGGCACTTAGGTTCTTACGTGAGTCCCACATAACCAACGCAGCCTTAGGCTGCGTTGGTATGCATGAGCATTCACCACCTCCCTCCCTCCGTAATCCCGGAGGGTAGCCCTTTCCCTTTGTCTGGGCGCAAAAAAAAAAAAATATTAAAGCATATCTTCCACATAGTCCTCACAGTCAAGCAGTTGTTTTATTTAATCGCCAAACGCTCAGTCTCTAAAAGGTGTTAATATTTTAATGTTATCTGTATAATATGATAAATGTATACGCATTGATGTATAATACATCTGAAAGTTTGGTAATACAAAAGAGTCAGCATATTATATCTATATGAATAAAAATCAATGTTGGTAAGCGCATAATTCAAGAAGGGTTGGACCAATTCAACCAAAAAAAAAAGTATGCATCTTCTGAGGTTACATGCATTAACTTTAAAAGTAGCGTCGGTAACTTCATTACAAATAGAAAGTACAAGCGATATACAACTTAGCCTGAGATAGAAGGGGACAAAGGTATTGATCTTGCATCTGTATCTCGTAACCCATTTTATTGTTTTTAAGGAAAAGGAGGAAAAATCAAATCAAAATGTTTATTGAACTCATTACATTGATTAGCAAAGGCTTAAGTTCCGTCGTGCACTTATTTTCATAATAATAATAATAAATATCAAACACATAAAATAAAATCAAACAAATCAAATAAAAATAATATTACATCAAATAATTTAAATCACACAAAAACAAATCACACTAAGTAGAGCAATTCAATTCCACGCTGCTTTATCATTTAAATAATCTTGGATATTGTAATAGCCTTTGCTGCTTAATTTACTTTTTTGAAGGCTTTGAATTTGTTTTAAGACAAATTTGTTATCTGTTCAGGGAGTTTATTATAGAAACGAATACATTGACATTTAAAAGAATTACTCACTTTATGGAGTCTTGTGGCAGGCATGGCAAGTCTACCCTTATTTCTAGTAGGTATTAATACTATGTTAATCACTTAGTTTTATTCCTTTGTACAAACATCAAATTCTCGTAAATGTATTGTGAGGCCACTGTCATAATATTTACCTACTTTCGTAAACGTATTCTTTAGCGACATTCTAGATCCCATGTTATAAATGGCTCTAACTGCTCTCTTCTGCAGCACAAAAATCGTATTGATCTCGGCAGCACCCCACAAAAAGATACCATAGCTCATAATGCCGTGGAAGTAACTAAAATACACTATTCCGGCCGTATCTATGTCAGTCAGTTCTCTTATATTCTTAACTGCATATGCTGCAGAGCTTAATCTGTTTGCCAAGGCAGATATATGGTCACCCCACTGAAGCTTCTCATCTAGAGTTATACCAAAAAACACTGTCTTAGTTACAAGATCCAACATGTCTCCATTTAATATGTGGATTAATCTTTTTCACATTTGGTAATATGAACCTAAAGCATTTTATTTTCTTACCATTTAAAAGAAGATTGTTTACTTTGAACCATTGTTCTACCTTCGAAATAGCATTATTTTCAACTTCAATAATAGTTGCATGTCGTTTAACTTTAAATAATAGTGATGTATCATCCGCAAACAATACTATGTATATCATGTGTGTTCTTTATGAGATAGGGTAGGTCATTGATATAAATAAAAAACAGAAACGGTCCGAGAATTGAACCCTGTGGGACACCCATTGCTGACACGGAGCCTGAAGACCTTATACTATTAACTTACAACATACTGTACCTTGTTATTCAAATATGAGATTAATAAATTTAGAGCGCTTCCTCTTATGCCATAGTGTGGCAGTTTCCTGATTAAAATTTCATGATGGACCACACCACATTCTCTTGCAACACCAGAGGAATCACAGGAGCGTTACAGCGCACAACCTTAAGGTACGCGTTTTTTTGCAGGTACCCATATCGCATCTTCCCAGAAGCACCGCACAAGGAAGCTCATTCCTCAGCTTTGTAGTACGTCAAAGAAATCTCCTTGAAAACCGCACTGTGAAGTACCGCCACACATTCAGATGGTGGGGATGATATCCTAATTTGTGGCGTGTCATGCGAAGTTGGAATTCGGCGGCAGGTTTATATCCGTATATAGTCCATCTACTTGAAATGATAAATTTTCAACATACGTGACTAGATTCGATGAACCGGATCTAATTATATAGAAGCCGTGCTGCATCATGATTAAAATAACTTCATATGCCAATTAATATGAGGGCAAACAAGTGACTGAAATATTTTAGCCATTATAAGCAACTTAGGAATTGTTCTATACTTTGTGACATCCCTTCTAACACCATCTTTAAAAACAGTTAGGTACTTTAAGACCAATTTTCCATATCATAAGGAAACCCCTCTCAAATAGCGATCTATTAAATATTATAGTAATGGGAAACAACTTATAAAACAGATTTTCAAATATTTTTATTCAAAATAGGATGTGTCACTTATTGAAAGTCAAAAACTACCACCCATTCCAAAATGAATGCGTCAGACCTGAGACGAACGGGCGCATTTGTATAATAGATACTGATGCACATGAGATAGCAGGATGACAAACTGAGGATTGATAAACTTTAAGCTGAATCAGTCACTGGATACGACAAAATATTTGTAAACATTCCTTACAAAGATTGGCAATGAGTTTCTTGTCACTTCTTCTCATTAACATACCTCAAGTGGTTGAATATGGATGTGTAACTTTGACATTCACGAGTGTCATACCTTAACCTTCATAAATAAATAACTTTTTATTTGATTGATAAATACTGCATTCGGATACATTAATCAGCAAATCGCTCTATTTGAGGAGCAGCTCTCTAGTTATCCGTCCGGATCAATTAAATTCTGCGCGCTGTCGAAAGCTGCCTATGGTAAACTACTGCCAGTCATTATACAGCTGCGCTAAGAGTATTATCGTTCTGTGTTGTATAGTTAGTGTATGAAGAATGACATCCTAGCCAATGCGGCAAAAGAGGAGACAGCGTCGATCGGGCCGGATAGCATTCCTCCATCGTGATCAGAACGTAGGTATACTCCTGTATTTCCCCCAATACTATATCCATCATGACACGCTACCTCTTCGCATAGTGTAGGTAGGTGGTGTAGGAGGGTAGCCTGTTGATTAATCACCGATAGTTAAGATAATAGCGGTCAACGAGTTCATGGGAAAATACAATGTAGGCTGGACTGGTAGCGATGGCTTTTAATCAACTCAACAAGTTATTGCAAGGCGCCATCTGAAAACTTCCATATTATGGACTTCTTGCAAATTACTTCGGCGCAGGCTATAAGGCCGTATTCGTTGATGATTATTACTCATTCGAACAATCCTGTGAACGAGGGAGCTTCCCATGGCTGTGTACTATCTCTTACAATATTTCTTTATTGTTAACGAAATTGTCAAACAGTAGTCAAAGAAAGTTTTATTTCTATGGAGACTACTACATAAATGAAGATTGTGGAACGGTAACATAATCCGCATTTCACCGTCAGACATAGAAAAAACGATTTGTAGTATTATTGTTCTTTGAGAAAAGACCCGTCTGGAACTCTCTTAGGCCTTAGTAAAAACTATAAGTTGACCTACATTCTAGTATTCGTTAAGGCACAGGCTTAATATTATGGAGAGAGCTCTTGTGATCTGTGGTGCACCCAATATCAGTCCGGACCATGGAACACATGCATCACAAAGCTGCTATAATCCTTTGTAATCCAGAACTATTAACCGTTCAACCACTTGGTAGTACGTAAAGAAATCACTTTATTATGTCTTTTACCACATTATGGAGAACTGTATGAATTCTAACAAAGCACCATATAAAACAAACTTTTTATAATCCTCACCACTGTGTCAAGTTGTTTGTGTCTGCAGTGCGGTTTTCAAGCAAGTTTCTGCCAAATACAACAGAATGATTGTGGCATGAACTGCCTAGCTCTGACTTTCCAAGTCAGTATGATATGGGTACCATCAATAAAGTGTGTATGTACACTTACATAGGACAGCAACTCTACTATGGTAGTTCTGGTGTTGCAAAAGAGTATGTACAGCATCATTTACCATATCCAACCTGAACCCATAAAAATAACTTATCATGATGTAATATTCTTATAATGAATTAAGAAGGGAAAGGATAAGGAAAATAAGACAAAAAATTAAATATTATTTATTGTTTTCACTTGCTTTTATAGTAGAATTTAATAGGTCTAGGTTTACTTTATCAGGAACAACTCTTGCTACCTTCCTGGGCTCCTTGACAAGAGTTTTAGGACACTGCATTTCTGACCAACTGATTGGTACCATACTGATTCCTTGCGGTGAACCTTCCGCTGTAGCTATAACAACTCCCAATTCATTCTCAGCTGTTGTTATGTGATACCAATGCATTTCTGTCATTGGCAACTGTTAAGAGTTAAGACTGACATATTTTATTTTAACCCCCTTATTCATAATGGTCTGCTAACTTCAAAACAGCCGCTAAGGGGTGTTTTTTCTCATTCTGACTTAGGTCAATAGAAGAAGACAGAATGAGAATTAGCCCTGCTTTAAGTTAGCAGACTATTATGAATAAGGGGGTAAGAGATTACATTACTATATGATTGGTCAAGTGAAGCACATATTATATGGAATATTATTTAATGATTGGTTGTTGTTTGAGTAATGCCTATTTGGGGCTGAGTATCACTTGGTAATCACTCATCACTGCAGCAGCTGCCTTTATAAATGAAAGGCTTCTCCATAAGAATAAAAATATTCCATTTTTTTTTTTTTACAAAAAATAATTAATCTATTATTGTACCCTGCAATATACAGGGATATACATTATTATACTCTCATGTACACAATTTCACTGTAAAATATTTTAGTCTGAGTGCTTGACATAACAATGATAGATCGCCACTATGTCAGCATATCACAGGCTAATGACTAAAAGATCAACATTTATTTTATTTCAAACCAAAACACAGTAACCACTATCATTTTAAGTACTGATTAAGAGAAATAGTCCACCCTCTACTACTAATTTAAAGATACAAACTAATGATTTGAGTCAGCATTTCTTACAATACAATTAAGATTATTTTATTACATAATTTTAACAGAAAATAATGCATGTAAGTTTACCAGTGATAAGGTTCCTGAAAACATATTGGAAATATCTCTCGACAAGTTCTAAGTCTATAGTGTATGAAAACTTATAGAAAAATCTAAATACAAAGTTTAGGAATATTATAATAATAAACCTTGGGTGTGAGTTGCTAGAAAAGGTCAACTCTTTTTTGTAAAAAAAAATATATTTATAGTTATTTACAAATTTAAACACTATTTTCAATTTTAATTGTAAGAAGAGGTATTCAGTAAGCATTGGATAATTATCTGTAGATAAACATTCTTTTTGTTATTTGGTTGAGTTCTAGTAGCAGGCTTAGTCATGATTGCTTATGGCGGCATAGTGAAGTGGGATATCTGCTTACCTAAAATATGGTTGATGAAGGTGATGGCTGGTCCTGTACAGTATCATGCTCATTTACAGGCACTACTTGTGGTTTTTGAGAATTCTAATTCACATTGTTCATTTTAAAGTTAATGTATTTGTATGTAGTATGTACTTTTCTATAATGTTGGTATAACACTCCCAAAATATTTGTTTTATGTCTCGTGTATGACATGATGTTTGAGTATTCTTGTTACATCACTTTACATAGAATGTAATTAAAATTATTTGTAGTAGTAGTAGGCTTCATAAGATATTAGCTTTAAAGGAAAATGTACACACTTTTATAATAAAGTCCCAGTCACTGTTCACGCGTTATTCATAAATAAATTTAAATGTTTTATTAAAAAATGGTTCGGTCGTAAATCCTACTACTCCACAGCTGAATATCTAAGTGATCGGGCAGCCTGGGACTAGATTATGATTACTCTATAGCAAAGGCAATGACAGTACAATATTGTATATTTTAATGAGTTTCTTGCCACTTATTATTTACACTCAACCTTTTCCAATGTGGTTTTATTCCATTAATTGGTAGTTACTTTTGTATATGAATTGCGCCCTAATATCATAAATCCTCTTGATATACCATAATATTATTTAGAATGTGAACACCCATGTACCATATAATTCATAAAAAGGATACAACTCGAGCCAATATAATATCACCAGGCCTGAAACACTTGTATGGATCTATTCTATCTCTGTCTATAACCCTGATGTCTTCTTTTTTGAGAATTCCTTTATATTGCCTGGCTAGCACCGATGGCCCTACGCAAAGTATCTGGCATTGCACCATCCTTGGATTCACCACTGTCACCCTAGCTGTTACAATGTCACCAGATTTGGGTAATATACTAGGTGTCTTAAAGCTTTCTACTGATACAGTTGTAACCTATAAGTATGAAGAAATTTAAAAAATGAATAAAGTGGCATTAAAACAAAAATTTTAAGAATTAACATGTCTGGTACCTGTGTAGATTCATCTTTTTCTAATTTTAAAACACCCGCTAATGATGCAAATATCGTTCCCCCCAAATCATATGTTCCCGGTCCAGAAACGTTTTTTTCATTCAATTCACAAAGTTTCATACCAGGTACACAAATTTTTCCATATTCACATGAATATTCTTTATCCATCATTGTAATTCTTTAACCTTCGATTTTGGAGGCTGTTGGAGGAAATAGTTGGAAGAAAAGCAAAACAAAATTCAAAATATAAAAACTATTTCTCTTTACCTCATTAGGTATCACTCTTTGTACAAACAACAAACCAAAGAGTATATAAACACTATTTTAAAGAGACGGGAGTGCCATAGAAAATGATAAGAAATTGAGAAATGTCGTTATCAACGCTTGTAATTTGTATGAAACGCGTACTATATCTTGATACGTTGGTATCAAGCACGTAACAATCACCTAAACACCTAATAGCAGAGCTGCCAATATAGAAAACCAATATAAGGGATGTATTCATCCATAATTTTTATCGATAATTAATTACACTACAAATATGTATATTATTATATCGACAGTTACATTAATATAAATGTGATCTTTTAAGGTCCCTATTTTAATTTTAAGATGGACCATTTACTCTTCAAATAAAAGTGTGTGCGTGTAATCTTTAATTAACTTTAGGAATAATTAACAGACGCAGTAATATATTACATTCAATAAAGCCGTGTTACCAACTAAGTACTCACGTATTAGTGAAGAGCTAGGAGCATTGTTAGATTATTGCTATTTTTTTTCTCAGAAAAGCTGATGATATAACTTCATCTTTTGACCAAAGTTTGCATTTTCTCGCCTTTATTAATATATAATATAATTAAAATTATTTTATCAATTGAGATTTCATATATTTTATAAAGAATGATATAATGTTATATTTTGATATTATTATTCATCTGAATATAAACACTTACACTTTTTACAGGTCAGGTCATTATCAGGTTCTTGATCTTCTCTTATATTCTTATTTATTGATGAAGTAAAATGGTCGTGGGATTCCACCATTTTATTTGACTGATTATTATTGTCATTATATATTCTATTTATAATTCAGTAACATTCGCACATTTTAAATTTTTCACTCATTAATAATAAATTGATAATAAGAAATTGAAGGATATATTATATTTGATTATCCAGCATATATCAATAATGGCTAAATAATAACATGGCTAGAACCCTTTGCCTATCCTAATAATGGAAACAAAAAAAAAACCAAAAGCAAATTAACGAATGTCAGAAAATTTCTGAAAACTCATACATTATTTAATGTAGTAATAAATAAAAAATAGACAACGCCGATCGCCGCCAAGCCGATCTTAGATTAACGTACAGAAATGACAAAATATTGATGCTGTCTGTTGCGGGATGATCGAGGTAGAATATTTTAGGAAAAGATGTAAAAAAGTCGTTGTTGCAGTGAATGTAACACGAAATGTAATAATTTTTAATTAACAAGTGCGTATATAGGTAGCTGAACTATCAAACTACTAAAACAAGTTTTAGGGTAGGTAGCGCATGTAGACAGTGAGTGTTATTTGTTTACGTAGGAGTTTTTTCAGTAACACTGTCCTTTTCAGTATATCCCTTGCTAACTGCAGAAGAATCAATGGATCATTTTATTCTTCTCCCATTACCTTATTATAATAAACCATCAACAAAAAGACATTCATACATAATATAAGATACAAAAAATAATAATTGTAATCTTAAAACGTTTTGGGAGCCGTCGTTAGTAAAATTGTGAAAATGGGACCCTTACTGTAGAAACCTTTCGGTTTTGTGTCTGTATGTTTTTTATTATTTTATGTATAAATAATTGATATCATCAATGTGGCTATATAGTATAATCAATATTAAATTATTTTTTTATAAAATCAATGACACATTATCGTTTTACTACTTTATACCTTTTACTACATAACTATTACTGGCATAAATCACGGTGTACGGTAGAAAATCATATCTGATGAATTAACTGTATTTTTTCTATACAAATCCGAAGCAATTAGCAAATTATAGTTATCTCTTTTTCGCTTGCGATTATTGCATTAGTATCCTTCTTTGACGTGTAATCGTAATGTAGTGTGCTATTGCATTGTTAAATTATTCATGTGTGCGTTAGTGTATTCAAATTCAAAAACACTTTATTCATGTAGGTCACAGAAATGACACTTATGAATTTCAAAAAAAAATATAAAAATATTATTTCTTATTGAATTTACCGCTACTTCGTAAAGGGTTGAGCTAATGAGAAGAAGTAGCAAGAAACTCATTGCCATCATTTTCAAACACCGAATGTTGTCTATGTAAACTATCTATACTTTTAAATATCATTGTAATAAATAAGCAAACATTGCGGTTTTCAAGGAGCTTTCTTCCATGTACAACAAAGCTGTGGAATGGGCTTCCTTGTGCGGTGTTTCCTGCATAAATATAATACTACACAAAAATAATGACTACAATGTATTTTTTATATGTCTGTACTAAGAGTTATTAATAAATCATAATAACTATTGCAATCTATAGAATTATTCCCGAAATTGTTCATCATTTTACAATAACAATGGAAATATTATACCAAATATGAAAAGATCTTGAGGTTGAGCTGATGGCCTCGTTGCCAGTGCTGTAACTCTAAAAAAAATTATTGTAGTTGACGTGACACGTCAGCGATCAGCCGGTAGGTAGTCGATTCCATTTGTAATGCTGACAATAAAGTTGTATGTAAAAGTCGCCAACGTATTTTGATTACAAATAGTGTACTGTATTCAAGTTGATTCTCCATATTTTTAGGTAAAAATGCTGACTAAATTCGAGACAAAGTCGGCAAGGGTGAAAGGAATATCGTTTCATGCAAAACGGCCATGGGTTTTGGCAAGTTTGCACAACGGGGTGATTCAGTTGTGGGACTATCGTATGTGCACTCTATTGGAGAAGTTTGATGAACATGATGGTCCTGTACGTGGCATTTGTTTTCACATTCAACAGCCATTGTTTGTGTCTGGAGGAGATGACTATAAGATAAAGGTAATTTTGTAAAATGTACCTACTAAATAAATAACTTCAACTGGATATTTTATTGATATGAGCTTTGATAATTTTATATATTATGTATGATTTGATTCTATTATTTCCAAAAAATAAATGCTATTATTAATCAAATTGTTTACAGGTGTGGAATTATAAACAGAGGCGATGTCTATTTACTTTGCTTGGCCATTTAGACTATATCCGCACAACATTCTTCCATCATGAGTATCCCTGGATATTAAGTGCTTCTGATGATCAGGTTTGGAATTACTCATATCATGTTATAAATAATTTAAGTCACATTTATAGTCAAGTTGCAGTCCTCACTTTAAATATAACAAACATTTAGTAATTAAACCTCAAATGTGGCTAGCCTTTAACACAATAAAACTATGAATCAGTTTAGATTTAAATCACCAATCCCATCCTGAGATCCCAGTTCAAATCCCGAATTCCATAAATTTTATTACAAGTTGTCTCTCTCTGGGGTCTGTCTATCATGTCTGACGATCATGGTTAGTATATTGAATATATACATATATATAAAAATCCCTTCAATATCTTCACCACAGTTTTCTGTGAGCACCAGAAGAAAAAGCAGCATTTGCCCATAACTAATTTTTATTTGCAGACTATAAGAATATGGAATTGGCAATCACGACAATGCATCAGTGTGCTTACAGGACACAATCACTATGTAATGTGTGCACAATTCCATCCCACAGAAGACCTACTTGTGTCTGCATCATTGGATCAGTCTGTTCGTGTTTGGGACTTCTCAGGTCTGAGGAAGAAGAGTGTAGCTCCAGGCCCCACTGGTTTGGCTGACCATTTGCGCAATCCACAATCTACGGATTTATTTGGTCAGGTATTATATCAAGGCTAACTTCTTGTAAATTATATCTCTTTAGATAATAGACTATGTATTTATTGTGGTGTTTGTGGGCATATGAATGTATTAAAAAACCAAAAAATAGTTATGGATAATATATAATAAAAAATTATGGATAACCAAGAACATGAAAATAGTATGAATTGGTTATCAATAAAAGGCAAGGGCAGGAATACAGCGAAGCCAAGGGAGTTAATAAAATCATGTTTCCATAGAGATTTATGAATAAAATTTTGAATTGTCAAACTTTTGGTGTGTATTGAAATTCGTAAATGACTGTCTATTCTCATGGGATAATTTTCTGACATTGGTTATTTTTTTTTTATAAATGTTCAGTGTTGGCAGTCTTTTTGGTAATTTTAAAATAATTGTGTAAACCTACAATAAAATTCATGTATGGTGGTAAAATCAAATGTTCAAAATGAGCTTGAACTTTTTTTTTAAGCTGTAACTGCTTATATTATTTTTTATTTACTTTATTAGCACCAACAAACAGTAACACAATATAACATCTTACTGTTACAATTAACTTATAAATATAAACCTTAATTAATTGTGTATTTTTTAAAAAAATTAAAAAAAAAAATCGCGTGGACCACCCTTAACATTTAGGGGGATGAAAAATAGATGTTGTCCGATTCTCAGACCTACCCAATATGCACTCAAAATTTCACGAGAATGGGTCAAACCGTTTCGGAGGAGTTCAAAGTTTGACACCATGACATGAGAATTTTATTTATTAGAGAGATAGATTGTTAGACATTTTTTGGATGGTTGAGTTCGCGTCACCAAAACGCTTATATCTGTAGCTATACAGCTGACGTATTGTGCGTCATTAGTACTTTGTAGATATATCTTATAAGTAAAATTGAATGGATTTAGTGAAAAGTTCAATGTATTTAAAATTTTAACATTTAGGGGGATGAAAAATAGATGTTGTCCGATTCTCAGACCTACCCAATATGCACTCAAAATTTCATGAGAATCGGTCAAGCCGTTTTGGAGGAGTTCGGTCCCGCACACCATGATACGAGAATTTTATATATTAGATTTTACTTTCTGGTTTACCAATTGATTTATCATTTCATATTAATTGGTTTCACCTACAATTCCATAAAAAATGTTAAACATAATGCTATTTCAGGCTGATGCAGTTGTAAAACATGTTCTTGAGGGTCATGACCGAGGAGTGAACTGGGCCTCATTCCATCCGTCACTGCCACTGATTGTGTCTGCTGCTGATGACAGGCAGGTCAAGCTGTGGAGGATGAATGACGCTAAGGTAAATAGTATTTTTTACAATAGACTTTGTAATTTTTTTTTTTTCAAATTAGAAAGAACTTAAAAGAATTTACTGTGTAAATTAATCATCAAGGCCCTTTAATTTTTTTTTTTTCAAATTAGAAAGAACTTAAAAGAATTTACTGTGTAAATTAATCATCAAGGCCCTTTCGTCTTTAAACCACCATACTGTAAAAAGAACTTACTAGTTTTTTCAGGTTTCGAATTGTATGTTATGGCTATATTTTATTTATACCTTTAAAACTATAGTTATTTCTCTTGCACTCTATAGCTTTCTTGTTATTGCAACGCAATTGCACATGCAATTGCTGGAGGTAAGCTTGAATACAAAATTTACACTTTAAAACTGTCCACATCAATTATAAACATCTATGATTAACAAATTAAACCTTACCGCCTCAGTTATTTAAAAACAGAGCGAAGTTAAACATACTGACATTAGTCATACACGCGTAGATTTATCGAGGACCGATGACATTTCATTATTTTGATAAAATTATTTCATTTTTCAATTTGCAAAATAAGATTTTTGTTATATATAATTTTTTTATTTATCGTTGATAAGGCAGGAATTGATGTCCATTTAAATTTCAACCAAAGCCTGTTTTTTTTTTGTTTCTCAACTATTTTTATTTGTGTCCTAGTTATGTGATTTTTGCTGTATTTGAAGAAGTGCTTCCGTGTCCGCAAGTTGACTCTGGTTGGACCATGTCCACACACCTCGCCTCGTGCACCTACAGTGTGGTGCTGTGCCGTAGTCGTCGCTTACCGTGTTATCGCGTTTATACTAAAGATGCGAGCCCGTTTTATTTTTTTTTTCATTTTAATAATGATTGATCCGAGTCCATCAAGTTCCGGTCAAAAAAAACAAACAAGTTTTTATTCATTAAACAGGAGAAGTTTGTTTTAGACATGTCAGAAAAAAAATTTAAGATTTAATTATTCGGTTAAAATGGTAAACATGAAAGATAGTTTTAATTTATCGACACACTCATGATTATCGTCATCAATTATAATTAGGTCACATCACTATTGCGATGCTGAACTATGCATTCATATATATAACTCGCGCGTTATCTGTACTTGATCGAAGAGTAGAACAATAAAACTATTATGACTTACATACATACTTATAATGCCTACTACTAATCTACCAGTGGGAGGCTCCCTTGCACAGGATGCCGGCTAGAATATGGGTACCACAACGGCGCCTATTTCTACCGTGAAGCAGTAATGTGTAAGCATTACTGTGTTTCGGTCTAAAGGGCGCCGTAGCTAGTGAAATTACTGGGCAATGGGACTTAACATCTTATGTCTCAAGGTGACGAGCGCAGTTGTAGTGCCGCTCAGAATTTTTGGGGTTTTTTAAGAATCCTGAGCGGCACTGCATTGTAATGGGCAGGGCGTATCAATTACCATCAGCTGGACGTCCTGCCCGTCTCTTCCCTTATTTTCATAAAAAAAATGCCTACTACTCGGCTAAGTCGAGTTAGTAAGTCTTTTGTGGGCCGATGTAATATGCTTTTACAACAAGATCCCAGAAAATGTTCAAAACAAAAGTATTAAGTTATTGAAAATAATTATTAAAAAACATTTGTGTAAACACATAACATAAATGACCTTCTCAATACCACAGATTGGGAATGGAGCGACCACCCTCAGGCTATAAAACAATAAGTTTAAATGTACAATAATACTTTGTAAACATATTTTTTGATGAAATAATAATATAATAATAATAATAATAATATTGACACACTTTTTACACAAATTATCTTGCCCCAAGTTAAGCCTGTGTTATGGGTTACAAGAAAATATAGATTATATTTAATACACTATACTTACTTAAACATACATAAATTCATATAAACATACATAAATACATTTAAACATCCATGACTCAGAAACAAACATCCATATTCATCTTATAAATGCTTGCACCTACCGGGATTCGAACCCGGGACAGCTTAGTAGGTAGGATCGCTAACCACTCGGCTGTACAGGTCGTCAGAAATAAAAGCTGCGTTTTTTGCGCCCATTCTTCTCAGGTCTGAGGCATTCGTTTCGGAATGGATGGTCACATCCTATTTTGAATAAAAATATTTAAATTTGAATAACATTCACAGGCATGGGAAGTGGACACATGTCGAGGTCACTACAACAACGTCTCGTGTGCTCTCTTCCATGCGCGACACGAGCTCATTCTGTCTAACAGTGAGGACAAGTTTATTAGAGTCTGGGACATGACCAAGCGGACTTGTCTGCAAAGTTTTAGAAGGGAACATGAGCGGTAAGACATCCTATAATTTTATCTCTTTAACCGATGAAAGAACAGAGGAGGTTCTCCCAATTATAACTTTTCACAGAGTAGTCCAATTTTTATGATTTTATAGTTGAGTATATACATAAGTTGGCCCCATAATCATTTTAAAAAAATTCTACCGTTAGGTGGGAAAAATAGGGGGGATTTATTGTTGACTCACAGATTTTAATGCTGGGTTATGTGTATAGACAACTCATTCTCTGCAATTCTGCTAAAGCTCATTTTAATTTATTAACCTTGTGATATTTGTGTCATACCTTTTTTGATTCTAGATCAGATAAATCAATACCTTCAAGTAGGTCGGAAAAAATGGCGACGTAAAATTAGCGAAATTGAAAAAAAAAACACCGAAATTTGTTTCCTTTTTGTTGCTAATTAGTTGTTTAAAAAATATTTTTTTTGCTCTAACCGATCGCAAAAAATCGGCAATCCGGAAACGCCTACTATTTGGTTCTGGCACTCGCCGGCCGCTGCCGCGGCACGCTACGCTCGCGTTGTTTTAACTGTTCTAACATAACCTAACCTAACCAATTTTAATGAATTGTAGTTGATAGAGCTTTGGTCCACGATTATAGTGCTATCACTCTTATTACAACGTAATACACGTGGCAAAATCAATTTTTATTTTTTATTTTTTTTCTTCTTAGTATCTTTAAGCAACAAATTGACCCCTATTTGATTGATCAGTCTACATTCAGTGATTCCCACGCTATCTAAAGTAAATGTAAAGTTAGCGTTATTGCCGATTTTTTGCGATCGGTTAGAGCAAAAAAAATATTTTTTAGCAACAAAAAAGCAACAAATTTCGGTGTTTTTTTTTTTCAATTTCGCTAAATTTACGTCGCCATTTTTTTCGACCTCCCTCAAGTAGATTTACTATACTCACAAAGTTAGCCATTTAAAACTTAATAAAAAAATAAGCATGCAGTAATAAGTAGATTATAGCCTCAAAAATTATGATTTAAAAACTTATAATAAAAAAGTAAAGCCCGGGAAAAATCTACTTAAAGACACATAATTAGTTTTAATCACAACAAATGTTGTGATCTTTTTTGAGTGTAAATTCCGCTAAGATTTGTCTTTTATCAATTCGACACGTATTTCGCCTGTAGACGACGCATCCTTGGGAGATTCGCGAAATTCTGCCAAAATTAACACTCAAGAAAGCTCACAAAATTTGGATAGTTATGGATTTCCGCAAAATAACGCCTAATTGAATAAATTTTATTAATAGCAGTAGTTAACTACTTATTAGTAAGCCCTAAGTTTTGACCACAGCATAATATATAACTAGTTATATAATTTGTTTTAGGTATTGGGTCCTATCAGCACATCCAACGTTAAACTTATTCGCAGCCGGCCATGATGCTGGAATGATTTTGTTTAAGCTACAGAGAGAAAGACCTGCATATGCTGTGCATAATAATATGCTGTTCTACATAAAAGATAGGTAATCTACCCACTATTTTGTACTCTAAGGGCATCCATTATAATTAATTGATCAATCATAATATAATTAATTTGTCACTAAATTGACCCTACATTCAACTCTTGGTGAGATTTCATTAGATTTTTGAAGAACTCATTGGGGATGTTCAAAGGAAAGGGGATAGTTGTATGGTACCAAAAAAATAATACAGTTTGAATGAAAAGGCGAAGAATATAAGAAATATGTTTCAAATCAAATCACTTTATTCATGTAGGTAGAGGAAATGATACTTGTGAACCTCAAATGTATTCTTTTTAAATTTACGACCACATTGGAAAAGGTTGAGCTTTAATCATAAGAAATTCATCGCCACTTTTTTAAATAAACATGTATAGCTTGATCGTTTTACAAATAATTTCAATTACAATATATGTAAATCGATGCAACAAAAATACTCAATGCATTACATGAATAAGTAAAAAAAAAACTAGTTAGGTGATAAAGCCATGGAGATATGAGTGATATTATGTTTGTAATTAATACCAATTTTCAAAGTTTACCAAATTTTTTAAGATAACCAGCAAATGTTAGTAACTTCTCAATTAAAGATTTAAAATATGAAGTGTAATTAAAACTATGTTTCCTTTCAGACAGCTACGTAAGTTGGATATGCAGTTGAATAAAGACGCTCCTGTGATGCAAATAAAAGGGGGTGGAAGACATCAACCATACAGGTATGGTATATTTTTTTTTTCAAAGAGCATTACTTGACCAGTGCTGTATCATTATATGTGAGTCTATTAGTGTGTTAGCACAAAGAACCGGTGTCATAGTGTATATGGCAGCTATCCTTCAACAGATTTTACCCTTGGACGATACCGACTCTGCCAGAGTAAGAGAATTAGTCAACACCTGTATAAAGTTAGGAAATGCTTTTGTGACCTCTCCGGGTTTGCCGAATGAGTTTGGGCGGCGGTGATCACTCAATACTAGATGCCCCAAACCTCCCATTCTCCGCCTCTTAAATTAAAAAAAAAAGTTTTATTCAAGATTTTTGTACATCGAAAATTCTGGTCGGGCTCCCAAGTTAATCTCGATTGCTGATCGGGAATCAATATAACGAATTATAAGTTATAGAATATAATTAAAAGACGGCTTCAAAGTCGAACTTACTTTATGAGTAAAGTAAATATGAAATCTTTTTGTACCCAAACCATTGCAAACGAGCTATAAACAACGAGACTCCTATTTACCTATTAACACATTAACTAATACAGATAACATTAAATCATTCATTCAAATTAACACCTTATTTCGTGCTTTATTGTTGAAATTGTAATAAACTCTGCCTAAAAGACGCGTAGGCAGAGTTTTGCTTGAGAACATTTGTTGACGGTGATTGTAAGTCTAGTTGTATATTGTACGTTAAATACTAGAAATTAACAAAATGTGTTCAAAATGAATAATAAATTCTAATTTGAATGCATCAGTATGTCGCTGAATCACGCGGAGTATTGCATCTTGGTGAGCTGGCGTGTGGGAGAGACCTGCACCTACGAGCTGTACCAAGGACCTCGCGAGACCTCCGAGGCCACCACTGAGCCGCTACGAGGACAGGCCACCTCCGCCGTCTGGGTGGCCCGGAACAGATTTGCAGCCTTAGAGAAAAACAATCAGGTACAAGATAATGTCTTCTTGTTTTAATATTGCCATGGTCTTTCTTGGAATTAAGGGTCCCGCCAATTTGAAAACTTCCTATAAGAGCTCTTTTTTTGCATCCCTAAATGCAACAGCCGTCTGTTGCAACCACATTTAATATGGCTTCATCGCCGGGTCTAACCCCATCTCCAATTTGTATTCTTGTCTTCCAAGTCTGCGTTTTTTAGTTTTTGTTTTCTGTCTTTAATAAAATAATGAACAGTGTTTATCAGGCTATTCTTTTAAGGTTTTTTAAGGCTGTGAGTGGAGAGCGAAGGAGCACTAAGGCTCGGTTTGTTAGCCCGTTCGATCCCTGCTACATGCTAATGTGATTTCGATTTCCGAAACATAAGTTCGTTTCTTGACCATTAATTATTTGCAACCAAGGGCTTGTCCCCAGGATGTTTTACAGCAAAATAGTCGCACAATAACGCCTATTGCATGCGGCAAATACAACTATGTAAAAATATCCTCCTTGAATTAAGTTTTTGAGATATCCACACCTCACACGTAGTATATCAGAGGTTTCCAAAATTTTCATACAAATAAATATATTTGCATTAATTGTAACATATCTCTCCTTTGTTAAACCAACACAAAGTCGGGTAAAGAAAATTCTAATTAAGTAGGGAGAAAAAGTTTCAAAAAGACAACCTTTCTCTTTTTTATTAAAGTATCTAATAATTACTCTGTTCAGTTTTAATTTTAATTCGTACCGACCACTCGCAAACATTACAAATATCCTTATTACAACGTAAATGAAAGTATGTAAAACAAATAGACAGGTAAACACTCGATGTTACTTTACTTGACTTTTCTTTTCGAAATTCCGGAAAGAAGGTGAAGTCAAGCCAACATTTTAGTTCCTCGCTATTGAATGCAGAAAGCGCTTACGTATTATGAGCTCCCCGTTTTTTATCACAAAAACGTAGATCACCGTGGTGTCCTTTGTGGACCCAAATTCACGAAAAAATCTAATGAAATACTGACATTAAGAAATTAATTAATTTTGGTTAATTTTTCACATAAATATGAAGGCATTCCCCGAGGTGTATGAAATACGTATAGTAAAATATTAACAAAGAAAAGAGTTTATTTATGAAGGAAATATATATTTGATTAATATAATGATTATGGAAAAATTGAGGTGTTTGCATGTATGTCAAGTATATATTACTATAGTCACAACGAACTATTTTTATTACAGTTAATAATAAAGAATCTTAAGAATGAAGTATCAAAGAAGATAGCGACACCAACCTGTGAAGAGATAATGTATGCAGGGACCGGTATGTTGTTGCTGCGAGAGCCTGACTGTGTGCAGTTGTTAGATGTGCAGCAAAAGAGGACTATAGCCAGTGTAAGTAACAGACTCACACTCTATCTCCCTTAAACTCTATTTTAGTTTTTGCCCATCCCATCAACAATAAAGCTGGGAACTTTTTTCTAAAAACTGAAAATGTAATTGTCTGGTGTTCATTGCGAAGTCATCACTTTCATAGTTTGGACTAAACTTTCTTTTACTTCATATTTTGGGAATACCCTGTGGTTAATGCATACTAATATTAGTAAGTCTCATTGCACAGAAAGAGACCAGTCTAATCAAAGGTGGCAGTGCCTATGGCCCTATCCAGAGGTACTGGATGGAATGCCAAATTGTCTTTAAGAAGTTATCAAAGTTTAATCTCATTCACTCATTATTAGAAGACGGTTTTTTTCTTATTTTCTATATAATTTCGAGTACTAATTTTTACAAACAGACACAAAATGGCACGGTTTTAAAAGAACCTCGTCGGTTGGCAAAAAAAAAAACTTTTCTGCAAAACAAGAAATAAAACTTGGTTGGTGGTTAATTTTTTTCTGTGGTGCAGGTAAAAGTAGCAAAATGCCGATACGCAATATGGAATAGCGACATGTCTCTGGTGGCGCTACTGGGCAAGCACACCGTCACGATATGCACCAAGAAGTTGGAGCAACTGTGCTCGGTAACAGAGGGCGCTCGAGTCAAGTCGGGTGCCTTCGACGACTCGACGCCGCAGCCGGTGTTCATATACACCACGGCCAATCACATCAAGTACTGCTGTAAGGATGGGTGAGTGTTAGCTGCTGTTTCAATTAGTTTTATCGGTGACGGAACGGACACTTGACATAAAAGGCGAACGTATATACGTTGCCGTTTTTATGCACCTTGCCAAACTGCTAGTTAGCATGAAGTTACCACGCGCACATATATGCGCAGATGGTTCGCATTTGCCCCTCCGAGATCCTGTTTTTTTGACCATCATTCATCCAGCACTGCAATAGTGCGGTACACTTCTGGACAAAGTACTTCAAAGAGTCGGAGCGAATGAGAAGTTTAGCGAGGAGTAGAGTGAAACTGTCTTATTAATAAACGCAATGTAAAGTTACTGCAAGTTTAAAATTAGTTCCCTGTCATCACTTAGAAATAACTTTTTTCGCATTTATTAATAACACAGAAAAAGATGTGCTTGTAATTACAGTCCATATGTTCAAATAGAAACAAAGGAATTATTATTACATTTTTTTGTTTGATCATAATAGATTTATTTTAGTAGATGTTTACTCTCAACTCATTGCTCATTGCTTCATGCAACTTGTGCCTTTTTATTCAGTTCTGCCTTATCAAGCTCCTCTTAAATTTTTTCAATAACTTATAATGAAGCTTAATGTATTTTAGCTACTTACAATACAAATTTAAGGTTGTTAAAAAATTTATGTACTTTTTTCAGAGACTATGGCATCATACGTACGCTGGATGTCCCTGTATATGTTGTGAAGGTTCTGGCCAACGAGGGTGCGGCTAGAGTGGTGTGTCTAGACCGGGAGGCCAGGCCGAAGGTGTTGACCATCGATCCTACTGAGTACAGGTAATAACATATTTTTTTATATTGATTTAAAGTTGTATTTATAAAAAAATCTAATCGAAAATTTAGGATGCCAGATAACGCCTGGCCGATGTGAAGCATTCAATAATAAATATAGTAAAATATAAAAAAATTTATTGAATTAGGCGTTACTTTGCGGAAATCCATAATTATACAAATTATTTAAGTTTTCTTTAGTGTTAATTCCGCCAATATTTGTCTTTAAAACAATTCGACACGTGTTTCGCCTCTACACGAGGCATCCTCAGGACGTGTTGTCTCGCCAAAATCTGGCACGAGACTGAATCAAATGAGCCGGAAGCCGCTCTTTTATACCCTCGTCCCATGAAATCCTTGATGATCTGTTTGAAAAACAGAGGATACATCCCGGTGAAAGGGATGACATCATCAATCTTACTAGGTTATGTATGAAACAAAATTATTTTAAATTCAAAAATCAATTCTATCGCCAAAAGGAAGGATTAGCAATGGGATCACCATTAAGTCCAATTATGGCTGAAATATTTATGGATAATTTTGAGTGTAATTACGTGGTGAGAGACCCACATATACTGTTTTATTACCGATACGTTGACGACATAATAATTTGCTGGACAGGCACCGAACGTCAAATCGATCTATTCATTAATAAAATTAATAAGATCCACCCAAAAATAAAGTTTAAATTGGAATTCGAATCAAACCAATCTCTAAATTTTTTGGATTTGACATTAACAAGAGTAAATAATAAATTAGAATTCAAAATCTATAGAAAGCCGTCATATACAGATATTGCTATTCCCGCGTCATCTTGCCACCCCGTACAACATAAACTAGCGGCCTTCCGCTGCTATGTTCACAGATTAATGTCAGTCCCACTGTCCCGTGACAGCTTCGCGAAAGAACTTAATACAATATACCAAATCGCGGTTTCCAACGGCTATACAAAACAGTTAGTGAACAAATTAATTAAAAATAAACAAAAACATTTAATTAATTCAGAACTTTATCCCGTCCCACCACAATCAAATACCAAATATGTGGGTAGTTTGACATATTTTGGTCCGATATCGGATAAAATAGCTAAAATATTTAGGAAAAACAATATTAATGTGTCCTTCCGAACGAATCACAATGTCAGTCGAATATGTAATGGCAAAGATCGATTAAATAATTCCGAAAAATCCGGCGTTTATAAACTAAGTTGTGACACTTGTAACGGGGTATATATAGGTCAAACAGGTCGAAATTTCGAAATTAGATTAAAGGAACATATTGCCGCATTTACGAATAATCATCCCGAAAAATCACACTTCGCGAAACATTTAATTGATACAGGTCACTCACTCGGAAACAATAATAACTTTAATATTTTACATACATGTGAAAAAGGATTTCGCTTAAATGTGTTAGAGCAATTAGAAATAATAAAACACAAAAATAACAATATGTTTACATTGTTGAATGAACAAACAAATTTAGTCCCATCACCTTTGTTACGTGTCTCTTCCGGGGGTAATACGTCACAACAGCCGACCAATCACAGCGCGTCATTTCATGGGACGAGGGTATAAAAGAGCGGCTTCCGGCTCATTTGATTCAGTCTCGTGCCAGATTTTGGCGAGACAACACGTCCTGAGGATGCCTCGTGTAGAGGCGAAACACGTGTCGAATTGTTTTAAAGACAAATATTGGCGGAATTAACACTAAAGAAAACTTAAATAATTTGTATAGTAAAATATAAACAAAGAGTGTCTTAATGAAGTGACTGAAAAACAAATAATATTAAAAATGAAAATTAGTTATGGCGAAACAATTGAAAGACATACCTAAGGTTCCGAGGAGAGCCTTTATTGCTAGAAGACCCCTGCTAATCATATAGGAACTTCCTGGCATAGGTGCTAAGAGATGGGTCCGTTAGACGTTTGGTGAATGTGCGTATAATATGAATTCGGGTCTAACCGGAGTGAGAGCCTTAGTTGGCATTGGATCTGCCAATAATTTTTTTTTTTTCGAGAGGAGGAAAATACATTTACGTATTGAAGACCCCGAAGCGAGGCCCATATGTCGGGCTCGGGTGTAAACATCTCCTACAGATTAAAAATCTCCTATTTAGAAAGCTTCGAGGTGACTCGATCTCCGATCCCCGAATGTTATCTTTGAAGATGAGACCGTTCGGCTACGTAGTCGATGCCAATTAGATACTAGTGCATCTGTTTTTTTTTATGAAAATAAGGGACAAGACGAGCAGGACGTTCAGCTGATGGTAATTGATACGCCCTACCCATTATAATGCAGTGCCGCTCAGGATTCTTGAAAAACACAAAAATTCTGAACGGTACTACAACTGCGTTCGTCACCTTGAGACATAGGATTTTAAGTCTCATTTGCCCAGTAATTTCACTAGCTACGGCGCCCTTCTAACCGAAACACAGTAATGCTTATACATTATTGCTTCACGGCAGAAATAGGCGCCGTTGTGGTACCCATAATCTAGCCGGCATTCTGTCCAAAGGAGCCTCATGAAACTATCTGCACTACAGTTTGTCATAACAAAACTTACAGCAAAAATCATAGACAATTGCGGTGCAAACAGCGGATAATAATGTTATGAGAAATATTATGGCAAACCCGACGCGTCAAAATAATTTAAATTTTAATGCATTGTGTTTGTAGGTTCAAGTTAGCATTGGTGACTCGACAGTACGACCAAGTGCTGCACATGGTTCGAAACGCCAAGCTTGTAGGACAGAGCATCATTGCGTATTTGCAGGAGAAAGGTAGGATATAAACTATAGAAATTAAGTGTAAACTTTATATTATTTAAACAATTTGTTTTTTTTTAAAGTGATAACTTTCACTTCTGGGATTAAATACACAAATTAAATTTGAAAACAAAATAACAAGACAAGATTTTGGTTTACTCAGTTGGAAGAGCGCTCGCATGGTACGTGAGAGGTCGCGGGTTCGAGTCCCGCATCGTTCATAAATTTTGTGTTCAAATTTAATTTGTGTATTTCACTTTCTTCACCCCAAAATATCAGATAAAATATGCTTACGTTTCACTCTCCAGGCTATCCAGAAGTGGCCCTCCACTTTGTCAAAGAGCCCCGCACTCGACTGTCATTGGCATTGCAGTGTGGCAACATCGAGGTGGCTCTCGAAGCAGCCAAGAGCATAGACGAGCCTGACGCTTGGGATCAGCTCGCCAAAGCAGCCCTAGCAACTGGAAATCATCAGGTGGGTTTTATTTGGTCCATATATGTCGCAGGGATATGATAAAAACAGTGATTTGCTCAAATCTCGGGGGATGTTAAAATAACAACACGGTTATATCATTTCTCGAAACAAATCTAGTGTTTTGACCAAATGCCAGAGTTGGTTCCGTAAAATGACAAAAAGTCTTTTCTTTGGTATTTAAAAGGTTTTTTTTGGTAAGAGTTAGACATAATTTGGCAAGAATTTAGTATCGTGTCGCAGGTGGAGGGGGGTGAGAGGAGAAGGGGGAGGGAGGGAGATGTCCTCTGGCTAACTCCCCCACTCCCATGAAAAGGTAACGCAACATTCTCTTTAAAATCAAATTAATGTAACATAATCTAAAAACAGATAAAAGTTTATCTAAAGGCCAAGTAGAAGCCCATATTATTAAAAAAAACACGAAGGGGAGGCTTCCACCTAACCTGACCAAGTTGGGGTAGGACTCAAGTCTGTAGCTCGCTTATACATCCTAAGTTCTTCTAGTCTCGTCACTCATTATCATTTCACGGAACCAACCCTGGTATTTGATCAAATCACTAGATTTGTTCAGAGAAATGATAAAATCGTGTTGTTCTTTAAACATATTCCGTGATTTGATCAAATCAATTAGGGAATTGACCAAATCTCTGTTATTATCATTTCCCTGCGACATATATAAGATACATAATAGCATTAAGGGTATAGAATAGCTCAGTTTTTTTATCGGCTTTTGGTCGGATCGGTGTAGTAAGTATAAAAAGCTCGCCCGTGAGTCCCTACTTGAAAGCCCCACTGACGTGGCTGCCGCTCGTTCTAACGATTTCGATACCTACACGGGGAGTGAGACAGACCTGCCATTATAAACAAACATCACGATATTTCGTTTACGTTTCAGTATGATAATCATAGGGTCATTATTGACCAAGTTGTGGAGTGATTAACGACATTTATTATTTCGTGGATTTTATTTGCTGTAGGTGAATAATAATTATAAGAAAACCATATATAAAAATATATATACACAGGCTCAGTAAAATTGTATCCTCAAAAATGTTCAAGCAAAAATAAACGCTCGTTAGATCGTTTAGAACCATAGTTTCTCAACCTTATTTTGTTCACCGCCCACTTTGAGAATATGTTTTTTTTAGAGTATTTTCGTGTATTTTTTTGCCTTTTAAGACTATATTTTTTATACCACGCCCCATCTGCGCCATTTTAATGCTCCCTAATTTTCTCTGGGTCTTCTACTGCCCCCCGAAAGTCGCCTACGTTGAGAACCTTTGACTTTATATAGATTTTAGGTAATCAACTATGTGAACACCGTAAGTATATACATACAATGACATAAACTTAATCCTGTTTCAGATAGTGGAGATGTGTTACCAGCGCACGAAGAACTTTGACAAGCTCTCGTTCCTGTACCTCATCACTGGCAACCTGGAGAAGCTGCGCAAAATGATGAAGATTGCGGAGATACGGAAGGACACCTCGGCGCAGTTCCAGGGGGCTATGTTGCTGGGTGATGTGAACGAGAGGATCAGACTGCTGAAGAATGCTGGCCAGGTCTGTATTTGATGATGCCCTACCAATTCAGGTAGTGTTTTAGGGTGCCAAGGTGTAATATATTAACGTGGTGCAAATTTAATCACTGTAAATTTTGAAGGTTAAATGTAATTTTATATTGAAGTATGAAACATTTAAGTATATGCATCAAAGACCAATGAAATAGAAGAACTTTGTTCTAGCATGTTATAAAAAAAATATAGTTTTGGAAATAAAAAAAACAATCAATTTTTATTACCTCGATGGGCTAAGCATTAAGTGCATGTGTTAATGATGTTACACGTACAGCGATCATTTGTCGAGTGCAGCAAGTGGCAAATTCTTCTGCAAAACTGACAGCCAAACATGATAAGCAAAACAAATGTTGGTATTGCCGCCATAATACCCATAAACATTTAAAAGATGTGGCAGTAGTAGAGACTGCCGATATAAATGAAAACATAAAACTTTTAGTACTAAAATTTTAAATATGTTTAAAAACAATAAAATTATTAATTTCAATAATTTATTTTTAAAACTTATTTTTAATAATACATGAATCAAACAAAAACACTATTTCAACATTGCACAGTACATAGTTAGATTACAGGAGTGAGCGATTGGGTTTTTAAAAATAGAAATTTAAATTAATATTTTAGAATTGAAATAAGAGTTTATTATTTACAACCCGAGCTTACAGAGATTGATGCAAGACTGATCTTAATAACTAAAATATAAATGCAGAATGTAACTTAAAACTATCTTACCAACTACTGTTACAATAACAAGTCGCCCGGAAGGGCCGACCGATAAGAGAAGTGCTGCGTTAGGCTCTACCGCAGCGTGAGAGCTTAAGGCTCTGTTGCACTATGGGATAGGATATATAACTACATACATAATATTACTATACACAGATACATCCTTAAACATAAAGTAGATAAAGTAAAAATAGAAATATGGACACAAGGATGTCTCCTTAAACAGTTTCACTAAGTACACTTAATATTTAAATTTACACTTAAATTACACTTAGTTGCACAATATGTCAGCGGTATAGCTAGAGTTATATTGATATAAGCATTTCGGTTACGCGAACTCACGAGGTATCAACCATCCAAAAAGTGATATAATTAATAAAACACACATAATACTATATGTATTTATGTTTTTAATTATTTATTCATCGCGTGCGCCAGTCATGAGCATGTCGGTGACGAAAACCGATACGATTTTCCCCTAACAAAAAGTGCCCAACGCGGCCTAAGAAGTTATCACTTCCAAAACATTTTAATTAAGCAATATTATTCCAGATATCTCTTGCCTATCTGACGGCCGTCAATCACAAGCAGTTTGAAGAGGCTGAACAACTCAAGGCAGCGTTGGAGACAGCTGGGTTACCCGTTCCGGAAGCGAACCCAAATGCTGTGTTCCTGAGACCACCACTTCCGGTGCAGAGTTCGCAGACCAACTGGCCGCTGTTGGCTGTTTCCAAGTATGTTTATAGTAGAGATGGAACTTATATCTGTTCAGGTCAATCTGACCGCATAGTCAAAGAAATTCAAAAATATATGTAATTTGCATATTCTTTACACCAATAAGTGCCTGGTATTCTCTTCCCGTGACAGCTGGGTATGTGATTCGCCGAAGAATACGTCATCAGTTGCGATGACTATTCTCAAACTATTTTCGAGTGAAACAACTCTATAGATCTGAGCGACACGACAATAGCGAGCTGTCAGTATGACACTTGTCAATGCGATGGGTTGCCATTGTGATTGATTTACCCAAAATTACCCAAATTTAGCATAATATTTTTTTATAACTTAATAAAGCAATTATGAAGTAATAATTCAATAACTTAATTAATTTCAATCTAAATAGATGAATCACATGTTACAAATTTTTTGTTCTAGTTAGTAATTTATTTTATTTTATTCAACCTAATGAGAAGGTACTGCAATGGTCCGGGACTCTGTTGTTATATAATTAACCTACAGGAGGGCTTTACCAAGATAAAACAAATTACTTTTTTTTTAATTGTTTATATTTTCTCTAAGCACAATATATTATCCATAATTTACAGCATTTAGTATTATTTCTCGATTCTAAGCTGCCAGTAACATTTGTTTATACAATAAGGTCTTCTATCACATAAGGTATACTCAAACGTTTCGGTATCTAAATTTACTGAAAAGGACAATCAATGGTACTTATCGTGGCGTAGGCTTAGGCCATCGTAGGAAGAGAATACCAGGCGGAGTATTTTATTATCATCATATTCAGCCGGAAGACGTCCACTGCTGGACAAAGGCCTTCCCCAAAGATTTCCACGACGATCGGTCCTGCGCTGCCCTCGCACAACGTATTCCAGCGATCTTGACCAGATCGTCGGTCCATCTTGTGGGGGACTACCAACACTGCGTTTTCCGGTACGTGGTCGCCATTCGAGGACTTTACTGCCCCAACGGTCTCCCCATCTGTCCGTCGAACTATGTGCCCTGTCCACTGCCACTTCAGTTTCGCAATCGTTTGGAGTATGTCGGTTACTTTGGTTGTCCTACTATATATATTATTATACTATGACGGAACTCTAAATATATATGTAATACTTGTTTTATAGGAGTCTGTTTGAAGTCGCAAGTGCGTCACGTGCGGCGGGTGCTGCAGCCGTGGTAGGAGGTGTTGTAGCAGACGCCGTTGGTGATGAGCCATTAGAAGCCGCCGGCGCCTGGGGTGATGATGAAGAACCCGTTGTCAAGGTAATTTTGGCCTTGGACTACAAATGACATCGACATTTGCCACAATAACTGCTACTTTTTACGGTTTTGTATTTTTAATTTATCTGTTTATAATAAAATCGTAAGCGTCCTTACTATTGCTCTTGGTAAAATATTAAAAGTTATGTAAATGGACGCCATTTTGAATTATGTCAAACATCTGAGCTTATTTTCGGAACTGATTGCTGGATGTCTAACAGACCGAGGATGGTGAAATGGAGGTGCAGGAAGATGCGTGTAATGACGGAGGTTGGGACGTCGGTGATGAAGACTTGGATCTGCCTGAGGAGCTGGCACCGATACCTGGTAAGACTACCTCGACTTCATTTTTGCTAAATTTGTTTCTTTTTTATTAATAGCAAGTGTTGCAAAACAATATTAGCTGAGATGTTTACATTATTGTAACTTTTTTACATAACATTTTAGGAATAGTATGATTCCCTGCCTGTTTCCTTGATTGTTTAAAAATGTAACAGTTCACTCGGTTAATATCTTTATGTAAATAATTCTTAACAGCTGACATAGACGGCGGGGAAGAGAGTGGACAGTACTTTGTGGCGCCCACGCGAGGCACCAGTCTGGCTGTGAGCGGGAAACTGAAGACAGCCCACGACTATGTCACCACCGGACAGTTCGAGATAGCTTTCAGGTAATAACTAATAATTATTATTACTCAACATATTTATGAGTCACATAACAAACATCAAAGGCAGACAAAGGCCTCCCCCAAAGATCGCCATGACGATGCGTGCCTTGTGTTTGTGTTGTCACACCAGAATAGCATCATCCCATCTCTATATATATCATCTCTGTATACATAGACCGGAGGATGGCTGCAGCATCCTTCCTATATAGCATCACTATCAACTGCGATCGCCAACCCGCCTGCCAAGCGTGGGGATTATGGGAAAACCTTCTAAATTAAAAACATGACAAAGAAAAAAACATTGTGAACAAATTATCCCACAAAAATAGGAAATCATTGAGAAATTTCCTCGCTCAGTGCTGCCACAATACAAGTAATAGAACAGTAGCGAAACTCAGCGGTTTCCTTGAATTTATACCTACATCTGGGTGGAGCGCTAGGGTTTGTACATACAAAAGATTTACGACGCGGAGCGCAGCCAATTCAACTCGGACAGCCATCAGTCTCGGCGGCGTTTGGCGTGGCATGCTAATAGTTCTGTCTCCCCTAGATTGCTTAGCGGCAATGCATATATTTTTTTTTATGACAATAAAGGACGAGATGAGCAGGACGTTCATCTGACGGTAATTGATAAGCCTTGCCCATTCCAATGTAGAACCGCTTAGGATTCTTGAAAATCCCAAAAATTCTAATCAGCGCCACGATTGCGCTCGTCTCCTTGAGACATAAGAAGTCTCGTTTTCCCAGTAATTTCACTAGCTACGGTGCCCGTCAGACCGAAACACAATAATGCGAACACATTACTGCTTCACGGCAGAAATAGGCGCCGTTGTGGTACCCACAATCTAGCGGGCATCCTGGGTAAAGGAGCCTCCCACTGGTATATCTGTGCGTGCGTCGATTCGGGCGTCGAAACGCGACGTAGAGTTGATCCAAGTATAAAACTTTTTACTACAGAATCCTTTAATAATCTTACCTTTGTTACTACAGAATTACATGACAGCGAGAAGTAATTTTAAACTTAGAGTGCGTTTATAAGTAAAGCTGTAAAGTGACATCAATATCTTTTTTTTAATCAAATGTCTAATATTTTGATATTAAACACTCTCATACATTTAGTATGGAATTAGTAAGATATATTTTATTTTCCTTACATATTTTAAAAGGTTATTTTAGCTTAGTACTGATATTAGAGGACACTATTTAGTAAACCTAACAAAGTAATAAAACTGTGTTTTAAATAAGTTTTATTAATAATAAAAAAAAAATGTATTCAAAGTGAGGTCCTTGTGCGATACAATGAACTTTCTACTAATCTCATACTAAATGAATGGAAGTTTTAAATATCAAAATGTTGGATACTTCTCATTTGATTTTTAAAAGTTTTTGATATCTCTAATAGTTACGGAATAAACGCTTGGTCACACTTGACTATTAAATTCTATATATTATATAAGAAGTGTTCTTGAGTATAATATTTAATCTGTAACAATTCCAGATTACTGAACGAGCAAGTTGGCATCGTTAACTTCGAGCCCATGTTAGATTGCATGTGTTCCATGTACGGCCAGAGCAGGGTCATGTTTGCAGCGCTGCCGTCATTACCGCCGCTCTCCGCACACCTGCACAGGAACTGGAAGGAGGCCAGCGGTAATGACCTGCTGCCAGTTATCAGTGAGTATTTATACATATACATATTATATATTATTACCAAACAATATGTGTAATTTGTATATTTTCACAACATACATGAAAATGCGTTGTAAGCCGCGTCCGCTGCGCCGTGTTTTCGTGTTTGGTAACAGAAAAACATGTTTTGTAAAAAGACTGTCTTTTTACATTACCTTTTGCGTAAAGTTAACCGCTGTCCCCCTGAAGACGTGCTCTGGAAAGGTCACTAAACGTCGGCTTAAAAGAATAATAATAATAAAAATATGAATTTTACGCAAAAACTAATGTAAAAACACAGTTTTAATCCTTAAAAAGGGTTTTATTTAAATGATATTATAATCTAAACAATTTTTTTATTTTTAAAGTGATATCCCTGACTTGTGGGACTAATTACATCTGAGAGTGAACAAGGCATACCAAGATTTACGAACCATGCGTCATACGAACGGTTGGCTCAAAAATTTTGGTTACAAATTTAATTTGTATGATTAAAAAAAAATGTTTCCAGCTGTGAAGCTAAACGACCTGGTTACACAACTGCAACAATGCTATCAGCTGACCACGGTTGGTAAATTCACGGAGGCCATTGAGAAGCTACAGAGGATCTCTCGCCTGGTGCCATTGCTGCTGGTGGATAACAAACAGGAGCTCGCGGAGGCTCAACAACTACTGGCCATCGCCAGGGAATATACTCTTGGATTGCAGATGGAGACTGCTAGAAAAGGTACAAACTCATTCTGTATCTAATTGAACTAGCATGATTAGAATTGTAAGTATTTTCAATTGACTTCAGTTGTGAAATCAATAACTTAACTGGCTTTCGTTCACGACCACTTTTATATGAATTAGGTACATTGATTTGAATAAAGTGATCCTCAGTTGTAGGATTAATTATTCAAATTGAATTTTTAATGAATGAAATGAAATGAAAAAATAAAATGTAAATTGTAGTGCCGATCACAATTTGTGCGTTTTTCAATAATCCTGAGCGGCACTGCATCGTTATGGGCAGGGCGTATCAATTTCCGTCAGCTGAACGTCTAGCTCATTGCGTCCTTTATAGTCATAAAAAATACTTCAAAGTGCGTATTAAGATGGCAACTTGAACCAAAAAATACAGATTAAATAACGCAATTTTGCAAATTTATTTTTAGCATGGTTATAGTAACTAAGTAAAACAGACATGTCTTAAGAAGCAGGATCAATTTAATTTCTTTACCTAAGTCTACAATAGACTTCCCTTAAATCTATAGCATAATATGTGGTATTCATTGGAAAAACGATCCCTTCCTTTTTAAGGGCAATAAATACATGCAGCATCTATTCAATTAGTTATTTTTTTTAAATAAATGAGTTATTTTGTTACTGTACTCGGACCCTCGTGTCTGAGGATCGTGGTCAGCCCTGGTGAATTTAGATGCCGAATCTTTAATTTGGTCGGTCCATCTTGTAGGAGAACGGCCGCCTGATCTTTTCTCTAAAACCAGTCTAGACTTAGTTTTCATATCAAATCAAAATCACTTTATTAATGTAGGTCACGGAAATGACACTGATGAAAGTAAAAAAAAAAAATATACCAATTTATCTTTTCTTGCAGATATTGTTTATTTGATATTGCATCTTTGGCCATCGTGATTCTCCTTTTCACCTCTTTGTATTTGTTACAGGTATGCCCAAAAACACACTTGACGAGCAGAAACGTACCTGCGAAATGGCAGCCTACTTCACCCATTGTAAACTGCAACCAGTTCACCAGATACTAACACTGAGGACAGCCCTCAACATGTTCTACAAGCTCAAGAACTATAGAACTGCTGCATCATTCGCGAGAAGATTACTCGAACTTGGCCCACGGCCAGAAGTGGCTCAGCAAGCAAGAAAAATACTCCAGGCTTGTGAGAAAACACCAACCGATGAACACCAGCTGTTGTATGATGAGCATAATCCGTTCAGCATATGTGGAATTAGCTATAAACCAATATATAGAGGGAAGCCTGAAGAAAAGTGCTCGCTTTGTGGAGCGAGTTTCATGCCAGAACATAAAGGAAAGCTTTGTACGGTCTGTGGTGTCGCAGAGATTGGTAAAGATGTTCTCGGCTTGAGAATCTGTCCGTTGCAATTCCAGAGGTAAATTGTTGTATGTAAGATTTATTTTTATTATTATGTTTTAATATATTATTATAAAGTATTCTATCAGTTTGTTGTTTTATTTTATGGTGAATTTATTGAATATTGATGTTTACAGTGTGCTCTATGAAAATCGAAATAAAAGGTTTAAAAAAAAATCTTTTCTTTCTTAAGATTAAAGAACATAAGGTGTGTTAATTAAAACAATTTCATTGACTATATACAATATAATATACCTAGAAATATTCACTATTTCTAGACATCTACTGGTTTAACCTCCTTTGACCTGAAATAAGAGAATATATATTAAGGACATGTTCTTTAAATAAAATGTGAGATTTGGTGAGGGGCATTTGGTAAGTAATGTCTTAAGCTGACGCACTTTTACTGTCTTATTAATGAACGAAATAAAAAGTTACTTCCAAGCTTAAAATTATTTCTTCGTGTCATGTAATTCTGTAGTGACAAAGGTAAGATAGACACTCCTTTTTATTTTGAACTTTCTATTCTCAAAAGTAGCACTTGGTTATGATCAAATTCAAATATTTTTATTCAAAATAGGATTTAAAATCACTTATTGAACGTCAAAATCTACCACCCATTCAAAAGAGACTGCCTCAGACCTGAGAAGAATGTGCGCAAGAAACTCTGCGGGTTTTTTTTTTAATATAAAATATGGATTACAATGTAATATCGTACAATA
>CATIXQ010000013.1:9644982-9674981 GCA_949711755.1 Leptidea juvernica | reverse complement strand
TTCTGGGATCATATTGTAGAAGCATATACATCGCCCAACAAAAGACTAACTCGACCCAACCGAGTAGTAGGCATTACAAGTTTATGTTTGTTCCTCGTGTTAACATTGAATGTCACAGTTTCTAGAGAATTCCTCAATGTGCTTATGAACATACAGAACATTATCAAAAATGTATTGAGAAGCAACAGTCAAAATGTTTATTTATTTAAATTTTTCTCTGAATGATTCTCTAGGACCTAGGTTATAAATCGCGCGAACAGCCCTCTTCTGCAGCACAAAGATGGTATTAATATCGGCCGCACTGAGAACATGTTATTATAATTATGGTGTGCAAGTGCACTCTAACAGCCGTTCCCAATATTCAGTCTATCTCCGGTTGTAGCCTACTTGTGATAAAAATCGTAACTATCGTTGACTTTTCTGTCCCAATAAACTTATAGACGGTAACTCACCTTATCCGTACACGCTGTCTGTCAATGGGAGGACGTATAGCTTACCAGCGATAGAAGTTTGAATGGAAATTGCAATTCACGCGTCCCAATGGCGATAAGAATGACTTATCGGGTATATTGGGACAGCTTCAGATTATTGACAGCAAATTACTGACAGTAGTAATTTATCTCTATCTGTAGATAGTATATTGCGAAAGGCCGTTAGTCGTACATAAGGAAGGCACAGTGAAAAATTTTATTTTTATAATACTCGATAAATTTAGTTCAATATATTATGTAAGCAAACAAAATAACCAACGAAAGTACCATTAAACATAAAAATTTGACAGTCAATACTTAGGTAGTATATTAATTATGTAATGGTTAATGAGTAATTAATTGGTCTCAGTAAATATATTTCTAACTAGCTGACCCGGCAAACGTTGTTTTGCCATATAAATTATTTTTAGAGTTAGACCGTTTCTTGAACATTGCAACATTACTTTATTTTTCTAAAATAAACGAAGCCTAAGTTACTCGTTATTACATCAGCTATCTGCCACTAAAAAGTCCCGTCAAAATCAGTCCAGCCATTTCATAGATTAGACGGAACAAACAGACAGACAGACAAAAGTGTAATAAATGTTGTTTTGGTGTATGTACCGTATATATATTCAAATACATGTAGTAAAAAACGGTTATTTCAATATTACAAACAGACACTCCAATTTTATTTATATGTAAGTATAGATGTTTAATTACCTACATACTCATCTTGTTTTAAATGTTTATTTAAATTTGGTATTTTTAGTGTTAAAAGTTAGTGGCAAATATCATAAATAATGAAATCATTTTACTTTCCCTCATCCTCTCCACATAACTCAACTTAAAATTTCCTTCTCAAAGCCTGTCACTATCTCTTCGGGTTGGATTTAGTATCCCGTAGCACGAATTAGGAGGTAAAAATATTGTAGTTGGAATAGCTTTAGTCCACGATTATAATGCTACTGCTCAAGTAGTGTTTTATTTACGTATTTTACCCGTTTTGAGGTATGAATATTTTTCGTTATTTCCTTGAAAACTGCATAACCTTGTAATAAGAGTAGTAGCACAGGAGAGAAGTTCTATCAATTACAATTTTTAAAAATTGGTTAGGTTATGTTAGAACAGTTAAAACAACGAACTGAATTGTAGGCGTTTCCCCCCTTTCCGTTTCTTTCCTCACCATTTACAAATTAGGGAGGGGAGAATGAACCTTCCCAACCCTTCAAAATATCATAATTTGAGGTTTATAATGCTTTTTCTCTGGAACGGTGCATTACCTTGTAGGAGTTACATAGGAGTAGTATCTTGTAATTGGAGTAGTATCACTTCCCCAGTTGGTACTACGGGATACTAAGTTTTAACCATCTTTTCTTTTAGGTCGAAATCTGTATAATAGGTATTTCGTTAGGCACAAAACTTACCAAGAGTAAACAGTATCATGTACACAATCAAACATAACAGGGGAATGAAGGCATAAGGTGCCACGTTGTACTTGAAGTACGAGTCCAGAAGAGCGTATACTCCTATGAAACCCTGAAATTAAGATTTTTTTTAAATATTTACTCATACTAACTAACACCTTTTCTCAATGCCAGATCTTAAACATAGATATTTTACTCAGATTATGTAGATAAAGATGTATAAAATATAATAAAAAGGTTTTATAGGCAATTTACCAAAAACAAAGTGAGTCCAAGTGAGGTCGTCCACATGAGGAGTTTCCTGCCGAGTCTGTCCACTACTAGCGGGGTTACAAAACTGGTTACCACCTGCGGAGAATATATAATTTTTATTATTTTATGATTTTCATGACTTTGAAATGTACGAACAACTAAATCTGGAAATTATTTTATGGGCACTACTCAAGTTTGACAAAACTACCATCAACGTGGCAAAGCTACATGTGTCAGCATCATTTGGATATTCACAACGGGCCATCGCTAGGCCACAAAACACAACATCAAATAAATTTTATCAATAACGAAAAACTATTATTTAAACTAGTTACTAAATGTCTCTTCTTTCTGTGTGCCTCATTACAAAGGCCTTTCTTTTACGATTTCTACTGTCGTCTGTCTTAAATGCATGTATTATATTTATCTTCCCATTGAGTCTGGTTTTTTGGTTGGTTCTGGTTTGGGGCGAAACACGTGTCGAATTGGTGAAAGACAAAAGAAAGCGGAATTAGCACTGAAAAAAAACTCATATCACTTAGATTATTGTCGTAATGGGAAGGTGTGCCCCTGAGTTGACGCTGGTGCTAACGCGTTCATTCCGGCACTCTTATTCAAAAGGTGTAGAGTCCCTGGAAGTGGAATGGAAGTCAGCCCTTGTCCATCCCATCCAAAATAAAGGAGACATTTCGGATCCGGCCTATTGCTATTACCTCCCTGCTCTCCAAAATAACGGAAAGCATAATTAACCGCAAGCTCTTAGTATAGCCTGGCAGTAAGGCTGCGTTTCCACCAGAGATGTTCGAGGGAAATATGTCGTGCCAGGATGTCTAGCTGTGCTGTGAAAATGTGTGAAGGTTTCCACCAAAGCTGTGCGAGGAAAATGTGTGGTGCGAGGATGTGTTGCGAAGCTGTGAAATTATAGAACTAATAAACTCTGCATCTTCTGCTTCCATTTCTTCATTTTTCAATGAATGATGGTTAAATATAAATGTATCTTCTTTTTCCAATTATCCATATCTATTTTGCGCACTTCTACTTCCAACAAACTCCGCGTATGGACTGTCTGGTACAGTATGTCGCAAACATCCTTCGCACACATCCCTCGCTTGTTTTGTATGCGCAAAAATCTACCTCCGCTGAGCCATTTCCACCAGAGCTGTGCTGACCGAGGCGAGGTAAATGAAGCGATAGTGTTGGTTCTTTACAAACACATCCCTCGCTTTGCATCCTCGCACATCTCTAGTGGAAAAGCAGCCTTAGCCTGGACACAGCGAAGGCCTTTGATCGTGTATGGCACAAGGCGCTTCTTTCAAAACTTCCATCATTTGGGCTTCCCGAGAGCTTATGCAAGTGGACCTCCAGCTTCCTCACTGGGTGAAGCATACAAGTCGTTGTCGATAGTTATTGCTCGAACCCAAAGACCGTGAACGCTGGAGTGCCCCAAGGCTGTGCCTAGTATCGGAATACTGGGTCTCGAAATCTCGAGCGATTGCCAATTCCGTGGTCATCTGGAGGGCAAAGCCAAATTGGCGTCATAAATAGAGCACGGCAATACTTCAAGCCGGCCCACATTGTAGCGCTCTACAAAGTGCAGGTCCAGCCACACATGGAGTATTGCTGTCATCTCTGGTCTGGCGCACCCCAGTATCAGCTAGATCTATTTGACCGTGTGCAACGCAGAGTAGCTCGAACTGTCGGGGGCCCAGTGCTCTGTGAACGGCTGGATCACTTAGGGTTGCGTATCGATCACGGGGAGTGTTCCGAAGAGCTGTTTCACCTGATTCCTGTCGCCGAATTCCACCTTCGCACGACACGCCATAAATTAGGATATCATCCCCACCATCTGGATGTGTGGCTGTCCACCACTGTGCGCTTTTCAAGGCGCTTACTTCCACGTACTAAAAAGCTGTGGAATGAGCTGATTTTGATGAATGATTTTCCGTAAAAAAATATACTTATTGATGACAACATTGTCAATAAAAATGATAATTTTAAGTTTTTCGAATGTCAGGCAGCTTTGCAAAGCTTGCAAATAAACGTGGGAAACTTTAAACGTTCGAATAAACCAATCATAATCAAAATGTAAATATACTAATCACACAAATAAATTTTGAAAACAAAAGTTTTATGAACGATGCGGTACTCGCACCCGCGACCTTCGTCTTCCGAGTACTCTTCCAACTGAGCCTACCGTTCGAGTGACGTATCGTTGATAAAATCTTGTATGCTTTGTTCAACTCTCAGGTTGAGGCTTCATCGTTCATATAATTTTGTTTCAAATTTTATTTGTGTAATTAATCCCAGAAGTAAGGGTTATCATGTTAAAACATAACAAATTGTTTAAAATGAATGTACATTTTAAAATAAAATGTAAAATTTTGCATATTCTTGGTTTATTCTTAGGTATAACTTTATAACAAGTTTATTGAGTTAAAGTTTACTGTTTAAATCACGCCATACTTTGACGTGATTTCAAATGATCCGTGTGTGCACGGAACCCTTTCGATTATTTGGCGAATATTATAACATAGGTACCTTATGTGTGTAATGACGTAATTACAAGTAATTTACCTGAACAACACCCATGACTATGGTACCATTCGAGGCAGTTATCCTGGCCCCCACCTTAACAAGCAGCTCCTCCATATAAAACAAAAGGACGTCTATCCCAGAAAGTTGGAGCAACATTGCAAGAAAAACACATATACCTGAAACAAATAACTTAGTTTAAAAATATTTTATTTGATATTTTAATGAAGTATGACTTTGTCATCCCGGAAAGCAAAAGGAATAGAGAAATCCCAGGGCCATGGGTATCGTAAGAGATTATGGCTTTTTGATATGGAAAAGTCATGCTGCCGTTCCGCAGTAATAAATACCACAATCGCACACAAACTGGCGTGAAGTAGCGGCCAAAAACCACTTTTTTTCACATAGGTAATTGTTCAAAACCGACGCCAATCCACCGTTATATGACAGCGGCAGCACGAAAAATTACCTACTCTGCCCGTTCGATATTAGAAATGGACTGTATATTGTTTGGTCGGCGTAGTAAAAACAACTGTGAAAAAAAAAGAACAATGCTTATACCACCTACCTTTACTGCTCCTCGTCACACAGTATATAGCAGTGCACGGCCCTAAAGGAACCAACGTGGTTTCAAAAATCGAGGGGCGGCTGAGAACGTCTCCCACAGCACCTTCCCGTATGGAGGTCGCAAGTCGAAGAGGGGGTGTGCAAGTTAATGTCCCGCCACACATACGCCACGCGATTGTCGCGTATAGCGCCACCAATTTGCTACCAGTTTTGAAACTAGTAGCAAATTGGTGGCGGAAAACTGGTAGGAAAATTTACATTTTATTTTAAAATGTATATTCATTTTAAACAATTTGTTATGTTTTAAAATGATAACCCTTACTTCTGGGATTAATTACACAAATAAAATTTGAAACAAAATTATATGAACTCAGTTGGAAGAGTACTCGGAAGGCGAAGGTCGCGGGTGCGAGTACCGCATCGTTCATAAAACTTTTGTTTTCAAAATTTATTAGTGTGATTAGTATATATACTTTTTGATTATGATTGGTTTATTCGAACGTTTAAAGTTTCCCACGTTTATTTGCAAGCTTTGCAAAGCTGCCTGACATTCGAAAAACTTAAAATTATCATTTTTATTGACAATCTTGTCATCGATAAGTTTATTTTTTTATGGAAAATCATTCATCAAAATCAGCTCATTCCACAGCTTTTTAGTACGTGGAAGTAAGCGCCTTGAAAAGCGCACAGTGGAGGACAGCCACACATCCAGATGGTGGGGATGATATCCTAATTTATGGCGTGTCGTGCGAAGGTGGAATTCGGCGACAGGAATCAGGTGAAACAGCTCTTCGGAACACTCCCCGTGATCGATATGCAACCGTAAGTGATCCAGCCGTTCACAGAGCACTGGGCCCCCGACAGTTCGAGCTACTCTGCGTTGCACACGGTCAAATAGATCTAGCTGATACTGGGGTGCGCCAGACCAGAGATGACAGCAATACTCCATGTGTGGCTGGACCTGCGCTTTGTAGAGCGCTACAATGTGGGCCGGCTTGAAGTATTGCCGTGCTCTATTTATGACGCCAATTTGGCTTTGCCGTCCAGATGACCACGGAATTGGCAATCCAGCGTTCACGGTCTTTGGGTTCGAGTAATAACTATCGACAACGACTTGTATGCTTCACCCAGTGAGGAAGCTGGAGGTCCACTTGCATAAGCTCTCGGGATGCCCAAATGATGGAAGTTTTGAAAGAAGCGCCTTGTGCCATACACGATCAAAGGCCTTCGCTGTGTCCAGGCTAAGGCTGCTTTTCCACCAGAGATGTGCGAGGATGCAAAGCGAGGGATGTGTTTGTAAAGAACCAACACTATCGCTTCATTTACCTCGCCTCGGTCAGCACAGCTCTGGTGGAAATGGCTCAGCGGAGGTAAATTTTTGCGCATACAAAACAAGCGAGGGATGTGTGCGAAGGATGTTTGCGACATACTGTACCAGACAGTCCATACGCGGAGTTTGTTGGAAGTAGAAGTGCGCAAAATAGATATGGATAATTGGAAAAAGAAGATACATTTATATTTAACCATCATTCATTGAAAAATGAAGAAATGGAAGCAGAAGATGCAGAGTTTATTAGTTCTATATAACGTGGTTTCAAAAATCGAGGGGCGGCTGAGAACGTCTCCCACAGCACCTTCTCGTATGGAGGTCGCAAGTCGAAGAGGGGGTGTGCAAGTTAATGTCCCGCCACACATACGCCACGCGATTGTCGCGTATAGCGCCACCAATTTGCTACCAGTTTTGAAACTGGTAGCAAATTGGTACTATATTGATATAGGGTTGAAGTACAGTAGCGATAGATGGCGCCTTATCATGTCCGGTCTTCACAGTTGGCAAATGGCATTTTATCAAAGAATATACAATGCAAAGACAGAACACTGCCAAAGGCGGAGATAACCTTCCCCAATGCTAATGTTTTTTTCCGTTATATTCTTCTTAAGAAATTACTTTGTTTACTATGCAAAAAAAATCAAGGCGAAGCAGTTTCCATGTACCTGTGTATCTAAGGCTGACATCTATAGAGCGTAGGTACTTAGACTTTGCTCAGACTTTACTTACGTAAAACAATACTGAGTGTGATAAAACACGAACTAGACTTTTGCCCAATAGGCTGTCTTAGCTTAATCTCAGCATAATTTCAGCTGCCAAATGACTATAAAACAGAAATAAAAGATTATGCTAAGCTAACACTCAGCTAAGTTATAATTTAACTTTTAGTATTAAAATTTAAAATTACGTTGAAATGTTTAAAAACAATGAAATTATTAATTTCAATTTATTTTTAAAATCTTACTTTCAATATTATATTAATCAAACAAAAACATTATTTCAACAATGCACAGTTTAAATACATTGAACTTTTCACTAAATCCATTCAATTTTACTTATAAGATATATCTACAAAGTACTAATGTCGCACAATACGTCAGCTGTATAGCTACAGATATAAGCGTTTTGGTGACGCGAACTCAACCATCCAAAAAATGTCTAACAATCTATACATATTTAATTATTTATTCACCAAAAAGTGTCCAACGCGGCTTAAGAAGTTATCACCTCAAAAATAAAAATAATAATAGTATAGATTTACCCAATGCTTTAAGGTTTCCTCGCGTTGCCCAAAGATCTTTAATACTGGGTTCCGTCTTGAACTCTCGAGCTATCATCACCCGCAAACCTTCCAACTCTGGCTGGACAGCATCCCTTGAAAGACCTCTTAGTTTCTGCAGGACTTTTGATGCTTCTTCGGTTCTACCTGTAAATAATTCTACATAATAACTGGTTCTAAATTAAATAGTTGTTTATATGGTTTGGAACGTCTGTCTGACCCTCGCTTCGTATCGTTTTATTTATAAAAATTAAATATATTACGTATCATAATAAAATTGTTAAAACTAAAAATATACGCTATAAAAGAGGAAAGCATTAAGTCAATAATTAAAAAAAAAAGTATCAGTGGACCTCTCCCGAGTTTTAATATTATGGAACTCTCGATATTCAGAAACTATTTTCTACTTTTTAATGTATTATTTATTATAGTAAGACAACTTGAATATTCTGTGAGTGATGCTGAAGTTGTATACTTATTTATATATTCAAGACAACTTGTTGAAATTAAAAAGAATGGGGTTAAAAAAATATATTAATAAATAATCGACTATTTAACTTCTTGTTTTGAAAGTACCTTTATAAGCCAAGAAGAATGGTGTCTCCGGTATGAGCCAGGTGAAAGGTACGTACAGCAGAGATAGAATACCCCCCACAGTGTTGAGACCCCAGTAGGATGTGAAGGGCCCGATAGCATACGCCAACAAGAAGCCGACATTGATGAAGAGAAGAAATAGCGCACTCAATGCGCCCCGGTTTTTGTCCTGAAATTTGACAAATTTATTAGATATACAATAATAATAATTCTGAGTACAGTTTTTTCCAACAACTTTTATGATCTAATCAACCCATTGTTCTTTAGAACGTCCTCTGCCTCTCTCACCTGGTGGTCCAGATCAATTGGTGAACAGCTTACCTATACCATTACCTCCTCTTTATTTCTCTTAGATAATATGTATATTCAGTCGAAAATTGAAGTGTTAATATATGTCATAAATTTTTATATATATAGAACGTCATTGAGTACGATGGTTAAATTTTTATTCTGACGTTTTGTTCATCTGCAGTACTTGGGGACTGATTGGAGGTCGCTTTTTAATTTCAATGGCTTCGTAATAATCTTGGGAGTAACCTATTCAAATAATATTTTTAACTTACTTCAGCAATCTCCCCAATATACAATGGTACCATTGCAAACTGCATCCCTGTAGCGCAGCCCCACATAACTCGTGCTGCGTACATCGTCGATAAATCTGTAGCAACTCCGGCCAAAAGCCAGCCCAACAGAAGTGGAATGTTTGACCCCATTATAATCCATCTCCGACCGATGTGTTTTGAAAGTGGCACCGTTATAAGCGGACCTGGGACGAAAATATAATACTGTCAACTAAATAAATTACGATACTGAAAATTCTGTGAAGCAAAACTCAGCATACGCGTCTATTAGGTAGTTTTCGTTCCGTTGAGTTTCGACCGCGCTTTGAATACAACGCCACGCAATGACAAAGTGTTCAGTGAAAAACAGCAGTCCAAAGAACACCATATCAAAACTTAAAAAGGAGCTTAAGCTTAAGAGCACCTTTAAATTAACAAAATTCTATAACTAACTTGACGGTTTCAATAATTTTGCTAAATAATTACATTTCAATTGCTAAAACAAAATGTTCATGAAGCGTGTTCGCGTAACTACGTCTCGCCCGTAACGTAGTACTTCTAATGAGCGTATACAATAGAGCATGAACATTACTGCCATGAAATAAGGTGTTGATTTGATTGAATAATTTATTGTTATCTTTATAAGTTTATCAATATGTATGTATACAACGCCGCTCGGACACTTATGAAGACATTTTAATAGGCGATTGGGAGTGTAGTTTTCTATTGTACGTCAATGGTAATAAGAAATATAGAGGGAGAGTTTTATTAAAGGGAAAAATGACAATAAACAAAATACTTAATAAAAAATATGATTAATATCTGAAAGCCTTTGATAATAAATAGAGAAAATATATCATTCACCGACATAAAAGATATTTAATACAGTATGGTTTTCAAAGCACTACCTATAGGTATATCTATAGGTACTCCACTTCACTTCAAATTCAAATACACAAATAAAAAATTAAAACAAAATTTTATAAACGAACCCACGACCTCTGGCGTTCCGTGCCAGTGCTCTGCCAGTTGGCAGTGGGAGGCTCCTTTGCAAAACGGCGTCTTTTTGTGCCGTAAAGCAGTAATGTGTAACACATTATTGTGTTTTGGTTTGAAGAGCACTGTAGCTAGTGAAATTACTGGGCAAATGAGACTTAACATCATATGTCTCAAGGTGACGAGAATTTTTGGGTTTTTCAAGAATTCCTAGCGGCACTGCATTTTAATGGGCAGGGCGTATCAGTTACCATCAGCTGAACGTCCTGCTCGTCTCGTCCCTTATTGTCATAAAAAAGAAAAACATCTCAAATGAAGACACAGCAGTATAAACATCGAATCTATTGTCCCTGTAACCGATTTTCATTGACAAGTCGTAAACAGTCAGCCACGCTTGGCATGATTAGCTACTTAGTATTTTGAATATTAAACAATTAGCTAACGCAAACATTGACAAATCAAAATTGGTCATACATTCCGGTTACAAACTGTCCGGTTGTCTAAGCTATAGTATATTCTAAGTCTGTTCCAAGGTGCAGGGGGTATAGGTAAGAATAAAACTGTCATAACCATAATGTTAACACCAGGACCACCAGTGGGTTTACCAGTGGGAGGCTCCTGTGAACAGGATGACGTCTAGATTATGGGTACAACAACGGCGCCTATTTCTGCCCTGAAGCAGTTATGTGTAAGCATTACTATGTTTCTGTCTGAAGGGCGCCGTAGTTAGTGAAATTACTGGGCAAATGAGACTTAACATCTTATGTCTCAAGGTGACGATCACACTACTCGTAGTAGTGCCGCTCAGAATTTTTGGAGTTTTCTAAGAATCCTGAGCGGTACTACATTGTAATGGGCAGGGCGTATCAATTACCATCAACTGAACGTCCTACTCGTCTCGTCCCTTATTTTCATAAAAAAAAGGAACAGACATAAACTTATAATGCCTACTACTCGGCTAAGTCGAGTTAGTAAGTCTTTTGTGGGGCGATACGTACCTACGGTACGTACTTTCACAACAAGATCCCAGAAAATGTTCAAAAGGTCAAGGTTACTATAACATAAATGACTTTCTTAATGATACTACAGATTGGGAATGGAGCGACCGCCCTCAGGCTATTAAATAATAAGTTTAACTGTACAATATTACTTTGTAAACATATTTATGAAAAAAAAAGCCCGCTGAGTTTGTTGCGCCCGTTCTTCTCAGGTCTGAGGCATTTGTTTTGGAATGGGTGGTGAGTTTTTGACTTCCAATAAGTGATGTCACATCCTATTTTGAATAAAAATATTTGAATTTCAATTTGATGCTTACCAAGAAGTCCACCGAGAACTAAGAGAGATCCAATCCAGTTCTCTTCACTGAGGGTAGGCGGTCGAGGCAGCGGTGAGTTGTCTGATCTGAGCTGTGGGAACACGGGAGATGTCCACCCCATTGACATTCCAGTACACAAGCTTCCATAACTGGCTGAAAAATCAAAATAAACTTATTTTTGCGTGCCGTTTGGTGTCGAGATACTTGGCCCAGAGAATGTACAAAATACTATCTTCCCGCCTCAATAGGGCTTCTGGAAACCCAAGCGCTGGCAGCTATTTCGGTCAACGGATCAGCCTTGCTATCCAACGCGGAAATGCTGCCAGTATTCCTGGATCGCTTCCACGTAATGATAGTTTGAATTTTATGTAGTCATAGTATTGTAAATATAGTTATAAAATAAATATCACTTATTTTTTGTAGTTTTATTTAAAGAAGAGTTGGATAAACGAGCTATAACCGAAAAATCATATTCATTTGAATCACCTTGTGTGTGGATCTATGCATTTATATACATTATGTATATTATATATTTATAGATAAAAAATGTAAACAAACGGACTATTACTGAGTTATATTGTCATTAATGTGGCTGATTCAGACTCTTCCGACAAATCATCTTTAATCTCTAATACAGACGACAACGATTAGAACAGGGAATCCATTATTTAATCAAATAAAAAAATTTTGAAGCCCTGAAACTTTGTTTATATTCTTTATCTTATCTCGTTGACCTTGCTTATATTGAGTACAGACTCGATAACTTTTGTTTTTATGTATTTAAAATTTACATTTACTTTTTTTTGACTTACTCGTGTATGCATTGAGTATTTGATGCATTCACTGCTCACGGCTCGGATCCAAGTCGAGCGAGGCTATAGTAGCGGCGTTTTCCACTCGGATCCGAGCAAGAGTACCGCCGGGGCGTAAGAGGCGAGTCAACATTGCTTTGAGGGGCCACTTTGGCAATGTATTCAACTTACGAAAACATTCATGGGCACCAAAAAATACAATCAAAATTCACCTTAAATAGTTTTGGTTTTTATTTTTATTTTTTATTTATTTTGTTGGCAGTGAATGTGTTAAGTATTTTTGTAGCATCCCTTTACATATATAGTAATTGAAATGAGTTTTAAAACGATGAAGCTGATACATGTTGATTTAAAATCAGTGGCAATCAGTTTCTTACGACTGTTTCTCATTAAAGCTCAAAGTGGTGGCAAATGTAAAAAAAAAAATTTAGAGATTCATAAGTATCCATTTCATTGACCTATCTACATTAATAAAGTCATTATGATTTGATTTATCATTTTGCGAAGTGGTTGTAAATGTAAAAAAAAAATAAAACTTTTCACAGTTTTAAGTGTCCATTTCTTTGACCTGCATGAATAAAGTAATTTTGATTTATCATCCTGTATGTCAAAAGGTGAAAATTTCAAGTGAGCGTGGATGGCAGAATCCGCAACTATGACTAGCAAAAGATACTCAAAGGAGTCTCGGCCCCAATTTTACTAATACTTTATACGTAAGTATATATTCCTACTCTGTGCTAATACTAAAGGCTGACATCAATACATCGATCTGAGACTTTGCTTCAACTTACCTTTTTTTTTATGGAATAGGAGGACTAACGAGCGTACGTGTCACCTGGTGTTAAGTGATCACCGCCGCCAACATTCTCTTGCAACACTAGAGGAATCACAAGAGCGTTGCCGGCCTTTAAGGTAGGTGTACGCGCTTTTTTTGAAGGTACCCATGTCGTATCGTCCCGGAAACACCGCACATGGAAGCTCATTCCACAGCTTTGTAGTACGAGGAAGAAAGCTCCTTGAAAACCGCACTGTGGAAAACCGCCACACATACAGATGGTGAGGATGATATCCTAACTTGTGGCGTGTCGTGCGAAGGTGGAATTCTGCGGCAGGAATCAGGTTAAACAGCTCTTCGGAACACGTGGTAAATGCGGTAGAAGATACACAATGAAGCGAGCGACGTCTCTACGCAACGCCAAGTGATCTAGCCGTTCACAGAGCACTGCGTCCCCGAAAATTCGAGCTGCTCTGCGTTGCACGCGGTCAAATGGATCGAGCTGATGATACCTAGCGAGTTGAGTCGAAGTCCGTATTTATAAGCATCGTTTTGAGTGCGCGCTAAGTCTTAGATTGCACTTAAGACCACCATTACGATGACTTAGGAAAAACTCAGACTATAAGCCGAACAAAAAGGAGATAAACAATCTCTTACGTCATCACAAATACTGTTTCGACGTTTTAAAATTCCCGTACTGTCTGCTGTCACCCGTTTAGCTGTCACGGATTTAAAAAAGCGTTCCATACCAAATAAATGAACAAGTCCGCATTTCACATTAATCATTCATCGATTTCCACTCATTTTAATACAAAATTAGTAGATCTATTCATATTTAAACAAATTATTATTTGGTGTACTACAGATTCACTAAAAATAAAAATTATCAAAAATATCACTTGTCAGCCAGAGGTTTGATGTGCTTGAGTTGCACGCGCGACGTTAGGAGGCGAGAGGCGAGAGCGGGGCCGCGGCGGGAGGGCACCGATTCCAAAAATAACAATAATCGTAACTAAAATCCTTATAGTAATAATAATAATATTATAAATGTGAAAGTTTGTATGTCTGGATGTATGTTTGTACTTCTTTAACGCAAAAACTACTAAATGGATTTTGATGAAACTTTACAATAATATAGCTTACACACCAGAATAACAAATAGGCTATAATTTATAAAATTATAGTGTGAATTATACAAAATATAAAATAAGTGTGAAGTAAGTAGAAAAGAAATCTGCAATCTGCAAGCTATTTATGCTTGCTCCCCAAAAATCACAGGAGTTACAAATATACATGTTTATCTTAAATAATCCAAAACAAAACAGTGAACCATACATACAAAAAAAAACAATTATTAATTTATTTGCATGTAAATCTTGTTGAACGCGGGCGCCGGGCAGACAGCGATGAAGGTTGTGTCCGTAATGCGAATTTATGTATTGTAATAGTTTTAAAGGTTTTTTTTGTGGTCAGAACACTTATAGAAAGATATTTAATTTTTATAACATTACATCGGTAGGTTACTTTACTTTATACTTAACATTTACTTACAATAGTTCCACAACATCTTAAGAGTTTGTGGTTGTTAATCATAGGGAGTCAGGGTTATAATTTTAATAACTTAAGTTGGTATTTGATCTATATGGATATTACTTAATAATTTTACTCTAAAATCCTACTAATATGATAAATAGAAATGTTTATTTGTTTGTGTGTGTGTTTATTGCTTCTTCACGGAAAAACTACTGCAATCTGCGTGCAATTAATGTTTGCCGTGTAAAGCCCGGAGGAGTTACAAAAATACATATTATAATGTATATCGGCGCAAATACTACAACAAACCTATTATAAAATTGAAAATAAAAATACTAATATAAGTGTATTAATAATCTAATATATAAAATTCTCGTGTCATGGTGTTAAACATTGAACTCCTCCGAAACGGCTTAACCGATTCTCATGAAATTTTGAGTGCATATTGGGTAGGTCTGAGAATCGGACAGCATCTATTTTTCATCCCCCTAAATGTTAAGACACACGATCTTTTTTTTATTTATTTTACATTTTTTTTAATTTGTTTATGAGTCAGCATTAAAAAATACATACAACTTTAAATTTTCACCCAGTTACTTTTGTATCGCGATTTTAATATCGGCAATACAACGTTTGCTGGGTCAGCTAGTATTTATCTAAATAGGTATTTTGATTCGACGATATAGTACCAACATTTAGTTCAAGCATTCTTATTGCATGAGCAATTGTATTCAAAACATTATGTAGTAACCATTATATTGTTAATACAACGTAATAAATCATTCATAGTACATTTACATTTATAATGTATTATATAAAATGATATTACATCCGCTTTACGGTAAACTATGTTTGATGTCCTGACTTTGTGTATCAATTTTTTGCCGTAACGTGTCACGTTATTTATATATATATTAAGATAATACACTAGCGATTTCTACCGCGTATACTATATTATAAGACTACGCGTATATTATAAGAGTAAACACGATTACAGAGTCTTCAACAGACGTGTACAGGGTTCACTTGATGGTAAATGATCGCTCATTACTAATACGTGCCAAATCGAATTTTATGAAAATCAAAACTACTATATTCATGTAGGTCAACAAATGACGCTTATGAATGTCAAAAGTTTTCTTTTCTTTTCTTTCACTTCAGAAAAGATTTGACAAGAAACTCGCTCTACTATTTTAAAACAACTACAAACTACTACAAAATTATTATTACTTACTTTAGGTAGGTAGGCCGGGGTTGGTTGTGACATTTTTTTTACAAACTGTCATATTTTTTGATTGGTTTGAGTGTTTTACCTGAGTGTAGGTTTTTTTGATAGAGTAACTATACAAGATCTTTATTTTACTTGAAGGATACTTTAGATAGGTACCTACTGCATAATTAAAGGTACATTTTCAGCTCAGTTTTACGTAAGAAAAGTCGAAGTACCTACGCTCTAAAGATCTCAGTTTTGCTATCAAAGAAATATATTTGTAATAAACTTGTTTGAGTAAAGGTATTTAGATATTTACTAAAGTATATATAAACGGAAAATCTTTTGGCGGAGGCCTTTGTCCAGCAGTGGACGTCTTCCGGCTGATGATACATAAACGGTACCCTCACTGAAATTATTCTTATTTAGGCTAGTCAACGTGTTTAAAAATGTGTTAATTTCTTGATGAAGCTCCTAAAAAAATAAGCGACGGCACAAAAAACATTGCAATTGTTATTAACAAAAAATATAGCATTTTTCGTTAATAAATCAAAAACTATTGATATAAGGAATGATACTTATGTGTATCAATACTTGATGTGATAAAGAGGAAAAAATTTCCAAAAAAAAGTTCCGGTTGCCGGAACTCTATCTCTGTAATTTATAATTTTAATTCAGCGCCAAAAATAGGTGTCCATGTGGCCGCATATAAACGTACATAAAATATTTCTTTTTAGTGACAAACGTTCATTAAAAATATTGAGTAATTTGTGGTACGTATATCATCCAGACTCTTGAAAGTATACCTAAATCCCAGTAGAAAAAAATTAAGTTTTTCAAAAAGTTACACTTAATTAACAATTTTTTTTAACCGACTTCAAAAAATCAAATATCAATTCGATTGGTATTTTTGTTTATGTATGTGCCATTACTCTGAGATTTATGATCCGATTTACGTAATTCTTTTGTTTGATGCGAAATATATGCCATTTGGTCTCATAAAATTTTACATAGTTTGGCCCAGTAGTTTTCATTTTATGAACATTTTTATGAAAACTAGCTGGCCCAGCAAACGTTGTATTGCCATATAAAGTTATAAAAAAATTCAATAATTAATATTTTTAGGGTATAAAAATAGATGACGACCGATTCTCAGACCTACCAAATATATCGTACATAAAATTTATGGTACTACAATAATCATTATATTCGATTGCCATATTGCAACTCTATTGCCTGTCTATGGATGGATTAGAATAATATTAAAATCACGATACAAAAGTAAGTGTTGATCGTAGATGGGTGAAAATTTGAAATTGTATGTATTTTTTAATACTGACTCATAATCAAACAAATTTAAAAAAAAATGTCAAAAAAATTTCGTGTGGACCACCCTTAACATTTAGGGGGATGAAAAATAGATGTTGTCCGATTCTCAGACCTACCCAATATGCACTCAAAATTTCATGAGAATCGGTCAAGCCGTTTCGGAGGAGTTCGGTCCCGCACACCGTGACACAAGAATTTTATATATTAGATTTTCGTCTACCTGGATGACATAATTGTTTTCTGTGTACGGCTTTTTTTGGAGTTTCATTTTTACTTGATTATATATTATTATTAAATGACACTAGAACGTAAAAAATAAAAAAAACTACGTTTAAAAAAACCGACTTCATAAACTGTAACGTATCAAATAACTAAAAGTTTTATTTAATACACCTCTTATGCAAACTTTTACCTTTAAAATTAATAAAATACTATTATTTGCTTCTATGCTTTGTTCAACTCCATTTGTTATGTCCATCTACAGGATCTACTTTACAGTTGATAACCTGCTCAACCTTTATATTTGCATATTAGGAAATCGACTTGCATATGTAAACAATTATGTTTTAAAGTAGTAACCCTCACTTCTGGGAAAGCAGAAGTGAGGAAAAGAAAGAAAAGAAAAGAATAAAACTGAAAGAGCGCTGGAATGGAACACGAGAGGTACCGGGTTTGAGTCCCGCATCGTTCATAAAATTTTGTTTTCAGTTTCATTTGTGTAATTAAGTATAACAGAAGTGTAACAGAAATATTGATTTGGAATTCCTAAATCTGAGAAGGCCTCAGTTCATGTTACTTTTTAAAAAGCAGCCTATTTCCACTGCGAGGTGTATATATTATCCGTGTACACATATCTATTTTATGTACAATTTAAATTTGTACATTTCCTAGATTCAAATGCGTTGCAAGTATAAAAATACATTTTTTGACACGATAAAAATATTTAAATCGATTAGTAAGATTTTACGGAGCATTATTGACATCTTATTTCAATTTATATTATCAAAGATTTCAATTCTATTTTGTTAAGTCTTAAAATAATGGTAATGAAAATAAGGAAATAATTAGTAACTAAGATAAGAAGTAATTTAAGCTGACCTCCTAGTGTTAACTGTGTCTAATTTTTGTTAATCTACGTATTAGGGCGGTGGCACACCGTCGTGCTGATACAGCAAAAACACTAATCAAATCAAATCAAAATCAGTTTATTCACGTAGGTCACGGAAATGAGAGGAATGTCAAAAAAAAATTTCTTATTGAATCTACCGCTACTTCGTAAAGGGTTGAGCTAATGAGAAGAAGTAGCAAGAAACTCATTGCCACTGTAAATTTGTATTACAAAAAACTTTATGTATTAGACACTATTACGAAACAGTGTAAAATCTAATCTATTTATAGAGACTTTGCTTATAAAACTTACCTAGCGCGAACTTGACTTTTGCATTGGGCTGTCTTAGCTTAAGCTCACCATAATTTCAGCTGTCAAATGACTATAAAAACGAAATCAGAGATTATGCTAAGCTTACATGAGTGTACTAACCATAACGTACGAGTGGGAGGCTCTTTTTACATGAAGCCGGCTAGAGTATGGGTACCACAACGGCGCCTATTTCTGCCTTCCTTCTAGTAATTTGTAAACATTACTGTGTTTCGGTCTGAAGGGCGCCGTAGCTAGTGAAATTACTGGGCAAATGAGACATAACATCTTATATCTCAAGATGACGAGCGCGATTGTAGTGCTGCTCAGAATTTTTGGGTTTTTCAAGAATCCTGAGTTACACTGCATTGTAATGGGTATGGCGTATCAATTGCCATCAGCTGAACGTCCTGCTCGTCTCGTCCCTTATTTTCATAAAAAAACTAAGCTAAGCTAAGTTGTACGTAAGTAAAGTATGAGCGAAGTCTAAGTACGCCTTATATATCGCAGTCTAAGTACAGCGAGATTCCTTAAAGATATTTTCACTATGAGACCGCCTTAAGGTCTTGCCACGATCTGTTGTGGGATGGAGGTAGTAACTTATCGTTAAGTGATACCCAAGCTAGTTCTACTGCATATACTATTAAATATACGGTTATACTTGATCGTAAGTGATCACTTCGTTCATTACTAATACGTGGCAAATAGAATATTTATAAAGTTTATAGCTATCATAAAATTATGATAGCTATAAACAATTCAAATAAAAAATACTATTTTTCAAAAAAATAAATCTATCGAGATTTATTTTTCGTAATCGTGTTTTCGAGACTGCGATAATTTAGATAAAGAAATGAAGATAAACATGTTTAAAAAATAGGTACCTTAGTATTTGTAGAAGTATTTTAAGTAGATTTTCAAAAATGTTACTTTTTAGGACTATAGCGCCTTAATAAAAAAAAAGGGGTAAGAAACTTATTGCAACTTTGGTACGGCCGGACCATAGGACGGTCCGGTGGGTGCCTCGCCCCATTTGGTCTGGCATCGTACTTGGTACAGTCTGGATGATAAAAATAATAATTTCGTGAGATTGGCAATGCGACATACCACTAATATCCGCTACCATATCGCATCCGATGGCTCGGCCGAACTAAATCCGATTATGTGTTTAGGCTATAAGAACCCGCAAGCACTTAGGTACAATAGGAATTCTTCGCTCGCGTGTTGATATGCTTAAATCGAAGAGTAAGCAGAAAACATGCAAACATGGTGTTTTAGACAAGTTTTGTGGTGAAAGTATAGCATTTTGAGCTATGAACTTAATCCTGTTGCACATATCCTTTAGTCTTACTTGTAGGTACCTAATGCTTGCTGTTGGTTATAGTTAACACTGCCGAGCCTTTTTGAACTACCACTTTTTTTTGAAGTTAAACAAGTTTTTTGGCATTGCGTGACGCTTTTTTTTGGTACTTCTCTCAGAAAAGTTATTCTTATAGCTTGTACTTTTTTGTGTAGGTTCATTTATTCAGATTAGTAGTGAATAACAAGGATTGTAAGCATATAAACTGTTTTCCACGCAAGAATTTTGAAAATATTGGCTTTGTTACATAGATGGCGGGCCGGCAGCCGTGAACTCATATCGCTCAAGGTCGTTGGCTTTTAGTTCCTTTATACGACTTAAATACGACGCGGACGTGTCAAATATCATTGAAGTGAAAACATATTATTTTCATATTTTTCTCTCACCAGGATCTCATAAGCATTTCAGAATTGTAAATCTTCAAATTAATTTTAAAAACTGAACATTACATTAATTATTGCTAGGTAACAGAAAAAATATAATACATGTATTAAAAATTCAGGTCGGTCTATCACACAGGTATATTCTAAATCTGTGGTATGTATGTATGATCAATATACCATAAATATTTCGTTGAATAATTCATGTCTCGTGTACTTTAAGATGAAGTGATTAGAACTCTGTAAGGTAGTGGTAGTGTGTATGTAGAACCAGTATTTAACCTTGATTAAGTAACATAAGTTCATTAATAATACCAAAGGGCAATATCGGAAATATGTTTTTTATTTAATATGTTATGTATGTAATATTTTTTATGTTATTTCCGCTAAGTTTTGTTATTTTTTTTATGAAAATAAGGGACGAGACGAGCAGGACGTTCAGTTGATGGTAATTGATACGCCCTGCCGATTACAATGCAGTGCCGCTCAGGATTCTTCAAAATCCCCAAAAATTCTGAGCGGTGCTACATCTGCGCTCGTTACCTTGAGACATAAGATGTTAAATCTCATTTGCCCAGTAATTTTCACTAGCTACGGCGCCCTTAAGACCCAAACACAGTAATGCTTACACATTACTCATAATCAAGCCGGCATCTTGTGTAAAGGAGCCTCCCACTGGTAGTATATTATGTTTAAATGAAACCCTCCCACCCGCTCCCACGGCACAGTTAGGGGTTATACCATATACTTACAATATACTAGTGTTTAGACAACCGGACAGCCCGAAAATTGTTACAACCAAATTTGATTTGTCAATGTGTGCGTTAGCTAGTGGTTTTAAATTCGAAATACTACGGAGCTAATGTCAAGCGTGGCTGACTGTTTACGATTTGTCGATCAAAACTGGTTACAATTTGAATTTGAATTTGTAAATTTGAATACAGATGTCTTTCCCTCTTGCACGCGGTGATGTAAGTATAGACTTACCCCTTATTCATAATGGTCCGCTAACTTTAAACAGCCGCTTAGGAGTGTTTTTTCTCATTCTGACTTAGGTCAATAGAAGAAGACAGAGTGAGAATTAGCAATGCTTTAAGTTAGCAGACTATTATGAATAAGGGGGTTACAATATACTACCGTACAAATACCGATATCAAAAACAATTAATATGTGATTGTATATTATTATATTCAGTTTAGGAATAAAAATAAAGTACTTTATTTTATTTAAATAATAAAATCGCTATTAATCGAATAATAATCGATTATGAGAGGCATCTTCATAGTATATTTAAATAGATCGATTTTTTTTGGAGTATATCTAGATAACCAATTAAAATCGAATCGAAACAACTCGTCATGTGGTGGGTTCTGTGGTTATAATCAAGGGTCATTTTTTGCGTACTAAATACCTACACGTAATTCGCAACAGGAAATATTTGAATTTAATTTCAATCCCATGCCGTTGTTTTGTGTTTTTTACGTCGAGTTGACTATACTTATTAAATACATACCTACATGCTAAAACTATTACAGTGAGTCCTATTTAGGTACTATTTATTTACTACGTAGTAGGAAACAATGTACCTATTTACTTTATCATGCGATTAGATACCTACGTGGCTTTTACATCATTCTTGGTTCAGAATACCTCTGTAGGTAGTTATCCCACCCTAGGCAGCAAAGTTCATGCAAACGAGCGCTACCTTCTTAAGGCGAAGGGTAAGCAGAAAACACAAAAACAAGGTGTATTTAGACAAGTTTTGTCGGGAAAATATAGAATTTGGAGCTATGAATACTACTTTATCATGTTACACATACCCTTACGTCTTATTTGTAGGTTGCTAGTACTTGCTGCTGGCTATAGTTAACAATCCAGAGCTATTTTGAACTACCACTTTTCTTTGCAGTTAAACAAGTTTCTTCTCGGCATGACGCATTTGTTTAGTGCTACTTTCAAGAAAGTTATGCTTATAGCGTTTATTTTTTTATGTAGGTACATTTATTGAGATTAGCAATCAATAATTAGGATTGTAAGCATATAATTGTTTGCATCTATTTAAATGATACGTTTTCCACGCAATAATTTTTAAAATATTGGCTTTGTTACAAAGATGGCGGGCCAACAGGCGTGAACTCATATCACTCAAGGTCGCTGGCAATTAGTGTCGCCTTAACAACCTAACCTAACCTAACATTCTTAAAATTATTTTTCTCAGAATCTGGGATACAAGCCAGAAAAATAGTTTTGTGGATGAAAATAGAATTATCAAGCTTTATTTTATGCTAACATTTATCAAGACAATAAATATTTGTGTGTTGCGACCCATGATCCATATAATGCTAGTCATTCTCCAAAGATAGTTTGTGACTGTTTAATAAATATAATATAATACTAGCTGACCCAGCAAACGTTGTATTGCCGATATTAAAATCGCGATACAAAAGTAACTGTTGATCGTAGATAGGTGAAAATTTGGAGTTGTATGTATTTTTTTATGTTGACTCATAATCAAACAAATTTAAAAAAAATGTAAAAAAATTGTGTGTGAACCACCCTTAACATTTAGGGGGATGAAAAATAGATGTTGTCCGATTCTCAGACCTACCCAATATGCACTCAAAATTTCATGAGAATCGATCAAGCCATTTCGGAGGAGTTCAATGTTTAACACCATGACACGAGAATTTTACATATTAGATATTAATAGCGTAGGGATGTTGGTTCGCTCTGCATATATCACGGGAAGTGCTCAGAGGAGTTGATCGATTAATATAATCCCCTCTGAGCAGGAAGTAGCTTCTGCTTATGCGAATTTTATTCTGACATTCCAGTTCTACTACAAGCACTCTTGTCTCCTACACCAGTGTTGCTGAGCCACTACTTCTTTTGTTCAAGAATGTAAACACAATTTCACATTCAGATTTGTTAGCCAATAATAAGTTCAGTAATTCACGTCATAGCACCATAGAGCATTAGATTTTAATAGTTGTATTGAACATGGCGTGTTTCCTGACCTTCTGAAATATAGTAAAATTACACCAATATTTAAATCGGGACTCACTTCTGACCCGAATAACTATCGTCCTGTTTCGGTGTTCCTTAGTAAAATTTTTGATAAAAATATTTTAAAGCAAATGCTTACCCACTTTAACACTTGTAAGTCACTTCATATTAAACAATTTTTTCTTTGTTTTTTCAAATTGGCTTTACTAGGGGACGCTCGACTACGGATGCAGGTGTTAAACTCATCAGTTATATTTTGAGGCCTGGGAGGAATCATAGAATGCACTTGGTATCTTCTGTGATTTATCTAAGGCTTTCGAATGTTCAACATTCAAAGGCCAGGAAGCTATGTCACTATCTCATATTTAAATAACAGAATTCAGTGGGTCATGGCAGAAGATATTCTGGGACTCCTCTCGGTATGGGGGTACCACAAGGGTCTATTCTTGGACCGTTCCTCTTTCTTATTTACATAAATGATCTACTTAACCTTGAAGAGAAACACATTGTTTACGGATGACACTTCACTCATATTCAAAGTGAAAAGAAGATAAGTTTTATATTATCGTGTACTGGTTTGGTGCCAATCACTTATTGATAAATAGCCATAAAACTAAATATATTAAATTTACTGCGTCAAACGTCAAAAATGTATATGCGAATATTTTATTAAATGCTATATTTCTTCGCATTAATCTTGATTCCAAATTGCAGTGGGGCCCCCATATTGAAGGATTGGCGAATAGACTTAGGTCTGCAGCATATTATGCGATTAACAAAATTAGACAGTTAACTGACTACGGCGCGACTAGTTTACTTTAGTTTTTTTTCATAGTATTATGTCCTATAGTATACTGTTATGGGGGAAGTGCAGCCGATATTAATACCATCTTTGTAGGTACTGCAGAAGAGGGCTATTCGCGCTATTTTTTTAAATTTAAAAACGTTTGCATGGGAAAGGTTACTATAACATAAATTATTTTCTTAATGATACCACAGAGTGGGAATAAAGCAAACACCCTGAGACTCTTTAATTATAAATTCTTATTGTACGATATAACATTGTAATCCATATTTCTATAAAAAAAGCCTGCTGAGTTTCTTGCACCCGTTCTTGTCAGGACTGAGGCACTCAATGGGTGGTAATTTTTGACGTTCAATAATTAGTGATTTTAAATCCTACTTTGAATAAAAATATTTGAATTTGAACAGATAAATTCCACCACCGGACATCACGTCAAAAAGCGAAATGGCAACACACACAACTTTCGTTTCAAGACTTTGTGGTATTTGGGACGAGAAGATTTTATTATTATTATTAATAAATAAACATTAGTAAATAATAATAGTAGAAGTAAAATATATACTATTATTATTTACTTTCTTGTTTTGATCTGTTTTATCACTCCAAATTCGAAATGAAAACTGAAAAAAAATCTCTTTTTAGTCGACTTCAAGAAGAGGGATTATCAATTCAGTTATGTTTATGTTCTTATTTCTGGAGTCTGCCCCATGTATGGAACGGAACGATTTTACGGAACAGCAGGACAGGGTCGCTTGATGGCAAGTGATCACCGTAGCCCATACTCTCTTGTAACACCAGAGGAATTAATCACAAGCGCGTTGCTAATCTTATAAAGCTTCGAATAAATGTACATTTTTTTTATATAGCGAGGGGTTCGGTCGACTGTCCTGAACTGCTCGCGCGCATTGGTCTTCAGGTTCCGTTTGCTTCACTCCGGAGACCACGCTGCCTGCATGTTCCCGGAGCTAGAACTAATTATAGACAAAATAGTTATCTATTGCGGGCTGGTCGGTCTTTCAACGACCTGTCTAAGCTATTAGACCTGGATTTGTTCACCACTCCAATTAGGCAGGTAAAACAGCTCCGTACCGAGAACTTTTTCAATCAGGTGTAATTGTAAATTTGAGTTATATTCTTAATATTTTTTTTTTCTCTATCATTTTATATAATTTTCGTATTTGTTGTCCACTTAACTCTTACATCATATATCGATTCCTATCTGTGAAAACTTTTAATTGTCCTTTTGTAATTATGTATGTAACTTATATTTTTTAATCTAGCTGTAGTAGTGTAGTTTTCCAAAAAATGTAAAATAAAAAAAAATATGAATTCGAAAACCGAGAACACATTGGTACGTGACGGGTGAGGATTGAACCGGGGCGTCGTGGTGAGAGTTAAAGGTTATAAGCATTGACGCTTTTTAAAAAAAACATGCGATATACTTACAGAATGTTATCATTATATTTTTTTTTGTAAACAAAGACATGAATATTTTGGTTGTTGCAAAAACGGCAAGCAACCATTTGCGTTTAGAAATAAAAAAAAGGATTGTGTGGTTTTCTGAAACCACGGTAAAATTGAAACTTTTTTTCACATTATAGACATTTAACTAAAAATTATTGGAATAATATTCCATTAAGGGTATAAAAATCGATTTATCTATCTTAATTTTATACTTGGAAAATTGAAATGATAATGGGAAATAGCGTAGAGCACTGGCACAAATAATGAGTAATAGCCTATGCACTACACGGTCAGCTGCTGCGAACTATAGGCGCAGCCAGACCGTCACGCGACATGCAACACACAGACGAAAAAGTTTGAGACGATGTAATAAAAGTTCCACTTTGAAAATATTTGAATACTTATTTACGAGGTATTTGTTGTGATGATTACTTACTTGAGACATTGCGGCCCTTTTGTAAGTGCCATGGATATCCCGTAACTGATTATTTCTAAGAATGTTATAGTAAATATTTTTGAAATAAAACCTTCCTAACCGCGTTAGGCACTTTTTGGTAGGGGAAAATCTTATAAGTTAGCGTCACCGACATGCCCATGACTGGAGCACACCATGGATAAATAATTAAAAATAAATATAGTTAAACACTTTTTGGATGGGTAAATGTCTTGAGTTCGCAACATCGAAGTGCTAATAGCAGTATATCTGTAGCTATACAGCTGTGTATTGTGCAATACTAGTGCTGTGTATATTTTATAAGCGAAATTGAATGGATTTAGTGAAAATTTTAATATGTATTCACTATGCATTGTTGAGATAATGCTTTTGATTGTGTAGGAGTTGTACATTGTTGTACATAATGTTGTTGTAAGCATTTTCATTGTCATTTGCCGCGATTCATAAACGCGTGTTGTTAATTTTCCTAATGAAATAAACTCAGTTATTATTTATCACTCAATAGGAACGGTTTTATTTATCATAACTCATCGTTCCACTTTATCATTTATCATTTTATACCAAATGTATGGAAGGTTGAAGCATTAGCCACTACAGATTGATTAATATATTAGTGAAAATAAGTTCTTAAAATAAATCAAAATAAATAATTTAACTGTTTTTAAGCATTATGAAATTTCAAATTTTAATACTAAAAGTGTTAAGTTTTCACTTCTATCGATAGTCTCTACAACTGGCAAATTTCTTTTTTTTAATTGTTTGGTGAATAAACAAATTTCTTTTATTAAATAAATTCTTTGAAGAATAACACTGTTCTCGGTTAATTTTGAAGTAGAATTAAAACAAAAATCCCTTACCCAATGACGCCGCCAAGTACTGCCACCATTTTTGCTTAAAATCTGATTTCAAATGTTCAAACATCACAAACTTAATTTAGTCTCCTGCGTCGTTCTGACTCCACTCGTGTTAAAAGTATTACTGTTATTATTTTTTGCCTAGCCAACGTGTTATCGCCTAGGCATTGCGGTTTATTCTGGACAGCAGTTAAGCCGTGAGCTAAACCATGAACCTTGTCAACCAGTTACCCTTCACAACATTTTAGTTAGCCGAGTAATTGGTATTTCAAACGAGGCTTGAAAGACAAAAACGATTATGTAGCGCGGAATTAAATCCCTTCGACTTCAAAGCCAAGGCTACTAAAGATTGCGTTCTAAAGATTTAACTTTCACTGATTTTATGCAACATAAACACGAGATGACGATAGTATTTTATTCTATTATAAAATACATGAAGATGAACATTCTTTTTGAAGTGAAGACTTCTTGAGCATCGTTGTGATTTGAAAGTCGATAAAACGAAAAAGTGCGATAGTAAAAAGAGACAAACACATAAATTCATTAAAATTAAAGATGGTACCAGGCGATCATAGTTTAAGAAGAGATTGTCTTATGTATGATGCGAGTATACCTTAATTTAAATATTCTGACGTCATGCGCACGACGTATTACCTACTACATACACAAAAGGAGAATATAAATATGGTGGCGGTGATAGTAATGTTTTTCATAGCATATGCAGTTTAGAGGTTCATGCACAATCCAGGTTTCACTTCTGACATGTGTACTTTGTACGCACACAGTATTATTTGTTATTTGGTTGAGTTCTCGTTACAGGCTTCGTCATGTACGCTGAAATGGTCACCCTATACTCAAAAACTCTTTATGTTTTTAATAAGTAATTTACATTTACCTTTTTTTAGTCTTTACTCAATTTTTTTAAGACTTAGTCATAAGTGCAATTTGCTTGACGTACATTAATAAAAAGATTTTAATTTTGGTTTATTTTGCAGGGATCCCCCTTAATCCTATTAATATTATAAATGTGAAAGTTTGTATGTCTGGATGTATGTTTGAACTTCTTTAACGCAATAACTACTGATTGGATTTGTATGAAACTTTACAATAATATAGCTTACACACCAGAATAACACATAGGCTATTTATTATTTATAAAACTATCGCGTGAATCATACTTTATATGGGAAAACAACGTTTGCCGGGTAAGCTAGTTTCCTATATACTACATGGAGACAGTACAGCAATATAGCTAGGGGTAAAATAATATATAAATTTACGCTAACGTAATGTTATCTTTACATTAGTAATTATGAGAACAGAAAAGAACTTAAGTACATACAAATCCCGCAATATTTACAAGTTCCCGAGGGAGCACTATGAGAATTTGAGTTATAGATATAGATTATGAGAAACATAAAATAAAAGCTATGGTAGGAAAGACAGACATTTCCAAGGGTCTCGGAATAGCAGAGAATGTATTTCGGACCATTAGTGAAATCTAAGATGGCCACCGCACAATAATATCATTGCAACAATACATGGATACAGTTTTTAAAGTTTTCAGGAATTAATTTTGGTGTTTTATATACGTAAATATTGGCTCTTGAAAAGACTTGTAAGAATTTGTCATTACAACAGAATAGACGCAAACCGTACTAAATTATTGTATTTAAATTTATTAAACAAACAAATTACACCTTTACACATTCTTTAAAGTATCTTTTATTTAGAATCCTCCTTGATTAATAGTTATTAAATTAATGCAGTTGCATTACTTGAAACTACGTAAGATCCATCACTTCTCTTCTAAACTCTTTTGTTAAACTTTAGGTTCTTTAAATACACTGGCCATCAAAAGTAAGTATCACACTTTTAAAATTGGGATAACATTTTAAGTTCACAAGATATACTTTCGAAATAAAAAGGACTCCAAAGAGAATTTAATTTTGTACACAAAAACTTTATAGTCGGTAACCTTCTTTTAAGAATTGGCTGAAAAAAAACTTCAAAAACAAAACCATTCCTTTTTCAAAGTGGACGTTTCCGAATTACAATATTACCATTCACATTTTTCTTTCTGTTTTAAATTTTTTTCAAGATCGATGGGTTTTGTTTTAAAAATTTATGCTAAAAAGCTCATAACATTTATTTAACATGGCTCTTTCAGTTGAAGAATGTGCTAGGATCATGGCTTTTCTGGAACTCGGCATCAGTATGCGTCGCACTGCAAGAATGGTGGGTGTGACGGTACGAACGGTCCAGAAGGTAAAGCGAAGGTACGAAGAGACTGGACACCATCTGAGGAGACCTTGTAATGGCAGACCCAGGTGTACCAGTGCCCGAGAAGATCGTTAAATTATTTCCACTGTGTTAAGAAATCGCCACCAAAATGCAGTTGAAGTCCAGCAACAGCTACTTCAGACCCGGAGGGACTACATTAGTGACAGTACAGTGAGAAGAAGACTTGCTGAAGCAAATTTGAAACCCCGAAGACCAGCGAGTGGCCCAAAACTCGAGAGACAACATCGAGTAGCGAGACTGCGATACGCCCGTAAACACATGCAGTGGGATGAAGAAGAATGGTCAAGAATTTTGTTTGCAGATGAGTCTCGATTCTCCCTTTACACTTCTGATGGAAGGCGAAGTGTTTACAGGCGACCTGGTGAGCGATACCTTCAAGCCTGCATCTCAGAAAGAGTCCAATACGGTGCAGGCAGTGTACATGTATGGGCTGGCATATCTTCAGAAGGTCGCACAGAGCTAGTAGCCATAGAAAATGGCACCCTCACTGGGCAAAGATATGCTCAAGAGATTCTCAATGAGTATGCAGGGCCGTATTTAGCAAATATGGGTGATGGATCGATGCTGATGCATGATAATGCCCGGCCACACACGGCTCATATCGTACAAGAGTATATTCAGGAGGTCGGTATCAGCGTGATGACTTGGCCATCAAGAAGTCCTGATCTCAACCCGATTGAACACGCTTGGGATGAGCTTGGGAGGCTAGTCAGAAATCGCAGACCACCACCTACTACCCTCAGGGCACTAAAGCAGGCCCTGGTAGAAGAATGGCAGAATATTCCCCAACATCGGCTCCGAAACCAAGTGTTCAGTATGCCAAACCGACTCGAAGCTGTAATCAGAGCTCGAGGAGGCAATACCAGTTATTAAAAATTAAATAACATGTAATACATTTGAGTTGAATTTTTTTACACTGAACTAAAAATGTCTATACAAATTATTTAAGTTTTCTTTAGTGTTAATTCCGCCAA
>CATIXQ010000013.1:9585441-9644882 GCA_949711755.1 Leptidea juvernica | reverse complement strand
TAGAAGAATGGCAGAATATTCCCCAACATCGGCTCCGAAACCAAGTGTTCAGTATGCCAAACCGACTCGAAGCTGTAATCAGAGCTCGAGGAGGCAATACCAGTTATTAAAAATTAAATAACATGTAATACATTTGAGTTGAATTTTTTTACACTGAACTAAAAATGTCTATTTTAATTGTTTTATCTTTTTTAAGTTAAAAATGTTACTAATGTATAATTTTAGTTTCTGAGATTTTAAAGCCTTTAAAATTTGCAACAAAACGTTTTTAATCTTAAATCTCTACCTTCTATAGTTAAGAAAAAAAATTAATTTGAAAAGTCTGATACTTACTTTTGCAAGCCAGTGTAGTTTTAGGGTATACCCTTGCTAGGCTATAGCTTTAGAGCTGTTGCGGATCTAACTGTAACGTTGCCCTTTTATCAAAAAGGGTAACGTGACAGTTTGAATTAGTATTTGAATTATAGTGTATACACTCATGTACACCACTAGAATTCTCCAATATTAAAGATTGTGTAACTGTAACACTGTAACCAAATCTCTGGACCATTGCAATGAATATTTTGCAGGCAAAGGTAAAACTCTTGCAAACAAGTCTCTCTTACTCACAGCATGCAGTGAAACAGAAGATTCACTTGCTAGGAAGATCATACTAGAAAATACTTCAGCGCAATCATTTTTCCTAGGACCCACTGATGAACGAGAAATTGAATCCTTGATAAGTACCTCTAATCTTGATAGTGCCCCTGGACTAGATGGAATATCAAACCGCCTTTTCAATATTAGCAAAAAATATATATTACTCCCCCCCTGACGAGCATATGTAATCTAAGTTTATCTCAAGGCATTTTTCCTACTGCCTGGAAAATGGCTGCAATTGTTCCTATTCATAAGTCGGGTAACAAATCGAATCCTACGAACTATAAAGAAAAAACCCCAATAAAGAAATCGGACTATAGACCGATTTCGATTGACAAGTTTTCTTGACGCACACAAAATAATATTTGAGAGACAATTCGGGTTTCGCCCTAAAAATCATCAGAAACACTGTAGATTTAGTAACTAAAATTGTTTCATCTAAACTAGATCAGCAGCAAGCATGTATCGGTGTATATTTAGACCTCGCGAAGGCTTTTACAGTCTGTATTCCTATACTTTTACGAAAACTTGATCTCCTAGGTATTCGAGGTAATTGCCTGAACGGGTTCAAAAGCTATTTAATGTGCCGAAGTCAGTGTGTAATTATTGATCATAAGAAAAGCAATCCAACTACAATAGATTTTGGCGTCCCCTAAGGAAGTATATTAGGCCCCACGTTATTCCTTTTGTATATAAATGACATCAAAACTAAAGTATTTAGCTCTGACGTCATTTGTTATTTATTTATATTATTGGAGAATCTACAGCTGAATACTTTACAATAGTCACATGATAAAATAACAGAAAGCCATTTACAGATTCTCACGAGTAGCTATGTAAAATATAAAACAAAAATAATGTGAGACTTATGTTTACGAATCAAATGCTTAACACTATTATATTACTTATCTAATTACATATTATCAGCTCGACCACGAAATTGACCAAAGAACTCATTTCCTAATTGACGCCTAATGGAATCAGAGCTGCTACAGAATAAGTCAAGATCTAATTGTTTTGATAATAATTTGTTGAAGTTATTGCTGAGACGTACGATGAATGAATTTTGACGATATTTAGTGCTGACGGGGGATATAAAGATAGGAGCATATTTACGAGCTAAAATTTAAGGTGTGTGTAAGGATATTTTCGATAAGAGATCTGGATAATCTATTTTATTAGTTGTAATGGCTATAAGCAACAAAATATCAATATAAAAGTGAAATTTTTTGCAGACATCTAAATAATCTTCAGATTTATAAGGGACATGTTATGCCGATGATACAGCTCTTTTATTTTACGGACAAAACTGGGCTACTGCACTACACACAGCGGAACAAGGAATGAGGAATATTGCAACTTGGCTACAAAAATAATCTTCTCACCTTGAATCTCACTAAAGCACAGTACATCTGTTTCCATAAAACGAAAACTTCATCCCCTTCCCACATTTTTGATATTAAAGTCCACACATGTCCTGTTGCTCTATCTGGCCCTTGCTCTTGCAATAGTATAAGTAGAACTACTCATATAAAATACTTAGGAGTCGTCATGGACGAAAACTTAAATTTTAAGCAACATCTTAAAACAACAGCGAAAAGAGTCCGCAAGCTGATCTATATTTTTAAGAACTTACGCTCTTCGACATCTTTAATTCGGTTAAAAACTATTTATTTTGCAATCGGTCAATCTGTGTTATCTTACTGTATCGCCGTATGGGGAGGGGCGGCTACTTCACACATGATACTCTTAGAGAGAGCACAGAGAGTTGTCCTTAATGTGATTTTTAAAAAACCTATTAGATACCCAACACACAATTTATATAAAGACTTAGAACTTCTTTCTGTCCGAGGTATATTTATCTTGCGTGTTATGACAAGGTCTTGAATTTGCCTAGTTATAAAAACTTACTAGATAGCCGTTCGTACAAGATTTCAATACCAACAATAAATACAACATTTGCAAATAGATTTAGCCCATTCTTACATACATATATATAGAACAAAGTAAATTTAAAATGTTCTATTAAAATTTGCTCGGTCCATCAGGTCAAATCTAAAATACAGAGATGGTTACACACACTCACTTATGCAGACATGGAAGATATAATTAAAGGGATAGCTTAGCATTCATATAATGTTAATACTTTGTAACATGATTAATCAGATACTCACACCCACTCGCACTCACACCCACCCACACACTCACACAGATTGTACTTTTTGACCTATCGGTTCATATTTTAAACCATAGAATGTAAATTGGTTGCCTACAGGATAGGCTACGCCTAGTGGGACGGGACCAAATATTATGTAATAAAGTGTCTGTATATAATTAAAAAAAAAAGTATTCGATTAGTAACACATTTGCGAGTATGATTGCGCAAACGAACTTACAGGCGCTTTAAAATAGCGAGCAATCGCAGTCGTAACATTGACAACAATGTAACATTATGGTAACATTGACCTTTGATTAAATGTCAAACACGTAAACGTCTGAAATAAATGAAAATAAATCAATAAAGACAGTTTTAAAATTAGAATTAGAAGTTATCACTTTTAGAATTTATTAATATATTTTGTAAACGCCACTAGACGCACGTTTTTATTTTACAAAGTATATTACACGAATACCTTGTACAATGGTATTATGCTCATCATATGAGAAAGACCGATCTTTCAACTTAAAAAACAAAGAGAATTTTGTAAAAAAAATAGCAACCTTGTATTTTTGTTAGCTTCTCTCTCCCTAGTTTTAATTGGAGAGTCGTTGTGGTTAGCGTGAAGGGTTGATGCGTTTATTGTAACACGAATCCAATTAGTCGTTCAACCACGCTCCGCGGTGGCTAAAAATATAATGGCGGGAAAACTGTCCCGCCGCGACTGAGCATGACGCCATATTGAATTTATTTTCTTTTTAAATAACCTTCCGGGAGGCGAAAGCCTTTGAGCTTAGAATTGCGGGCAAAAGATCGAGATGGATTTCTGTTTGGCTTTTGAATATTTTGTCCACAAAATGGCACTGGCCTGTTACAATTATAAAGTATATTTTTAAGAACTATCAAGATATGTACTCTCCAATAACTACTTTCAACGTTTAACATTGATGTTAGTTAATAGTTACATCAAATATTTATAAAAAATAGCAAGACAGATTTACCCACAGTGGCCAAAGAATCAAATTGAGGTAAATTAAAATCGGTGATACCAGCTCTTACTTACCTAATACCCTGTTGTTTGCTGGTCGAGTAAAATACATTATGATAAATATGGCTTATATGTATATATATTAACGTATAAATAATATTACATAAATTATCCATTAGTTTCTGATTTAGAAGAAATTAAGAAATTTAAAAACAGTAAAACAGTAAAAATATATTTGGAAGAATAATTGATATAGTGGTTCCACACACGTATTTTATCTTGCCCCAAATTAGGCAGAGCCCGTACTAAATAAAAATAAGAAAGCTATTTATTCTGCTAAATATTAGTATACGTTAAATAAAATAACATTTAATATTCAAAGTAAAATTAGCAAGATAAAATATATCTCAGTGCAGTTAAAATGATATTTAATAAAATAAAATTAAAAAGTACATTAAAATCACATTTATTCAAACAAAACAAATCTTATAACTATATTTACAATACCTTGGAGGAAGGATGAATTTAGTTGATAGGAACGGAGAAATATGTAAATTTTAGAGACAAGGCGTCGAAAGGTGCAGCCCACGGCTATAGGACGAATACCACCATCTTTTTTCTTAAGAGCGCATATAAAATTTCGGTGATTTCAGTATTAACTTTGCCAGAAAGCATGAGATTTACTAAGAGAACAATGTCCTCATGCAAAGCTCTACCTGCATCCCCCGTGGAAGGACATACCAGATCTTTTAGAAGCTAGGGTGTCAGTCCATCGGAGCCGCCGGCAGAACTAGTCTTAAAGGACATTATTGCTTTTAATACATCAGCATCGTTTGCCCGTAGATGATTAACAGAAAAAGATGGCCCCGGAATAACACAACTAGCATCTGGTGATGGGTGTAACCTTTGCAAAGCCAAAAGTGTTTCATTTGAGTTGGGTGCCAGGATATCATTTGAAAAAAGTATAGATGCAGCACCTTTCACGTCACCGTCATTAACTTTCTGTGCTACTTTTCGAAAAAGGTTGAACTTTGAATTTTGGTCGCGATTTAAAATATCGCCAAAGATATTTGGGTCAGAACAATTTTATTTTATTTTCTGTGTGAGTGAACTGTGGTCATCTTTTTGTGCATGTAAAGTTGAATATGCGAACGTGAACAAATGCTCCCAAAATTAAAATTAAATAAAATTATAATTATATAAAAAAATATATAGAAATTATGTCAAATTATTCAAAGTAAATTATTTCTTTTAGATAATTTAAAGGTCTAAATAGAATCTCTTGCTGTTACATAACGGATGAAAACAGGCAAGAAATATTAGTTTAGTGTGCGTGACAAGCTACGTCTTACACTCGCGATTTGTATGACACTTTGTGTGCGTGAATGGCTCATAATAGAGGTTACTTCTAAAGTCTATTTTTTCGACGTTTTCACAGCTGTCACAGTCTATCTAGTCTATAAATGATCTAAGACGGAAACGTTAAAAGTAGGTCAAAATGATTAAAAATCGTAATTAAGCTCTGTCAATAATAGACATTGGTAGACCGCACCTTATTTAGGAGTTAATACTGGTCACACATAACACAGGCCTTGGATAGTCACGGAACAAAAATGTTACTTCTAAGTGATTGAAATCATTAATCAAAGTCTCTTTCAAATATGTAAAGGTCATGGAGTAAGGATTACATCTATGGAGATCTAATAGATACAGAGTAATTACTACATTAATTATTACTACAGAGTATTAACACCGTTCATACCGTAATTTTAATTAGTAATAATTGCTAAAGACAATGTATAACACATAATCTAGTATCAGACGGCCAAATAATTAGGACAAGTGAACGTACGTACGTTGCCCTGTGCTTCCCCGGGGCGTACTAAGAATAGTCATATTTAACGTACAGAGGGTACAAAATTGAGCACAATTTTTTGCCTCATGAAAAAAAATGCGATAATTTTTTTTTACTAACGTTTCTCGCCTGCTTCACTTTTGTTGGCCTGTTCTCATTTACAAACACCCATTCACAAGATACCTGTTTTTTTTCGGGTTCAAAACAATAAATCCACGTTTCGTCTCCTGTGACAATGTCATAAACAGCATTAGAATGTCCGTGGTAGTACTTCATTATCTGTGTGCACCATTCCACGCGAGCCCACTTCTGCTTCGCTATCAGTTCATGAGGGATCCAACGACAATCATGGTTCCGAACTTTCAATTCGTCGTGTAAAATTTTCTGAATTTGGCTCATACCAATCCCCAATAGTCCTCGAATTGTCTCATAGGTAATCCGCGGGTTTCATCAGCCACATTATTTTCGTTGACGGCGGTTGAAGGCCGCCCTTCACGAAATTCGACATGTAAAGAAACCAAACCTCTCTCAAATTCAGCAAACCATCGCCTCACGTGCTCAAGCAAGGTGCTTCTCTCCCAAAAGCATTTTGAAGACGAACGGCACAGTCTTGCGGAGAGAGAGAACTTTTAAAATCATAAAAAATCATCACTCTAAAATCTTTTCAACCATTTTCCATTTTCGTTGCGTACATAGAACTTTGATGTGTGATAAAAAACTTAAGATAATTGACAAATGATTTCCCGCCAATTGTTTTTTTATTACTAAGAAGGTTGCAACGTTTCAAAAAATATAACATTCGAAATTCAAATAGTTCAGGTTAGCTAGAAGTGGAAAACTTTTAGTGTGCCCCATGTATTAGAAAACAAAGTCCTCCGTCTGCCTGTTCGCGATAAACTCAACAACTACTGCACTGATTGTTATGCTGTTTCCACCAATGGATACCACCAATGGTTCTGGAGGAAGGTTTTAGTTCTTATAATATAAATCCGTATATATCAATTTCAATAAATGTTATAATCCTAAATACAATATACAACTAAAAATAACGACAATTAAAGAAGAAGCACATACAACGTTTCTAGGAGTAATAATAGATGAGAACTTCAATTGGAAAGAGCAAGTAGATAATATATGTAAGAGAATAAATAAGTTCGTATATGCGCTTAAGCAAGTCAAAAGAGTAACAAGCTTAAAAACTGCTATAATGACTTATCACGCACATGTAGAATCGGTACTGCGCTACGGGCTTATATTATGGGGACACAGCACAGATATCAAGAGAGCATTTATTGCTCAAAAAAAGTGTATTAGGGCAATGTACGGGATGCATCCTGAGCAATCGTGTCAACCCATATTTAAATAACTAGGATTGTTACCTTTGCCGTCGCTTTACATCTTCGAGATATGTATGTTTGTAAAAAAAAAATAAAGAATTGTTTAAATCAGCTAATGATCTAAATCCGCGGAAACGACGTGATCCACAAAGACTCGTTCTTCATGATGTTCCAAAAATTACCAAATATAATAAAAGTTGTGTATGTAATTGTGTTCGTATTTATAATAAGTTACCGAGTAGCATAAAAAATTTAAATTCTAGATTATTCAAGAATAAGCTATATAGTTGGCAAAATGATTATAATTTTTATAGTATTAAGGAATTTATGGAAATGAAATTCTGATTATATTCATTGTGTTTAAATATTTGCATGCTAGGAATAGTGCTGGCAAAACATGTAAGCTCTTATTATTTATTTAAATTTAAACACCATTGTAACTATGTTTTTTGCAAATAAATATATTATTATTATTATTATTATTATTATTATTATTATAATTTGTTAAGTTTTTGTATACATATTTGTATACATTAACAATACTTGTTAGAGGTGTCGGAAAAAATAAGCTGTCTGGGACCTTTCAACGAAAACTCTGTCTAAGCCCTTCGAGATATAACAAAATAATGTGTGGTGGAATTGTGTATTTTATATAATAGGTTTACAGTAAAGTCCGCGATGGCATATGTCTATCTCCATAAGGAAAACACACTTTATCCATTATAATACTTTAAAAAAATGACTATTATAAAGCGGTAAGTAATGTAAAAGCTGTTTACATAAATACGATATTAATCCTTATCAATTTATTACTACAAGTTACAACATATTATAAAATCATTCAAAAAAACGTTTTAGGTTCATTTTTAACTTATTAACTTTGATTAGGTACACATATCCGATGGCGTTAGACTACATTATTCCCGAATAGGTACTTACATCATTTTTTTTTCTATTGACTGAACAGCGTCTGTCGGGTCAGCTAGTATATATTTATAAGATGAAAAACTGACCGTAACATCTGGTGAGTCTTGATAATCTCCTCAAAAAACCTGCTTACTTGCCTCTCTCTTCTTAAAATAAGTCAAGGTTTTGTGTGTTTTTGTGATGTAAAGTTAAAGATACCACAAAAAGTAAATAAGCAAATTATAAACATTTTAATGAAATCCTGTCGCATTTAAATAATCAGCCTTTTTTATCAATTCAACTTTAAATATTAAGTAAGCGCCATCTTTCGTAAGACATCGTCTATTTTGCCATCGATATTTTCTTAAGCGTGTACTTGTAAGCTTCTAACATAGATGTCGCTTCTTAACGGTTACACGAAAGTGGCCGAAAAATCAACTTTTCGTCTTATTGCTATAAATAAATGCTATCGTTTTTAAAGAAATTCTTAAATGTATTGCGAGACACTACAACGTCGCCATATAATTGAACTAAAATTAAAATCACCAACTATCAAGTACTTATCATTTTGAATTCATTAAAATTATTTCATTAAGTTTTGTTAAAAAATTATGTCGTTGATCCGAAAATGACAAGCCTCGTTGCCGTTTCTGTTTACACATGTTTATAGGTAGTACACAGGTTGATTTTAATACATTGGTCAGAATTACTTTGTTTTACTGTTAGTGTGACAGCGAAACTTCATATTAAATGTCCGGACCTGCGTTTTGTATCGCGCTAGAATGTGGGCCGCTTGAAGTATTGGCGTGATCTATTTTGGAAGCCAAGCTTCTTCGAAGCTAATTTAGCAGCAACGGTAGGGGCGGCTTGTTGAAGTTGCCAAGAACAGCTTTCAACAACGCCCAGAACCTCCGGTAATGTGAAAGCTGCTCGCCGATTTTGACTACGTGCATTTCCGCTATACAAAAAAACCGTTTGTGCACAGTGCTCAATAAGACTATTTTTTGCAGTCAGGTGCTCTTTTAACTGAAGCATTGAACCAGGGCTGTGATCGGCCACTGAGCTTAGTATGAAAATATCCATACCATGTAAGCTTTAGTATATCACATCAACCGCTGTAACGGCACATACACAGGCGCAGGGATCATCCGAAGGGACACGAACTCTGCCCCAAGGAAAGATGCAAAAAAGGAACGCATCTTCTCCCAACCTGCTGACTTCTAGTGCCAAAGGCGGCTGGTCGCTGGTGTTCTGCGACGCGGTCGTTGAATTGGCACCAGACTGCTGACCAGGCCATGATTGGACGTCCTAGAGGTCGACAGAAACCTGGTAACTATCGGAATGTGAAGTCAGCAGAAGATCCAATAAGGATGGCATGTGATTATCCACATCTGGGAGCCGCATTCGCGACTCAATCATATCGTCCTGCGTATTATGCGGTGCGTGACCCAAGCTATTTGGCATTGTGCCTATTAAAGTCACATATTTCAGCGGAGCAAGCGCGTCGTCAATTACCGTTTAAACGCTGAGATGAGATGATGTGTTTCTGTGATGATGGTATTGATGATACTGTGGGATCTGTAGACACACGCGTAGACGCAGATTATTGATTTCCTGCCACTTCTACGTACGTAAGCATACGGACTTTAATCTCGGTCGAACGTATGTATCCGCGGCAGCCGATGCACCCTGTAGCTGTAGTAAGTCACACAACGTCTAACATGATAATTTCTAACACTGATAATTCTTATAACCGTCATCATCACACAATTTTGAAGTACAGACATAGTGAAGACATGGTAAAATGGCGAGTATACATAAGCTCATTTGTTTTATTTATTTAGAGTAGTGCCATCGAGACCATTCGCTCAATTGAATACATATCAGACTTCAGCTAGGTTACGCTTGAAAGGATAGATTTTGTGCTAGCAACCATTAAAACTAGTCGAAAAAACAAACAAGAATAATATTTAGAACCAACATTTTTCAATTCAAACGATTACAAAAAACCCTTAAGGATTTTAAGAAAAACAAAATTCGTTGAGTATGTTAGCCCCTTGTCATTCTGATATTGCGTTTCATTCCGCGTCACACTCTATATTATTTTTCATATAATCCGCATTGAAAGTGCGAGATTTAGTTGCGGAACTAGAGAATTTTAGACTTATAACGAAAATATCTGTCAGTTTAGTTGATGGTTAAAATGACAGTTAAAGAAGTTCGGAATAACCAAAATAGGTTGTTACTTTGACAGGAACGAAAACAGGAATGCAACTTCATTCCGCTGCAAGAAAACGACGGTTTTCTGCCCGGCAGCAATCACATTGGTATGAAATTGACTAGTTTCGGAACTTGCGAGTTTAAATGCCTGGCTCTACGGGCACTCGCAATTTCAATCCAGGTTATTTGAAAAATATGTAGTTAAGTTAACCAGCTTTTGAAAGAGTAATAACTCCCTTTTATAGGCCTATTTCACCTTAAAATACCGCAAAAAGAGTTCGTTCCATTCTTTGTATCTGCCAAAGTACTGTACTTGATCATCAAAAAGCAATAAAAAATATCGTAAAACAAGTTCACGAATTGAGTATGCCATTTAATTAGTTTCCAAACATCCCAATCTCTACCGCAGCTAATCGACGCCCCTTAGTTACGCGTTCCAGTACACAGATCGATTTAAAAAACGTGATGTATCGAATCAATTTCGTTGCCTGTCGACAAAATGTCTATTTACTTAATCACTCCACAGATGGCGCTGGTGGGAATGACAGCGATTCACGCGCCATAATTAATCCCGGTTCGTGTAAACATGTGGCAGTGAATCAAATTAGTTCTATTATTGTGTTATAATTAGCTTATTTTAATGAAGGAGGATGTTTCGTTTAATAAGATTTATGAATGGTATTTCTTTGTTTTAATGTTAGATATTAGCGTCATTCGGTTCACGTAAACTCATTTTTTACAGACTGCAAACTTAGATAATTTAAACGTCTAGATCAGGGGTGCTCAAACGGTCGATCGGGATCGACATGGCGATCGCGAGTGCTTTTTGAGTCGATCTCGAGAAAAAATTCCGGAATAATAAACTAAAATCGGTAATTACGTACCATCTTATGAAAAGTATGCTCAGGACATGCAGTGTCACGCTTCAACATCCAAAGTCACTCTAAAGTTAAGCTTAGAACTTTAGAACGCGTTTGTTTTGTAAGAACCAATAAACTCGCAATTTTGAATAATAATTATGAGTTTTTTCATTGAAATTTAAGCAGACCTATACTTACTTACCTTGACTAAAAAAATGCATATTTTGCGCAAAACTAATATCTATGTCATCGTGACACTCTACCTAGACGACAATCCTTCATCACACATACTTGAAGCCTCTCAGAGCCGATCGATTGTAGTCTACAAATTTTGAGGTAGATCGCCAGCAGTTCAAGCTTGAGCACCCCTGGTCTAGATAGAGCGTCTTGCTGCCGGTGAAAACAGGTCAGGCTTATTACGTTAGTTAGTGTGCGTATATTGCTCAAAATAGAGGTTAACTGTCGACCTCAATATTTTTTCGACGTTTTCACAGCTGTCACGTAGACGTATAAATGATCTAAAAATTCTAAGACTTCACAATCTATTTTCATAAAGCATCGGACTTATTTTTACTTTTTATGTAAGTACCTATTGTTTCCCGATTACTCGAAGATGCATGAACCGATTCGGAAAATTCTTATTTTGTATGAAAGAGTATCCCAGGTGGCCCCATGGTTATCAGATCCGATGATGGAACCCTGTTGAAATTGGGAAGTATTCATATTTTTTATAGGCACTCATGAAGTAAGTTGAATTATAGTCAGCCACGATTGTCATTAGCTCCTTAGTATTTTTAATATTAAACCACACATTTTTTTAATGTGACAAAATTATTGTTCACACATTATCGCGCTGTCAGGTCTATACGCTGTATTTGAAGTCTATGGGTTCGCCATACTAAACATAATTAATGTCACACGTTTCTTTGTGCCCATATTTCTCTCGATATGTCGATTCTCTCTATATATCCAATTGAGTAACACGTCATCACAGGGCAGTGAAACATCACATTTTGATATCCAGAAAATGAAACTGTCGCCACGTTGACAAGAGGCTCTTTGATTTTTCAACGTCGTTAAAGAAATAGGAAATCATAGCTCAGTAATCTGTTAGGCGAGACATCCAATTTGTGTTCAATTTGAAATATTAATAAGCCGTCAAAGCGTTCCTGAAATAGCTCACTCACTAATTAGTTAGTCAACTTCGCGTTGCATTCGGTTGCGCCGACAATTGACAAATGCGTTCTGTGCCTCGCGATACATACAATTAGCCGAGGAATTTCAGAACGCGCCCGTATCGTTGAAAGCGGCAAACGTCAATGTCACTTTTGGCGGGAAAGGGAGCTTTCCGTATACGCCATAGAGAATATTTTCCGTCGCGTTCCGAGCTGTTTGCTTTACGAAGGGAGTATTTGAGGAGGTCTTTGTCTGTTCGGCGATAAATCATTTGGGGCTGTCAGGCGTCTAGTTCGTAGTGTGTGACAAATTGCTTGTGCGCCACCTAGTGGGGATTTTAGCTCATGATAATGTTACATAATTCTTGAAGCAATCAGAGCCGTACACATTGATATTTGAAATATCATATTTATTGATCCACTCTCAATTCTTACACTCACTTCAATATCTATTCAGGATGTAATGGTTAAGTGTTACCAGGCAATTATTCCGTTATTATATCACATACCTATCAAAAAACTTTAAACTGAAGTCAGTCCGTGTATGCAACAGCCACTTTTTTCCAAAACTATAAGAACTATATTGTTGAAACTTGGTAAGTAGATGTATTCTGTGAACCGCATTAATATTTTCACACTAAAATAGAAAAAACAATAAATTTTGGGGGTAATAAATACTTAGAACTGAAACTCAAAAATTTTTTTCATCAAACCCATAAGTATGTGTATCTACAGATAGGTATTCAAAAATGATATCGAGGTTTCTATATCACTTTTTTCTAAACTGAATAGTTTGCGCGAGAGACTTTCCCAAAGTGGTAAAATGTGTGTTCCACCCCTGTTACTTCTAAAATAAGAGAATGATAAAACTAAAAAAAATATATGATGTACAATACCATGCAAACTTCCACCGAAAATTGGTTTGAACGTGATTGAGATTTAATATCATTTTCCTTTCTTTATAACTTTTATATTATGTAACTTGCTGCTACGGAACCCTTCATGGGCGAGTCCGACTCGCACTTGGCCGTTTTTTTATATCCGTAATAGTTAGGGAATAATCGCCTGGTTACACTTAACTATAACACCATGTATATTTTACTATATTTAACCCAACATAGCAACAAAAGAAATAATAGAAATTTAAACAGATTTAATTTACCATAAACAACAATATCACTAGTGTTATCGAACCCTCACCACAGGGCAATAAAAAATTATAATCATTACTCCCAATCATATTAAAACAATATATTATTGAAAGATTTTTTTATGAAAATTTAGTTGAACTATGCTTCTATACTCTAACCGATTTTTTTTAACTAATAATTGCGAAAATAATGTATAATATATGTTCATATAGACTTCCTAATCATTATTTTTTGTCTATTTAAAAAGTTGCTGTGCCCTTGCAGGGCATCACGTACTGTCAACCTCTATAATATTCCACCATTTTGCAATAAAAATATTTTAATTTTGAAAGTGGCCACAAATATACGGTTGATGATTGTTTTTGTACAAAAGCATTTCAATACCTTCCTTCCTCAAATATATTTTGTACAGAAAAAATGTTCAAGTCAAATGTATTATTAAATTCAAAAGAATTGTTTAAAAATGTAATTACTATATATACGTTATCTATTTTGAATAAAAATATTTGAGTTTGAATGCAGTCAATAACATTTCATTACATATTAAACTAGCTGACGCGACAGACGTTGTTCTGTATATAATAAAAAAAATACTGTTTTATGGGAATTTGCCAAAGATATTTCAAAAAACCAAGAATTATTTCGTAAAAAATGCTGTTGTTATGATGAAATTGTTTCACAGTGGAACTGTCAAACCGTCACTAAATTCTCTCGGAGAAAATATGTCCATACAAAACATTATGGGTCCCAAATCGAAATAAAAACTATCCTATCTCTCAAGTTGGACTAAACTGCACTCCATGAAGTAATCCCCATTAAAATCCATTCATTAGTTTAGGAGTCCATCGCGGACAAACAACGTGACACGTAATTTATATATATTGAGATTATTCAAACAAAAACCGGGCGCAGCGTACTTTATTTATATATTAACTACCTGACCCAGCAATTGCATTTGGTTTTTTGTTTTGATTGGTATTGCCACATAACATTAAAAAAAAACAATTATTAAAATTTTAATGCAACCGATTCTCAGACCTACCAAATATATCCTACTACAATTATTGTATTCGATTGCCATCTTGCAATCCTATATCGGTTTGGTGGATGGAACAGAATAATATAAAAAACGTGATACAAAAATAGTTGTAGATCATAGAAGGGGGGAAAATTTAAATTTGTATGTATTATTCAATGCTAAATCATAATAAAATAAAAAAAAATTACGTCAAAAAAAAAATTAGGGGTGAACCACCCTTAACATTTAGGGGGATGAAAAATAGATAGTAGCCGATTCTCAGACCAACTGAATATGCATATAAAATTTGGTAAAAATCAGTAAAGCCGTTTCGGAGGAGTAAGGTAAACTATGTTAGTTTATGACACGAGACAAGAGAATTTTATATATAAGATATATTTACAGATATTAAAATCGATCGCCCCTAAGCTGTGATAAAATTTTAATTGGACCACTGGTGTTTTTCGCTGACACCTTTTTTCTCGCCAAACTTTTTAATTAAAACCAACAACGAACAGCAGTTCCGTGTTTATTAATGAACTTTTAAAATTTTGTGATGTTGGGTCCAAATTTTAGCTTCCTGAATTTATTAGATATACAAGTAGGATGGATGGAAACGGAGTTTATTATTAAGTTCTCTTGTCAAACAGAAGAGGACATATTATGATAGTACGGATTACAAGGAAATTTCTTTCACGTACAACCAAGGCCGGCAACGCGCCTGTGATTCCTCTAGTGTTAAAGAGAATGTGGGTGGCGGTGATCACTTAACACCAGTTAAGACCCGTAGGCTCGTTTGTCCTGCTTTCCTATAAAGAAAAAAAAAACAGGATGTGGGCTTTTTCATTTCATCCTTGTGCGATGGTTCCAGGATGATATGGGTACCTTCAAAAAAAGGCCGGCAACGCTCCTATGATTCCTCTGTTGTTGTAAGATATGTGGGCGGTGGTGATCACTTGACATCAGGTGATCCTCGTTTGTCCTCCTCTTCCATAAAAAAGGATATCGTTGAGTCAGTTTAAGTCGACCCATACGCTCGTTTATCCTCCGCTTCCATAATAAAGCAACAAAGTGGTCCCAAAATTTTCCTTTTTTTCCCACGGGGTAGTAAAAAACTTTTAGGCAATTATCTGGCAAAATAATTTGCACAAAGGTGCATGCATAATGATGCCTGGAATACAGAAAATCTGTACCATTTACTACTCATCATATTTTGACAGAAAATAGTGATTTGCATTGTTACATCACTAGAAATGCTTTAAGTATTATAGTTAGCTCCATAAAATATATAATACTTTTAAGAGTTAATGTGAATGAATTTATGTTTGTTTATAATGTTTTCCCCCTCCCACCTGGATGGCCTAAGAAGAACTATAGGCCCATATCACTTCACGAATCGTCTCGTACGCAGGCTTGACGACCTCCAGCCTCCCGAACAAACCGGATTCCAATAAGGCTGTAGGGGCTCTGCTGTCCTCCTAAAAAATGGTGTTAGCACGATAGACCACATACATACACTGCGGCGGGTTACACAGAATACAGAGGAGGAGTATAACCAGCCACTATGCTTGGCGTTCGTGGACTATGAGAAGGCCTTTGATTCGATCGAGACCTGGGCGGTGCTTCAGACTCTCCAGAGGTGCCAAATTGATAACGGATATATCGAAGCGTGGAAGTGTTTGTATGGAAACGCCACCATGTCAGTCCGCCTCCAGGATCAGATCTTGAAGCCTATCTGACGGCAGCGGGGAGTCAGACAAGGCGATGTCATATCGCCAAAGCTGTTCACCGCTGCGTTGGAAGACGACTTTAAGCTTCTGGACTGGAACAGCCGCATACTTGATGTGTGTTGTTCTGAAACGTATCTGGAGTCACTGAGTACTCTCCCCCAGGTTTTTGGTGATATCAGGTCTGATAAATAAGATATATGTATATTATTTGTGTTATAATAAAATCCCAGCCGGGGTTTAGACGTTAACCATAAATATATAGAAAGATTCTATTTGAAAAGTGCTCTGCTGGATATATTAAAACTCATTTCAGAAACTGTGAGACTGCCTGAGACTAGGATATTGCGCTGTCAACATATAATAATGGTATTTTACTTAAATTTTGTAAAATAGAATAGAAAAACACTGTTTATTGGGCAGACTCTTTTTCTTATTGCCATTTTGAAGTTTGCCAATTGCCAAGTTTGAGGAAATAAAACAAATGTCTTATTTAATTTCGCTTTTCCTAAATTGCTACACATTCACGCCGAACGAGTGTTTGAATGTATCTGTATTATGTACGTCTCTCTTTCCACTGTCAAGCAATCTCTATTTATGTCTGTGATTCTTTTGATGACATAATAATATGGATCAAGTGACGATCAAGTGGCTGACATTGGCTTATTTTTATTCCGACAATTTGAAGTTCTTTTGGGTGTCGAATACAACTAAATTGCATTCGAAATTGCTGACAGACCGTAGGACATCACAACGTTTGTTGATTTGCTTTGGGTTTGGATTAGCCGGTTGTTAATGGACTTGGAGTCCTTGAGCGAAAGTATTCCCCGAGTATTATTCTATTGTATTCTCCTATACGATGTTTCTGCAAATCAATTATACACAGTCATCTGCAGGACATTGGCCGACTCTGTTTTAGAGCCAAATGGTACTCTCCGCCGCGATGGCAAGCGTCCTGATGAAATGGACCCATATGGCTTGGGCACGGGGAAGGACACTGGTTTGGGACGCCAAATATGAAGATATTAATCTATACGATCACAGATAAATAATGTATCCACCAGGGGCGTGCATTTTTTCCAGCAAGGTAGGTACTGCTTGCTACGTATATGCAATCTGTCTGTCGTAGTTAGTAAATTAACTTTATCTACACCTATGCTTTAAATGCTCTATTAAAGATTCTGAAACAGTTAGCTTATTGCGAACATTAAAACACCCAATGTTCTAATAACCATTACATCATCCAAATGAGTGTTGTAATGTTGTACTGAATTTCATAACAACACTCTTATTTTTTTTTCAAACCCTTCATGCTTAAAGAGTTTTTACAGACAGCCACATTCTTATTGCTCGATGCGTGGTATCTGTATGAATTTCAAAATAAGAACAATTTCGTTTACTCGCGTTCCACACTACCAGAACGCCGCGCGCCGTAAAAAAAAAGTAGGTTATTCGAAACCCCGCCATTCTTCTTCGATATTTTTATTGTTTTGTTTACAAAAATGAGCGATTCATTTTAAACGCTGCAAAAGAACAAAATATTCAAGTGAATTTAATTTATTGCACTATACAAAATGTAAATTACTACAAAAATAAATAATTGTTTTATTAATACTTCGTTTATTTGTATATAATCAGTAACGGATGATATTAGGTTACTACTAGGACTGGCTGTTTTAATATTAGCAGTAAGCTAACAGTTTCAGAATCTTTTAGAGGATTCATATTCTGGGTGTAGATAAAGTCTTGTATGCAACTGTTGATAATTAGGTATTAAAACACTCATGTGATACTATTATCACACTCGGCTTCGCCTCGTGAGATAAATCCACATTCGTGTTTTGATGCCCCTTATTACACAACAGTTGCATAAATAACTATAAAACTAGTGCTATATTTAATTAGGTTTATAACGAGGTAGGCACTGCCTAATTGCCTATATGATATGCACGCCCCTGGTGTCCACTATGCGCTATAGTTACTCACACATAGGTACAGGCGATGCTGAATAAATCAATTTAAAAAAGTCTGTGAGAGCTTAGCTATGCAGTTTATTTCCAAGTAATAATACTCTATTTAATCTGTTTTCACAAAACCGTGACAAAACTAATAAAGGTATCCAGTAGTGTCTCTAATCACACTAATAACAACCACCGGTTCTGCTCTCTGATCACAAGAATTGTGATTATACAGGGTGTTACACTTTACCATAGGCCCCGATATTTACGTAGAGAAAAATATATAAAAGTATAGGATGTATTACTGGCCACGATGAATTCGATTATAACTTAGTGCATAACAATATTTAAATCATAAGATCATATTATAACGTTGACGCGTTTAGCAAATTAGTCACAATTTCTCGTACAAATCTGAAAGAGCGACGATATCACAGCATGAATCTATCACAAATCACGTTTTTTGTTTACAATAACTAAGCTTGTGTATCTACTTACCCTTAACATAAACCGCATAATGATACCTCGGCGAATATAAACACAAGTGGCTATAGCAATTCAAGTGGCCGCACCGGGTTTGGCGCCAAAACAGCTGAGCGGGTGGCGTCAGAGCATAGATTAGGTTAGGGAAGTTAGAAAAATTTCGCGATAGTAAAAGTATGTTGTTCAGTTATATTTCAGCAGTGTCAGTATATTGTCACCCATCCTGTGTGTTATCGTGCTACATTAGTTACTATTTTAAGTACTTAAACATCATGTTCTTATAAAAGGATTGTATTCATTGGCGCTGATTCACTTGGTGTTAATTTATGGAGTGACGATCAGTTACGTGGTCAAAAAAAGGCGAGTTGGCGTCTTTCATGCTTGGTGTACTCAGAAAGGCAAGACAGTACTTCACAAGACGCCTATAACTCTATAAGGCGCAAATCTGACCTGACTGTTACATCTCCTTAGTACCTTAGCTCCTTCCATTTGTTTGCATACAATAAAGTGCGGCTTGAATCATCGGCGATCACTTTATATCCGATCGGCTTGATTCTTTGGCGTTACGTAGAGATGTGGGATCTCTCTGCATATACCACGGAGAGTGCTTAGAGGAGAGACATAACGTCAATCTGTGATAAAAATGTTGACGTCTGGCATGTTGTGTATTACAACTAGCGCTGATAATTCGATATAAATAATTATTAAAATGGACTGTACTCCTTAGATCCCTACCTCAATGTGCAAAATCGGGACAAAGATAAAATAGTGAGCACTAACCTTAAATTTCCTCACCTCTTCGTGCCTCGGATCTAAAACCTAAACTTCCAAGTCGATGCACGGCACTCGTAGCTCAGTAGAAATTCGTCACGGACTTAAAAAGGAGACTTATGAATCGAAACCGTTACGTAAGACCCAACAATAGAACAAGGGGGTTTTCAAAGTGCAAAGTGGCAGCACCTCTTCTTCGCAGTGGTCGGACGCGGACTCTCGACTCATGTGTGTCGTTCGGATATGCTGGTGGGCGTTGACAGCTGTCACTTCGACAAGATGAGGGTAGTTAGAAAATATAACTTTAGCCGTCATTTCTATCCACTACCGTCATTTGCACATTGATCGAACACTTGCGTTTTGCGGATTGCTCAACTTTTTAGTTCGCAAGACACACTTTGTGAAATCAATTACCAGCTGCTGTTTTCCTGAACATCGGTTCGACGACTAAGGTACAAGCTTCGAGCATACTCCTTACATTAAAGACAGGCAACGCATCTCTTGATGGGTTGGGGCGATTGCTTTTTTTATGAAAATAAGGGACAAGATGGGCAGGACGTTCAGCTGGTGGTAATTATGCCCTGCCCATTACAATGCAGTGCCGCTCAGGATTCTTGAAAAAACCCCAAAAATTCTGAATGGCACTACATCTGCACTCGTCACCTTGAGACATAAGATGTTAAGTCTTTACCACTTCCCATCACTTGAGCCTGTTTGCCAATTCTTACACAAAATGAAACATAATTTCACTAGTAATATTACAAAAAATTGTTATTTTTGAAATGATATCCCTAACGTCTGGGCTTAATGATTATACATTCATCAATTTGGAACCAAAATTTAAGGACGATGTGTAGAACAAACTTACCAAGATTTGCGAACCATGTGTTACTCGAACGGTTAGCTCAGTTCGTAAGAGAACTCGGACGGAAAACGAGAGGTTGCGGGTTGGAGTCCCACATCGTTCCTAAATTTTGGTGACTTTATTTGAATAATGTAATATTCCATCTTAACGAGATAATAGAGAGAGAATACTTAAAAATAAGTTATTACATACAAATCTAAACACAGTTAATAAATGTTAAGTCACCCTGTATACTGTCATCTGTTCAGTAGCGTATCAAATGGTGTTTAGTGCCTGTCATTCGTATCCCAGGTCTCTCACAATCAAAGATGTTTAACATCTATTAGATTGGTTGGTAAAAAATATATAATGAGTGATTGACAGCGTCCGTTACGATGTTCTGTGCTCGATAATTTGACAGAAGCGATAGCAACTCGGCTCAAATTTAAATAAAGTTAAAAATAGCGTGTGTGTGTGTGTACTTATGTATTTACCAGTGGGAGGCTCCTTTCCGAGGCACCGGATGCCGGCTATATTATGGGTATCCTAACGGCGCCTATTTCTGCTGTGAAGCAGTAATGTTGAAGCTTTACTGTGTTTCGCGCTGAAGGGCGCCGTAGCTAGTGAAATTACTGGGCAAATGAGACTTAACATCTTATGTCTTAAGTTGACGAGCGCAGTTGTTGTGCCGCTCGGAATTCTTGGGGTTTTTTAAGAATCCCGAGTGGCACTGCATTGTCATGGGCAGGGCCAATCAATTACCATTAACTGAACGACCTGCTAGTCTCGTCCCTTATTTTCATTAAAAAAAATGTACACACACAAAAAGTATACTTCTTTGGTGTAACAAAACTATAATCCTTAAAAAACGTAGGTATAAAAAAGACCCCCGTCCCGAAAGAAATGATAACTTAAACTACTCTTAACTGAACTATTTAATATTTAAATTATTTAACTTGACAAACGCTTCGGTTATAACTAAAATTTTATGTATATTAATATGATGATGTTTCCTTACATCATGTTTCCTCAACATGTTATTTATGGACGAAATCTTTTTTTGACTATAAAATTTATTTAATTCTAAGTTACAATTCTTGAATATGTATATTAAAATTTTGTGTATGTACATTATTATTAAAGTATCACTATTTAATCCTATAAAAGTAACAAACCGTTAGAGTGAGAGAGGAGCCTGCCTACCACTGCCGTATGCGTGAGAGAAAGGGAAGCCACACAGACTAGCGTCGTAACGAGTCACGCGTTACGAAGCGGTTTACCTTCCCATAAGAAGTTATCACTTCAAATATATTCCTCGTGCTATTTTATTGTTACAAAGAAGTAAAATATAATAAATGAAAATATTATTATACCGCATAATTTACTTAAACAACGATTATTTGAATATCTTTAAATTATTTTTATACAATTAAAATGAAATATTGTAAGCTTATTTTACACTTATACACATAAATTTATTTATTTCTCTTCCTTTGGTTGTGCAGTAGATTTATTGTTACAACAAAGTTATGGTAAATGAAGTACCTACCTATGATACAAATGGTCTAGTTGATCAACAGTTAATTTATTTATTTATTTATTTATTTAAGGACATCCAGTTACAGTTACACTAAAAGTAATCTTAAAATAAGTAAATGTCTAAATAAAATTGTAAGAGCACTGAATATAGGTGCCACAACATGCAAATCAAGTAACAAAATATATCAAGTACATTAAGTTCCAAACTACATGAACTATTATTATCTACTACATTCAAAAATACTTACTATTAATATAGCTTAAGAATTATAACTAACTTAAATACTATTTAACATTATTCAAAAATTTCCGAACAGCAGTCTTAAATGCAATGGGTGACGTGTTAAATATGTCTACAGATACATCGAGAGAGTTATATGTTTGGCTTAGTCTAGATATAGGAGAGTGTATTTTCAGATTAGTACGAGCTAACGGCAAACGCAAAAGACCCAGGGGTTTATATGGTAATCGGCGAGGAACTCTAAAAGTGAAAGATTCAAGCAATATAGGGCAATCGACAAAACTTCGCAGTACTTTGAACAAGAATACCATATCTGATAATTGACGACGAACTGATAGGTTTTCCACTTTAAAATAATTCAGTCTTTCGACATATGATTTATGGAGTTTGTGTAGACCAACCGAATATGACAGGTGTCTCAAAAATCTTTTTTGAATTCGCTCAATGCGTAATTGGTGAACCTTATAGACTGGTGACCACACAACACTGCAGTATTCTAAGGTACTCCGCACAAAGGCGTTATAAATAATAATCTTAGTGAGCGGGTTTTTAAAATACTTACAATTTCTTAATATGAAACCAAGAGTTCTAGAAGACTTAGCTACGATTTTGTCAATATGTGGGAGAAATGTCAGTTTATTATCGAAGACTACTCCTAAATCACGAATGCAATTTACCTCTTCCAATGCTGTTCCACAAAAGTGTTACCGGGATTCAATGATGTTATGTTCGCGTGTAAATTTTATATGGTGACATTTCGAGGCATTTAATAACATTCCATTCTCCGAACACCAACTCGACAAACTTGAAAGATCTTTCTGTAGCAGTTCAGTATCCTCAGAGGTTCTAATCACTCGGCAAAGCTTGAGGTCGTCAGCAAAGAGAAAAACTTTGCTATTACTGAACACAGATACTATGTCATTAATGAACATGTTAAATAGCCAAGGGCCTATGAGCCTTGTGGAACACCTGAGATTGATGTGAATGTATTCGATTTATAGCCTTTCACTACCACGTATTGCTGTCTAGTCGATAAGTAAGAGGCAAACCAATTTAGGGCTGCTCCAAAGATACCATATTTTTCTAGTTTTTTAATTAGTAGTCCGTGGGGCACGGTGTCGAACGCCTTTGAGAAGTCTGTGTATACAGAATCTACTTGGTGGGATGAATCAACCGCGTCGACAAGATACTGAAGGTAGATGACGAGGTTCGTATTGGAAGATCTTGCTTTAACAAAACCATGCTGTTCTAAACTGAGCGATTGTTTGAAATGTTTTTCTAAGTATGGACTTATTAAAGCCTCGAAAATCTTAGCAAACACGGGTAAAATGGAGATGGGTCTATAATTCGATGCCTCCACATGATTTCCATTCTTGTGTATTGGGACAACTTTAGCAGTTTTCCAAAGTGATGGGAAAATACCTGTTGCTAGGGATCTATTAAATATGAGATAAAGTGGAAGACTTAGGACAGAACAGCAGCTTTTCACAAAATAAGATGGGATACCATCCGGCCCGGGGCCTTTGTAAGGGTCAAGTCTTTTTAAGTATAGAAACAATTTTGATCTAGATATATGCAGATTACCTAAATTGTTATTATGGTTATTACCAAAAGTTTCGTTACTCGTTGTTAAATTATACCCGGTTGAAGAACTGTAAACTGAGGAAAAATGTGATGCAAAAAGATTACAAATTTGAGTTCCATCTGAAGCAGTAACATCTTTGTGTATCATTTTATGAGGGTAATGGTTAGACGTACCACGTTTCTTATTCAAGTAGGACCAGAAATATTTTGGGTTGCTACCGATACTCTCTTCAATATCTTGGATGTATTTGTTGTAGCAAGAGATGGTATATGTTTTGCATCTCTTGTTTAAAATGTTTAATTCTATTTCGTCCAGAGGGTTATGATATTTTCGGAAACGGTGTAGAACTTTTATCTTTTCTTTAGTCACTTTTATCAACGCTTTAGAAAACCAATGCGGATGGGTACTATTCCGAAGTTTTGTCTTTGGTACAAATTCATTTATTACTTTATTTAATATACAATAGAAGCGACCAACCATTTCATCTACATCTCCACTATCCGAAAATTCACTCAACCAATTTACTTTATCAAGTTGGTCGATAATTTTCTGATAATCTGCTTTTAGGAAATTATATCTAACTTCCCCAAAATTAGCCCTAAGTTCCTTATATTTATCATTTAAGTAAACTGATATATCCAGGGGAACATGGAATGGGTCAATTTTAACTAGTGGATTATGTGATGCATTTACTTTGATGTTAGGCATATAACTTAAAACTAGGTCTAAAATTTTCAGCTGGTTATTGGTTTTATTATTATATTGAAAAAGATTATTAAGAGAAACAAAATCAATTAGGAGATGACCCAACGAGGAACCGTTATTAGTTATTGAATCAGTAGATCCAGGAAGAGGCCAACTAATAGAGCGCAAGTTGAAATCGCCAATGACGCAAACATTATGTATATTTTCGGAGACATGATTAAAATTATCTGTGAATTGTTTCAATATATTTGATTTAACTGGAGACGGAATGGACACAGCACAAATATGAATTACGATGTTTTTAGAAAGTTCAACTTTGACCCAGAGATCTTCACATAAGCTCTCATTGTCCTTTAATCTAGAAGAGCATAGTTTATTTGAGACTGCTATCAAAACTCCTCCACCATCTTTAGCTGAGTGGAAACCGGAACTCTCGCGATCGCGCCTATATAATTTATAACGATTGTCAAATAGTTCGTTGTCGTATACTCCACTGTTTAACCACGTCTCCGTTAGCACTAATATGTCATAATCTAAGCATGCAATATTACAAAGAATATCATGAGTCTTAGTCCGAAGACCTCTAACATTTTGGTAGAATATTTGTAATCGATCGAATTTTATAGCTTAAATCACCAAAAGAGCTTCTAAATGAGGCAACTACTGAATTTTATCTAGTCTATTTAATGTCAGAGTGTCGGATTTGCGTGACGGTATGCGGGCGTATCACAAAAATTCACTCTGATAAATTTTCCTTCCTACAGGAGGATTAACCTAGGTAGTGTACTCTCGTTCTCCCGACATTTACGTTTTCGCGCTCTCGGCCTTTTTAGCGAGTTTGACCTCGACTACTTGTCTAATATATAAAATTCACGTGTCCTGGTGTATCTTACCAAACTCCTCTGAAACGGCTGAACCGATTTGTAGGAAATTTTCTGTGCATATTGGTTCGAGAATCGGCCAAAATATATTTCATACCACTAAATGATAAGGGTTACCCATCCTAAATATCTTTTTTCATTCTTTGACAAAAAAAAATATTTTTATTTTATTATGATTCAACATTAAAAAATACATACAATTTAAAATTTTCACCCGTCTACTGATCGTAGACAGCAGCTATTTTTGTATCGCGATTTTTATATTATTCTGTTCCGTCTACAGATCCGCAATAGGGTTTCAAGATGGCCATAAAAGGCATAAAAGTCTATTTTTTGTGCCTCAAAAATGTTAATTATTGAATTTTTTCATCACTTTATATGGCGATACAACGTTTCCTGGGTAAGCTAGTTCTATTATATATTCTTTGCCTCGACCAAAAATTGGGTGATATCTCGCGAGCTTAACGAGATTGCACTCTACCGGCCGTTCCCAATATTCAGTCTTTCTCTTACTTGAGATAAAAATCGTATCTATCATTGACTTTTCTGTACCAATGAACTTATCGACGGTAACTCACATCCGTACACGCTGTCTGTCAATGGGACGACGTATAGCTTACCTACCAGCGATAGAAGTTTGTATGGAAATTACAATTCACGCGCCTCAATATAAGGCGATAAGAATGTCTTATCGGGTATATGGGGCCACCTTCAGACTATTGACAGCTAATTACTGACAGTAGAAGGTAGTAATTTATCTCTATCTGTAGATAGTATATTGGGAACGGCCGTTAGAGTGATATGATCGATATTTGAAGAGTGATGACTTTTTTTAATGAAAATAAGCAGGACGTTCAGCTAATGGTAATTGATACGCCCTGTCCATCAATACAATGCAGTGCCGCTCAGGATTCTTGAATGACCCCAAAAATTCTGAGCGGCACTACAACTGCGCTCGTCACCTTGAGACATAAGATGTTAACTTTATTAGTTATTTAGTGCAAGTCAGGATGAAGTACAAAAGTTACAATAGCATTCAAATGAGTATAACAATATTCATTAACAATAAATTTAGAAACATTAATTCCAAGTATCTTTATTCTTTACCATTCAAATAATCTTTGACATTATAAAAGGCCTTAGATGTTAATTTACTTTTTACGATACATTTAAATTTAATTGGTAATATTTTAAAATCATTTGAGAGTTTATTATAAAATATAACACAATCCACTTTAAAATATTTAACAATTTTACGGAGCCTAGTATATGGAATTGCGAGTTTATGTTTGTTTTGAGTATTGACATTATGAACATCACTATTCTTTTGAAATTATCTAATATGTTTATGAGGTTCTCGTATATGTACTGGCTGTCTATTGTCATAATATTAATTTCTCTTATCTTTTCATATAATAAAATCCTATATTGTATATACGTAGTTACAGAAGACTTTTAATTAAATTAGTCAAAGAGAGATATATCATTTAACATTACATTTTGTAAACAAATTGCGACGTGATAAAATGCGTATAGCACTTTCGAAGCTCATTATCTATCATTGTGAAACCGTGAAACAATTCCCGGCGTATGAAACTCAAACACTCCAACGTGAACGCTTACAATTAACAAGTTTAATACGACCACAGTCAGGTAACTAGCGGTATTTATAGACCTTTACAAACACGTTAATGGGGCAAAACGCTCGAAGCCGCCGCCCGAAAGCCATTAAGTTCAAAACTCTATAAGCGTCATTGTTTCAGTGCTTAACTAGGAAAATAAGCTGAGTCGCACGGGGCCGCTTTGGCCGGCGCACAGAAGCGACCTCTAATATTCATAAGTCAATTTCCTGCCCCATTAATACGTAACGAAGTAGCGCAAATGGCGTTATCGCTTGTGCGCGATTACTTGCCCGCTCTCTTACATAATTCAACGTATTAAACGAAATTGTTTAAACCTTATTGCTCCATTACGTTCCTCCACCCAGGGAACGCCTCGTTTGCTCCCGCCAATCCGCTTCCAAGATCTCCCGGCCCCCACGTTATCCCACTTCTGACGTCCGCCCCTGCGTTCAGTTTACAATGTTGCGTCGCCGTTCGCCGTAGACGAACGCTTCGTGAGTGGATTACAGTGCGAACTCTTTCCACAATTATAGTGTTGTAGACTTTGGACATTCAAATGACGGTTTAAAACAAAGCGTTGCTATGACGATGCTTGCGATGGCTCGGGGTTCCGACGAGAGGAGAGAAGAAGACGTAGAGGCTGAAGGAGAAGCTAATGGAGAGGTGGATGTAGTAGGAGTTGAAGAAGCAGCGCCTGTAGATTTAACTCGTCGTTTAGGTTTGACGCGACCGCCTGAAAGGTCGGCAATAGCGTTTTCTGTGGAGAATATCTTGGACCCGACGAAGTTCACTGGGCGGTCGGAAGTCCCGCTGAGGTACGACGAGACTTATTGGAGGCCGCACTATGATAGGGAAGATTGTGATTCAGGTGAGTTTTACAACATTGTAAGAGACTTTTAACTTGTAAAAAATAAAAGATACTTATTTTATGTATCACAAGAATTCTTCCGCTCTACTACTGATTTGTAGGTATATTTTTACTTTATTGTTACATTTATCTATACGTATAATAAGTTCGTAATTCGTAACAAATTATATACAGTATATATTTTTTTCTATAAACAATAGCGAAACCAAAAAAGTAAAAATAGAATTTTCGTCTATTTGTCTGTATAAATGTCTGGGCAAAATGCAAAAGCTACGGAATAGATTTAATTCCAATTAAGCATGAATATTAGTATGAGATTGGGATAGCATATAGGCTACATATTAAGGTATAGGCTATGTGCAGGTAACATATTTTTTGCTGCATAAATTGTCCTATTTCGCGATATCGCGGGCTTCAGCTAGTAACAATATAAACTACTAACTTAATATGGTTAATAATATTGTTTTAACTTCACAATATTTTTCTGTGATGAAAGTATATAATATTTTTATAAGTACCGCTTAATACACTTATTACATTGAAACACAAGATGTTTTTTTCAATTTTATTATAAAATACTTTTTGTAGGTCTTATAGGTTAACAATACAATGTCGCGGATTTTGATGTATCATACTAAGAATTCAATACTATTAAGTAGAAAAACGGCGTATACGACTACGACTTGCTTTAAAAATAATTCTAACTCAGTGCATATAAAGCAAGGCTTATAAGTAAATACTCATCGATACCGTGGCATTCATGTAGTGAAATAATTGTTGAATTCGCTTCAGTAGTTACCAAACAAAGAAACTTATAATCATTTTCCCTTTATAATATTAGAAGCAATAGAAACTAAATAATGTTGAGTCTATAATCAAACTTTTATTGAACATCCACTCATAAAAATTTTCCTTACGCTTGATCCTAAATAGCTACAGTAGTCTCCAGATTCTGTATAGGTACAACTTCAATATTTAAACCTCAAAACCTATAGTTAAATCTAGAGTTCCTACCTTGCTAGAAAACCAATGCACGACCCTGCTTTTAGGTAACTAAGGTCCTAAAGAATCATTGAGAGAAAAAATTAAAGATACAAACATCTTGACTGTTGCCTCTCAATATATTCTTGATAATGTTGTATTTGTACATACAAAGGCTGTGATAACCATAATGTTGACACCAGGAACAAATATAAACTTATAATGCCTACTACTCGGCTATCGTCGAGTTATCGGAGTTAATAAGTCTTTTGTGGGGCCCTGTATGTGCTTCTTAATGATACCAATGATTGGGAATTGAGCGACCACCCATTGTAACATTTAACAATTACATAGTAACCATGTATTTATATAAAAAAAAATCCCGCTGAGTTTGTTGCGCCCGTTCTTCTCAGGTTTGGTATACCTTTTTGGAATAGGTTGTAGTTTTTGAATTTCAATAAGAGATTTTATGTCCTATTGAACACAAATATTTGAATTTGAATTTGAATGTCCCATACCCAAATGGTATGGGACAAACGGGACCCTATTACTAAGACGCCGACCGTCCGTCCGTCACCAGCCTGTGTTTGTTTGTGTGAAATGTTTTTATCCAAGTAAGATTTTAAATAAGTTATGGAACGTCAAAATCTACTTTTAATAAATTTATAACACTTATCTTTTGCGCGGTATTTTACTAAAATATAATATACTACTTACTATAATATAATAGTACAAAGAAACAGTAAAAAAAAAATCCTAAATTACCTTTGATAAAATAGCTTCCTTTAAGTACGCGAGTGAAATAATTTTTGGTCAATTATTAATAATCTATTTTTCAACATTTCTTGACAACTGTTTGAATAATCAAAATCAAAATTCAAGTCAAGTCAAGTCAAGTCAAGTCAAGTCATGTCAAGTCAAGTCAAATGAACTTTATTCATTTAAAGTAAGCGCTTTTACATAGTCACTACAAATATTTCTTTTAAATTACTGAATTTACCATAATGTTCGTAGAAAGTTGAGCTTGTGACAAGAAAATATAAGAAACTCTACGGCCACTCTTTTCAATCAAATAGAGTATTCTACAATGGCTGTAATATAATATAACAAATTAGTTAGTAAGGTGCTGCATTAAATATTATACGAGTCGTGTTTCTATAATTTAAATATTTCATAAAAAGTAATACAGAATTATCTGTATAAATATAAACTACCGTATAATGGATGCATCGAACTTTAGAGCTTGAATTCATTGTTTGTATAAGGATGTTTCGTGAACATGATGGTCGTGATTACTGTCACAATTAATTATTGCATTGAATAAATACAATGATTTATTAACTATAACAGGGCTACCTAGCAACACAAGCAGCACCCGTTCACGAGTTGACGCAAAAGTTCACGTCTGTCAAAATATGACACTTATGAAAATGACATTACATTTCACAACATAATAACCTCTTTGGAAAAAGTCAAGCCTTAATAAGAAAGTGTGGTATGGAACTCATTGTGGCTTCATTTACAGCTTCAGCATATTTCAAATTATTTAAAATACTATGTACGCTTCGCTGAGTGGGTATTGGCCCATTTTGTGAAGAAGCGAAAAGCTTTTGTAATGTGTAATTAATAAAATACCAAGGTTGGGTTGCACCGACTAATTTTAGCAATAACAAACCTGTTAAAGTACCAGTTAGGCAATTTTTAAATGACGTCATTACTTTAACTGTTTACAGTAACCGTCCAATCTTCGTCGTTTAAATCTATTGTTAATGTTAAATAGCTAAATAGCGACCTGTCGAAAGTTTCAAATAAATATTGGAAATTGACTTAATATTTCACTTCATAACTATGCCAAGGAGTTTGATGGTACAACACATTCAGCAGTCTATGTTAAAGTCAGCGTAACTGTTAACTTTTAATTAAACCTTAACTATAAACTACTGACTAACTCGACTTGACCCAATAGTAGGCATAGTAAGTTTATGCTTATTTTTGGTGCTAGCATTATGAAATCACAGTTTCTAGCAAATTCGCTAATATCCCCATGAACGTACATAGGTACGATGATAAGTGTAGGTATGTTCGTACCTACACTTATCAAGAATATATTGAGATGCAAACTATATTTCTTTAAAAATTTTCTGTTAATTATTATTTAGGACCTACGTTATAAATAGCGCGAATAGCCCTCTTCTGCAGCACAGAGATAGTATTAATATCGGCCCCTAACAATATACTATATGACATAATACTATGAAAATAACTACCTAAAGTAAGCCAGTCGTGCCGCATCTATACTTATAACAATGATATTTAAAATTAAAATTTTAAACTTTTATTTTTAAGGTTTAATACTATAATAACATTGACTTATAATAAGTTTATGTACCAAATACCTATGCGATGCGAAATCTTTCGATACCTTTTAAACACATGCGTGCACCATGGACGAGTCCGTGGCGTGTACAAATTATTAATAATTACAAATTGAACAATTTAAATCGAAATTCAATTATCGATAACGTTCATTATATTCCAATGTGGTACATGCGTTCGTCCTTTTTTTGCGTCTGTGAGTGAGGTCGATATTATAATTATAATACTGACGTTTGTATTTTAATATTAAGAAAAGCTAAAAAGTATTTAATGTGGTGTCAAACAGTTCAATAACAATGCGATGACTTCGCAAAACCCCGCATATGATGTTTGAGCGACGCGGACGACGGAGTATAAAATGATTTATTTATTGATTTTAATATATTACCCACGTTATATTGTTATGGGATTGTTTAATGTAAAGTTGACGAGAGTTAAAGAATTAAAGCGTTAAAGAATGACGATTTTTGTGTTATATTTGTGTCAATAATTGTTGCGTATTTTTAATTTGGATTAAAGATCCCACAAAATTGTACCTATGCATAAAGTTATAACTGATATAACTTTATACCCTGAGAATAAACCAAGAATATAATCTTTACAAATGGACATTTTGCTTACGATTGGTTTATTCGGACCTTAGGTCATTAATACGTCTAGATACTATGACAGCAGTGAAAACGTCGAAAAAAATTGAGTTTAGAGTTAACCTCTATTTTGAGCAATGCGCGCACACCAGTAAAAGTGTCATACAAATCGCGACTGTAAGACTTAGCTTGTCACGCACACTAAGGTAATAGAGACTTTATCTAGAATTCTAGACGTTTAAAAATGTAACTAAAAACTAAATCTATTAAGCTGTTGATTTAAAGAGTGGCTCAGATTTTTCCACTTCGCCTTATTAAAGCTCAGCGTTTTGTAAATGGTTAAATATAAAACTTTTGACATTCATTAATCTGATTTCTATATAAAACAAAATGATTATTTTTCAAGAGTTGTCCACGCGGATGGCAGTGATCATTTGCCACCAATTGACCCAACTGACCCGCTTGTCTGTCTTTGTAACCCAAAAAAAAAAAATACGCTAGCTCTTCGACTACAAATGTCAAATCACTGCGTCTACGCAATTTAATCGCCCATTTATCATTCGATAGACATTAACTTCCTTTCCATTCCCAAAGTCCGTATTTTTTTTGTCGAACAGTAGCGATAGCAATTCAAACAAATTAATACCCAATTGTGAACTTGATTGCCTTCGTGACATATTTATTAAAACGAGTGGCGATTGTTTGAGAATATTATCACCTTTATCACATATACAATAAGGGCTACGTTAGCTGGTCATTAATGTGTCAATTCTTGAAGACTCAATTTAGTACGTGATGAAAGGGATATGGTCTAACAATCTATGGCGGAACAGAAAGCAATTTGTTTGGTTATTTATATCTAAATGGTGCGAATTTAAATATTAGTTCCGACAGAGATTTCTTTTGATCTAAGTGAGTTTTTTTTAGTAACAACTCATTTAGTGTAAGAACTCAATTAAGTTTTTTGTTCGGTACGTTGATTGAAAATTTCTCGGTTGAACATTAAATTAAGAAAAACTTTTAAATTATCATTAACTATTAACTTCAATATAAGGATCCTTGAGCTTCTTGATATTTCAACTCTGTTGCAAGTGGGAGGCTCCTTTGCACAGGAAGCCGGCTAGATTATGGGTACCATGGTACAACGGCGCCTATTTCTGTCGTGAGGCAGTAATGTGTAAAAATTTCTGTGTTTCGGTCTGAAGGGCGCCGTAGCTAGTGAAATTACTTAGCAAATGAGACTTAACATCTTATGTCTCAAGGTACGAGCGCAATTGTAGTGCCGCTCTCGGGTGGCTCCATCTACTGGATCTACTTTACAGTATTTTTTATGAAAATAAGGAACGGGATGAGCAGGATGTTCAGCTAATTGTAATTGATACGCCCTACCCATTACAATGCAGTGGCGCTCAGGATTCTTGAAAAACCTAAAAATTTAATTGCGCCACCTTGAGACATAAGATGTTAAGTCTCATTTGCCCAGTAATTTCACTAGCTACGGCGCCCTTCAGACTGAAATACAGTAATGTTTATACATTACTGCTTTACGGCAGAAATAAGCGCTGTTGTGTGACCCATAATCTAGCCGGCATCCTGTGCAAAGGAGCCTCCCACTAGTGGTTCTTGGATAGCATTTACAAATGTAACGTAATAAAAATTTATCTTAAAATATTTAGTCGATATATATTGGTGATAATAGTACGTTTAGCTCTCGCTCAGCTTGTAAATATAAATTTGTTTTTAGTAAATTGTGGTAAATGGTATGGATGTCACAATCAATAATATTTAATTGTATAATAACCAAATCGTTCAAACAGTATGGAACCATGGAATCATAGATATGAATAAATTAAATATTTGCAAGTTACTGATAAATATTAGTTTATACGTCTGGATAGACTTTGACAGCTGTAAACTCGAAGAAAAAAATTGCGGCGATCGGTTAAACTCAATTTTCAACAAACGTACGCAAACTAACACAAAGTGAGGTAGCTTGTCACGCACACTAAAGTAGTAAACATGGACTGTTTTCATCGGTTGCCTGACAGCAAGTGGTTCTATTCAGACGAATTATTAATTATCTAAGATAAGTTATCACTTCATTATTAATTACAGCTTTTGCAAAAAAAATATCACCGAATAAAAGTATTAATGACCAACTTCATTTCTGAACGGAAGTACCTATGCCATTAATATTTCTATAAAATGGCGATAACAGAGTTGTTTTGTTGCAATGATTATTTTAGTTAATAGACAAAGTATGGTTCTCTTTGTATTGAAGTTGTAATTTATCAACTCATTTGTAATATTCACAAAAACAAATGGACGTATTTCATGAAAAACGTTCCAAGCCACAAACATCACATTTTAAGGATGTGGTGCTTAAAGTTTAATAAATATTAGTGTATTCCATACATGTGGTTTGGGCTACTAAGTCATGATGTCATTTCTTGTGATAATAGAGCTGCCATTTTTTGTCAGTCCATTAATGTGAAGTTTTGTTTTGCTTTCTTAACTCAATTTCGACATGGTTTGGAACGTTTTTCTGGAATTACGTCCAAATAATAAAACGTTATCACCCTTATTCATAATAGTCTGCTAACTTAAAGCATTGCTAATTCTCACTCTGTCTTCTTCTATTGACCTAAGTCAGAATGAGAAAAAACACTCCTTAGCGGCTGTTGTAAGTTAGCGGACCATTATAATAATCATAATAATAATAAGTTTTTATTATTTATTATGAATAAGGGGGTATTTCAATACAGCTGAATTAGTGATATTTTAATTAATTCCCTGTCAGACCCTATTCCGTTTGTCTATCAAATTCAACATTCTTATTCAAATTCAAATATTTTTATTCAAAATAGGATGTGAAATCACTTATTGAAAGTCAAAAAAACTACCACCCATTCCAAAATGAATGCCTCAGGCCTGAGAAGAATGGGCGCAACAAACTCAGCGGGCGTTTTTTTCATCAAAAATATGTTTTACAATTATTAATGTAACAAAGTAACATTGTACAATTAAACTTATTATTTAATAGCCTGAGGGCGGTCGCTCCATTCCCAATCTGTGGTATCATTAAGAAAGTCATTTATGTTATAACCTTTACCACACAAACGTTTTTTAACAATTCTTTTGAATAACGTAATACTTTTGTTTTGAACATTTTGGGGGATCTTGTTGTAAAAGCATATACATCGCTCCACAAAAGTCTTACTAACTCGACTTAGCCGAGTAGTAGGCATCATCAGTTTATGTCTGTTCCTGGTGTTAACATTATGGTTATGACAGTTTCTGGCAAATTCACTTATGTGCCTATGAACATACATTATATTATCAAGAATATATTGAGAAGCAACAGTCAAGATGTTAATTTCTTTGAATTTTGCTCTCAATGATTCTCTAGGACCTAAGTTATAAATAGCGCGAATAGCCCTCTTCTGCAGCACAAATATTGTATTAATATCGGCAGCGTTGCCCCATAGCAACATAATACTATGGAAATAACTAAAGTATACTAGTCTCGCCGTATCTATGTCAGTTAATTGTCTAATCTTTTTAACCGCGTATGCTGCAGAACTTAGTCTGTTCGCCAATCCTTCAATATGGGGTAATTGTAATATTCAAAATAGTATATAATAACTAAAACATATTATTAAAAGGAGTCCCTTGAGGCAAGGTTCCCAAGATACTGGCCGCGTTCCCCCTTTGAATAGCTAAATTAATTCTTTATCTGAGGTAGCTGCCAGCTCTTCGGTCTCCTGTGATGTCGACCAACCTTTTTGCTATTTCCTTAAAAAGCCTTATAGCGCTAGGACCCCGAATGGGACAAAATCATATTCGGAGCCTGTATTTGCATGCTTTAGCTTTTTCAACCGCTTCACAAGACGCACCAGCTCTGTTGATGGGAAGGGGCCAGCGTGTCTGAACAGGTTCACATCCCATACCAGTTCCCGGCCCATCTTCCATGGAAAAAAATCTTATTGGACCTCAAAAACTACCACCCACTCGATATATTCTATTTATTCATAATCCATTAAAGTTTATGTCTCAGACCTGAGTAGAACGGGCACAAGATACTCAGCGGGCTTCTTTTTTACTATAAACTTTTTTTATAAAAAATAAGGGACGAGACGAGTTAAGCTGATGGTAATTGATACGCCCTGCCCATTACAATGCCGCTCAGGTCTGAGGCAGTCTCTTTCGAGTGGGTGGTAGTTTTTGACGTTCAATAAGTGATTTAAAATCCTATTTTGAATAAAAATATTTGAATTTGAATTCATGAAAAGCCCCAAAAATTCTGAGCGGTACTACAACTGCTCTCGTCACCTTGAGACATAAGATGTTAAGTCTCATTTACCCAGTAATTACTACACACACTAACTACAGCGCCCTCCAGACCAAAAGACACTAATGCTTACACATTACTGCTTCACGGTAGAAAATGGCGCCGTTGTGGTACCCATAATCTAGCGTCGGTTGCGCAAATGCTATTCCTCTAATACAGGAGCTCCCAGTTCGATCCATAGACATATAATCTACTAGCGTATAGACAATCAAAATGTGCGAAAGAGAAGAACATCCCTAACGGCGATACAAAAAGATAGAAAAGGAAAACGAATCTATTGTTAAAGAAACCGTCTTTAGTACAGTAGATGTCTAGTTGTGGAAAATAGCCTGTGATTACTACGTAGTCGAGGTAATTATTTATCATCAAAGTAGCCCTAAAGACTGAAGCCGATTTTCTAGTCGATGTGTTGGAAGAGAGAGTGTGGGACATAAAGATAAGGAACAGAGTCAATAAAGATTACGATTAAAGATACAGGAAGATCTATTACGAGTTACTTCGTAATGTCTTCCGCGCAGTTTGCTTTCTAAAACATTTATTTTAAACAATTTTTTACCGTGAATCAGGAATCTGCAAGCATTATTATATTTCGGTTTGACGGGCGCTTTAGATAGTGAAATAACTGGGACTTAATATCTTATGCCCGCTTCAGACTCTCGCCTCCTAAAGGCTCTCGGCAGAAGACTTGGCGAGTGGAAGCGACAGTAGTGCTAGCTATCTACACTACCGGTTTGTCCAGTTGCCTGCTACGTCTTCTACAAAATGGATATGATTCAAGTGACAACGTTGGCTAATTCAAAATGATTGGTTCCTTTTGATATAATTCCATAAAATCATCAAATCGTTACTCCACTTCGTCAATAACAAAATGAGCGAGCGTGAGAGTGAGATTGATTGTCCGCCTCGTCCACTCGCGTCCTTTGACCACAGAACACTTTTACTCTAACGAGAAGAACGCCAACTTCATACTAATAAATGCAAAAACGATACTAGCGCCCGTGTGTGCCACCGGAACTAATCAGTAAAAAAGGCGGGAGATTTTGAATATTGCTAGGGAAGTTTAGGTATTTTACCTTTGCCTCGCGCCTGAAAAGCCGACATGAAGCTGAGCGATCGCGAGGCGAGACAAAGGAAGACGAGGGATAACCACATGAGACCTCACTCTCGCACTCTCTTAACTGATTTCACCATTCAATTAAATGGACTACATATCGAAGCCTTGGAGGCCTTTCCAGCATTGGACGTCTTCCGGCTGATGATGACATATCGACAATTAAGGCTACGTAATTAAATTTTATCAAACAAATAAATAAAGTAACTTTAAGACAATTAGAGAATTATAGTATCAAAAGGAAAAAATAATTATCACGATTGGCCACGAAGTATAATCCAGCTAAGTTTGAAAGCGAACAGTTGCTAAATACGTAGTGGATTCCGGCTATCTCTTTTATTTACAAGATTACAGCCGTCATATGTCAAAGTGTCAATGACTGCACACTTCATACAATCGAGTGTATAGCTCTTTTCTTTTAGATAATTTAAAGTCTAAAAGAAAAGAAAAGTCTAGATAGAGCTTCTTGCTGCTAGACAACCGAGCTGTGCGTGCATTGCTCAAAATTGTCACCCTCAATAATTTTCCACATGTCACAGTCTATCTACACGTAGAAATTATCTTAGAAGATACCCGTTATAATATCATTAATGATGATCTACGATGCTAAAGGCTTAAAAGTCATTTGATTAATATTTTTGATAATATTAGATTAACTAGGTATTTATAAATATTTTTAAAATTATGTATAGATTTAGAAAGATTTAAAATTAAGTATATTTTGCGCCTCTCTCTCCCCAAGAGAAGGTCGCCTTAGATGAAGGCTTGGAGGGCACTTGCCCAAAGCCAACCTCTGGTGGTGTTTAGTGGGTAGGCACTTAGGTTTTACGTGAGTCCCACATAACCAACGCAGACTTAGGCTGCGTTGGTATGCATGAGAATTCACCACCTCCCTCCCGTCGTTATCCCGGAGGGTAGCCCTTTCCCTTTATCTGGGCGCAAAAAATAAAAAATTAATAAAATTGCAATATCTAAATACAGATTCAGTTAAATCTGGATTATAACAATCAAAAATTGAAATATGAAACACTGATCATCAAAAATCACATTACACTAAACCGACATAATATCCTTTAAGGAACTTAAAGGGGCGAATAATAAGACACAGCGGGCGAGAAGGACACGCAATTTATGTCCGCTTGACCCTCGAAACGGCTTATTCACCTTTTATTTTTATTTGAGTGAGCAAGAAACAAATCTTAGCGCAAAAGGGATAATAAAATAATCGTTAGATTCGTTTAGACGAGTCTAATTTCACGCGTTGCTGCGCAAAGGGTGCGAGGAGTCTGTCTCGCTCTGACGCAGCGTGATCCGTAGCTGTGTCCTTGTTTAACATTGACCAATCGTCTGGGGTAGGTTTCTCAGTGATGTTGTTCGACTTCACTTACGTTTTACAGTATTTCTTTGCTGTAGATGATTTTAAAGGCCGGAAAATTTACATTAGATTGTATGAGTACGTCGCAAGAAATATGTAGGTAACCCTTTTTTTAAATTAAGTAATAATAAAAAAAAGATTTTGTGGTTTTATGAAACCACGGTAAACGTGAAACTTTTTTTCACATTATAGTTTATTTAACTATCAAATTTTGGAATAACTTTCCATTAAGGGTATAAAAATCGTTTTATCAATCTTAATTTTATACTTGGAAAATTGGAATGATAATGGGAAATAACAAAAGTAGACTAAGTCTCCAAGTAATATTTTTATTGAACTCTGTGTCTTACCCCTGGTTAAAAATATTCATTGAAAAGGATTACATTAAACACTGACAAACAGCATTTACATTAAATACTGACAAAAACAAACAAAATAGTGTGGAGTACTGGCACAAATGAGTAATAGTCTTATACACTACACGGTCAGCTGCTGCGAACTATAGGCGCCGCCCTGCCGTCACGCGACATGCAACACACAGACGAAAAAGTTTGAGACGATGTAATAAAAGTTTCACTTTAAAAATACTGGTGTTTAGAAATTGTAAACTTAAGGTTATGGGTATGTAAAGCGGTTTTAGTAAAGTTGTTTTATAGTGAGCTGACGTATCTCGAGTGGTTGAAGAATTTATCTTTCCAAAGAGACGCTACGCTTATGCATTAAACGACCACATTCCAGACATTATTACAGAATCTAAGCGCTCTGCAATCTGTGAGACCAAGGATGGGGAGGTGCTTGTTTAATCTGCAGTATCATGATGTATTAAGTATTGATTTAACAAGACTCCTTGGGACACCACTGAAGGGTTCAGGGTCAAATTGAGTGCTTTTAGTTCAATTCTTGCAAGTTCGTCAGCGCATTCCATTGCCTTCGATCCCTGCATGTCCTGGAACCCATCGAATTGTAACTTAACTTTGTTTATTTCTTCGGAGGCAAGGTACCCCAAGATGACAGATTTGCCGAATTTGGGGGCACTCTCCGAAGATTCCACAGCCAACGACAGATCCTGCCTTGGATTCATCAGTATACCATTTATGGCTTCCGTTTTTCCAAGTAATTTGGTTGTTTAACCAGTCCTAATGTGTGGAAAATCATGATACTGCAATAACTACTATGTCAAATGACTGTTTCATACTAAACTAAATTTCAATTTTTACTTAGGCAGTCCCGTCTCTTATTGCGTACTATTTACATCCTCTTTGGTGTAATGATCCATGCAATTGGATTGAAATATCGACTTCAAACGTATACAATATTAAATATTATAAATCCATTCTAGTTTTTTTTTCTCTAGCAATGAATTTGTTAGTCAATCAAAACAAATCTTATAACTATATTTACAATACTATGACTACATAAAATTAAAACTATCATTACGTGGAAGCGTACCAAGAATACTGGTACCAAAGCTATTCTAGCTTATCTAACTGCTCCATATTAACATGACCAAATGAGATGCTTCACAATTATTGTAATCCTAATTATGTTGGTAATTCCCCTTTTGGCTAGAATAATGACAGGCATTGTTGCCACAACCCAGTTCGAACAGTCAAGAAAAGTAACTATAGCTAGGGCTGCATACTTGTATTAGACCTAATATGGTATTTTTGTACCCAACAAATATAGTAAGACAGGGATTTAATAAAAAAAAATATATTTTAAATCATTTCTATGAATATGTTTTACTGCTCTAAAGTTTATAGGTTTTTATTGAAACGAACCCTTCGTAGCTACCATTACAATCTAATTTAAGCTGCAAAACACTATTATATATACTATATTAACTCTGATTTCATCAGACCGAAACTTTTTTTTCATATAAGAGGGGGCAAACGGGCAAGAGGCTCTCGAGATGGGGGGGAGGTGAGTCAACCGCCCATGGACATCCCCAACAATAGGTGTCAAGAAATGAATTGCCGGTCTTTAAAGTATGCTTTTTTCTTGAAGGTCCCTAAGTTGTATCTGTTCGGGAAAACCGCAGCCGGTAATTGATTCTAGCTATATTGTGTTCATCTTTCCACTTTGTTCATCACATTAAAAATGCGCTGTGTATGCTGAAAAATTTTGTAGTTTCGCCTATCATTTTATATTTTTAAAATAATAGTAGGTAGACATAGTATAGATGTAGTACGTAGGTTATAGACTCGAATAGTACGATACTATATGGGTATAGTAGGGTTGGCGATCCTAACTATACCTAACCGTGGCCTGAATCTTGTATTGCTTAAAAAAATATTCGAAAATTTGAACAGATATATTTTAATAGCAATATTATAATTTAAACAAGTCATAAATCACTTCGAACTCCAAACAAGCAAGTTTTCAAATTGTTCTCATTGTAATTCCGGGCGGTACCAAGCTCGGGTTGTTTTCACGTAATTTCGGGGTGTAATTAAAAAGTCAGTGCTGGCAACATTAAGTCCCTCGTTCACGCGACACTTTCACTTCCGCTGACTACATAATAATCAAAGGGTGATTATTGTTGCCAGTTTAATTTTAATATTGGGAGGATTCCGACATTTTTTTTGTTATTGCTAAATTTTAGTTAATTAATAATCTAACATAATGTTTATGGTTTGGTACCTTAATACTAAACAAAATTATGTAGGTACTTACTTTACCAGTGGGAGGATCCTTTGTACAGGATGCCGGCTAGATTATGGGTACCACAAGAGCGCCTTATTCTGCCGTGAAGCAGTAATGTGTAAGCATTGTTGTGTTTCGGTCTGAAGGGTGCCGTAGCTAGTGAATTTGCTGGGCAAATGAGACTTAACATCTTATGCCTCAAGGTGACAGTTGTAGTGCCGCTCAGAATTTTCGAGTTTTGCAAGAACCCTGAGTTGAACTGCATTGTATTGGCCAGGGCGTATCAATTATCATCAGCTGAACGTCTTGCTCGTCTCGTCCCTTAATTTAAAAAAAATCATATCTTTATGTATGAAACCTATCTATCCAATATCGCCTATTTATCTATCTATCTTTCTTTCTCAAGTGCGAGATGCACTTGCCTGCCTGTACTTTTTAAATGCTTTTTGTATAACAAACATTTATTTAACTATTAACTATTAAATACCAATAATATTATATAATAGTTAATAAAAAAAAAAACTAAAAAACACGCCAAATTGCAAAAAATACTCTTTGGTATTCGAAAATATCCTAATATTAGATAAATCTCATAAAGTTAAATTAAATAAAGAACAAATTGTATAAATATAAATTAACATATATTCGATGCATCTTCCTTTGTCTATTATGTCTAATATAATAATATTTTCACATTAATCTGTATTACTTTTCATAAATGTATTCAGTAATTTACTTGTGATAAACCAGCTATTGGTAATTTTAAAATAGCAGTGTATGAAGCAATATACCTATGTATGCACGTTAAGAATTATCGTTTATCAAGGGGCCCCGTCAAACTGTTCTAAATCTAAATCGCTTCAATATCGCTCAACATAACTGCGAACAAGCCTCCATTCACGAAATCACCGAACCAAGAATCCTTCCAAATTACATTTCTTCATTTAACAAATTGATGGACCCCTATTATCCTACATTCAAAAACCAAACTTATTAACAACACATTAGGTAGAAAATCCTAAAGCTTTTAGCTACATGAACCTCTTACGCCCAGAAGATAAAGTTGAGTGTAGGTAATGTTGTTATGTCAAGCGATTTTTAGCCTTAACGAGCAGATGTTAAGGTGTGTTTTGTTCTGTAATGGTGGAAGGGGTGCGGAAGGTTGTAATTAATAAACCTTCTCGATTACAAGTGCCTTAGTTTGAGGGGATCGAGAGTTCTGGAGTGCAAATTAAAGTGATAGAGTTTGTGGTTGTGTTCCTAAGTAATGGTAGCTTTGAAGTTTTAATGTTACATCTATACGATGTTAACATAATTATATATCTATATCTATTTCTATCAAAAGTTTTGCATCATAACTTTAGCAATAACAAACATGTTAAAGTACCGGTTAAGCAAAAAATGTTTTGCACCATTTGACAATTTTTAGATGACGTCATAACTTTAACTGTTAACCGTAACCTCCCATATTGGCCGATTAAAACTATTGTTAATGTTAAATAGCTACCCCCTTATTCATAATTGTCCGCTAACTTTAAACAGCCGCTTAGTAGTGTTTTTTCTCATTCTGACTTAGGTCAATAGAAGAAGACAGAGTGAGAATTAGCAATGCTTTAAGTAAGCAGACTATTATGAATAAGGGGGCTAAAATATAGCGACCTGTCATAATTTTCAAATAAATATCATTCCGCAGTCTACGTTAAAGTCAGCGTTACCTATAACAGCTAATATGATGCAACACAGCCTTAGTCTCGACATAAGTTCTCTTACAATAAAAAAATGCATTTATTCTATGATGACGTAATATATGTTTTTTTATAAGCCTATCGGAACTTACTGCTGGGCAAAGGCCTCCCTTGCTTTACTTCATTTATTTTTATATTTCATTCGCGGTTCTGTACCAGCTTCGACTAAGTAGGTCTTATAATATAGATCCATCAGGCATCCAGATGAATACGCCATCGTTGGGCATCATGGGTCTGCTTCGACGTCTTTGCCCGTCCTGAGGCACTCAATGCGTGACGACCTGTGTTCATCCGAAATAAATGCCCATCCCAGTTCTACTTTAGCGTGGCGGTTTTTTCTCCCACATCAGGAATGCCTGATCTGGAGCGCGGTTCCGTATTTCTAATGCGATCGATTAGCTTTACTCCAGGAATACTGCACACTTGCTGATAAATCTAGGGTCTGGACTTCTGATTTTCTGTAAGTGACTCTGTCTGTGCGCTAGAAGTTAATGTAATGTTTTTTTAAAGTTCCCGTAGACAGATGATTCTTATTTAACGGGGACGAAGGTAGTAAGCCTATGCATAGGTATTACTAAAATTTAAATAAGTACCAAGTGAGACAAGAAAGTTAAGTTATTTTTTTTTGAAGATAATCATGTTAATAATAGAATACAACAATATAAATACACGGTCATCTTTCAAAACAGTAAAATATAAAATTTTCAACATTACATGTTTTAATTTCGATTCGTATTATTTTATATCTTTCGTTAAAAAATAACAACATGATTTTGGCTCTTAGCCCAAATGGTTGAACATTCTGAGATTGTTATAACAGATTTCACCTTTAATATATTAAAAATTCTTGTCTTTTATGACAACATTACAAGTTTCGGTAATATATTTAAAAAAAAACATGTATGATACTAGAAAGCAATCTGATTTGATTCGTCTGAATTCAATCCAGTCATAATAATAACAATTAATAGTAAATGAAAATAAGCTTTCATTAACATAGTTGCATAAAATATTGTAAAGATAAAAATTAAGTTTTATTTTTCTCTATTTCCTAAAATATTATACGTAATATATAAAGGAACCCATAAGCTTCCTAATTGGGACAGATTTTGACAGTGGTTAGTGGTTATACATACTTACGCAATATTTTAGCAAATGAAATGTCAATAAATTTAGCATAAAAAAACTACGTTTAAGAAAACCGACTTCATAAACTGAAAATTATCAAATAACTAAAAATTTTATTTAATATACCTCTTATGCAAACATATAAGTACCTTTAATATGAATAAAAAAGTATTATTTGTATGTATAAAACGTAATATTATAAAAAGCTTACTGTAATTGTTAAGGTTGTCTGGCTACGCGTGTCTGTCCGCTTGGGTTGTTTTATTCTAGACGAAGCTATCCCGCTCAAGGTCACGCGTGGCAAGTGTAGGTACGTACATTTGGCTTGGCGCTACTAGTCGCGTAGGCAGAGTTTTGCTTCAGACAAATTTTGAGCGTGGTTGTGATTCTATCTACCTTATTCATAATTAAACGCTTTTCGAAGGTATAAAGCTATATCAGTTAAAACGTGTTTTAAGCCTATCGAACGTTCGATAAAATTCCTTATTCAAATTTTTATTAGATAAATCTCCCATAACTAATACGTCCCTATAGTACGCAATGTTGCCATTTCGTATAAAAAAAACATGATTTTAACAAATTTATTGAGGAATTGTCAATGGAAACAGACATCCTTTCAATGTCAATGGCTTGGCAGTTGTCAAAAGTCGATGTCAAAATAATTACAAACTTCAAAAGTCTAAGTTTTGAAGTCTGTCGGTTGTCATTTGTCAATCTATGACGGATAAACAACAACTTTGAGCAGGAAGCTATACTTTATCACATTATTTAAGAACATCGGCCATGTTTTTTTGCGTTCGACGTGACTGATTGTGCTTTGACAATGTATGTCTTAGATAGTTTAATATACAAAATACTAAGGAGCTGATTTCAAGCGTGGCTGTACTGTTTACGACTTTTCAATCTTGTTGTATCTCCGTTAGAGATATTCTTCCCGTTCGCACGCTGTGTTTGTCTATTCACTACTGTATATTATGAGTCAATATTATAAATCGTGCCAATAAATATTCCATTCCAAAATGGCAACCACTAATGATTCGCTCTCATTCGCACATGTAATATCATCTATCCGCCATCCCTCTTTCGCCGTCAGCCCCAACTGTTTCACCGCAATTTTAAAATCGTTTCTTTATTGGCACGTGTTAGACTATGTGATCTGCTAAGAAAACTCTCGTTTGTTTAAATACGTCGAGTGTATTATCTGAGGGTGATATTTATTGCAATTGCCGTATCCGTAGTTTGCTTTTAGTTGGACACAATTAGTGTGGCACGCCTTCAATATGTCCTGTTTGTGTCTTATTAAGTGTGAACAGATTGGTGCGATATTCAAACAACTTCTAAAGTAGTTCGAAATATTTTTGTTGTATATTTTGTCGTATTTAATTTAAATGATGTCTTCGAATTTGCGTCAATAGTGGGAGGTGGTATAAAAAAGACGATAACAATAAAAGGCCAGAATTATGCTGACCTGCACAACTACTCACTAACAAAAACTACTTTTTAACCGACTTCAAAAAAAGGAGGAGGTTCCCAATTCGTCGGTATGTTTTTTTTTTGTATTTGTTGCATCAGTATTTTCGACTGGGTGAACAAAAATAACAATAATCGTAACTAGATTTAGATAAATTAATTAGTTTGTATAAAAGTACGCATTAATTTTTATAATCCGTTCGTAATTCTAATAATAAGATGATTAAAGTCGTCGCTGAGGCAATCTTTGACAATGTGTTTAACAAACACTGGCTAAGGGTACACCAAATCCCTAATGTAAAATGACTAAGTATTAATTTTTTAATGTGACCTTAATTTTATATTAATTAATTATCTTTATACACATTTTAATTTTTTTTATAATTTTAAAATATTTTGACCACCTACTTATAAGTATGTAAACATGTTTTATATGGGTCTCTGACCTGCAATAAAATGACTTTTTTTTATACTTTTTAGTGCATATTATATCAATTTTTTTGGAATAGTGTTTGTTAAGTCAGTTGTTTTTTTGTTAATTTTTTTTAACGACATAAGAAAACATCTTTTGATATGATTGTATGAGTCACAATAATTTTTGAGTCAAAATTGTAACATAACCTATTATTACTGCACTCGCCAACCGATGCTACTTTTTTTTAATAATCAATTAACAAGATGCGTCATAAGCCGAACGCTTAGGTCGATCATGCCTCTCTATTGCTTGTTCCTGGCTCTCGCTTGCACTTTCCGATCAGGCAAAACGTGACATTTTTTCATGCGTGCAGCCGGCGTTACGTCACTACGTCAAAAACGTTTTAAAACAAATTATATCAGGTTTCTTTGAAATAATAGTAAATTATACATACGAAACAACTATCTTGAATCCAATCTTGAAGACAAAAGCCTGAAAAGCTTATTTTGGCAAATAACCAGTGGGAGGCTCCTTTGCACAGGATGCCGGCTAGATTATGGGTGCCACAACGGCGCCTTTTCTCCCGTGAAGCACATGTGTAAACATAATTGTATTTAGGTCTGAAGGGCACCGTAGCTAGTGAAATTACTGGGCAAATGAGACTTAACATCTTATGTCTCAAAGTGACGAGCGCAATTGTGATGCCGCTCAAAATTTTTGTGTTTTTCAAGATCCTAAGCGGCACTGCATTGTAATGATCACGTATAACTTACTCCTGCTCGTCTCATCCTTTATTTTCATAAAAAACGCTTGAAGAGTTTAGTAAAAAAAATTAGACATCAAGATTGAATTCTGTTCGTAATTGTTGCTAATTTAGTACCAAGTTAAGTGTTCACCGTATTTCTCTCATCATTACAACGCACTCGCAAGCTATTTAAATGCTTAAGTATTTATTGGATCTCCAATCCCGTTCTTGTGTTGAGTTAGTTATAGGATTATCGTGTAAAGACGAAATTGATTGGAGAATATTTAACTAACTAAAGCATAATTAATAACTTTAATTTATTTCACATTTTTTGTAATATATTTAGAAGCCGGTTACTGTATTCCTGAATAGTATAAAAAAAAGATAGCAATGAGCGTTGGGTTGATGGGATAAGTGGTCACCGCTTACCGCATTTTGGAATTTGTGGAATCATTACAGGGGACCTAATGCGACAGTTACAAACAAACAAGAATAATACATGCAAACAACAAGCAAATCAATCTTAAACTAATCAAATAACAATAGCATTAAATACTACATTACTAATAATACATTACACTAGAAAATACAAAAAAACTTGAACATACAACTATTTCCCATAACATTCTAAACAAATACCCTTGTAAGTTTACTCCACATATACCCAAAAATGTTCACTTTGTTGTGGAGTTCATTTATATGCAGGCGACTTTACCGACGTTTGTGTTCTCGCCACCGGTACGTATAGAAGTATTATACATATTGAATTAACAGTACAATTAGAATAAAACAAGGACATGTGATAAGAAGCAGACAAGATAAATGGACAAAAGATATTATAGAGTGGTGTCCAAGATATGGAAAAAGAAATAGAGGGAGACAAACGATACAATGGGTAGATGATTTCAAAAAGATTGCTGTAACAACACGGAGAAGACTAACTTACGACAGGAAAATGCGGAAAGATCTGGAGGAGGCTTATGTCGGCGGACAAGCGAGCAATAATTTACATGAGATATAACATATATTAGGTGAAATGTAATTATAATCATTAACCCCCTTATTCATAAACTTAAAGCATTACTAATTCTCACTCTGTCTTCTTCTATTGACCTAAGTCAGATTGAGAAAACACTCCTTAGCGGCTGTTTTAAGTTAGCGGACCATTATGAATAAGGGGGTTAGTATATTAAGTTGTAGCATTAGTTAAAAATGTACCTTTTAGTTTGCTTGCATTAAAGGCTTCATTCATTCACTATTAGAATATTTATTGAATATCGCTGTATTTATTTTGCAGATAACCATAATTATTATTATATGCGTGGTGTAGACGAGAAACACGTGACGGATCGGTTTCAGAAAAGCTTTTCGTTACCGACTGTCCCGGTTTTCGAGTTTAGCGGGGGCAATTCAAATTACAAATGATACAAGCTTAGATCATTTACGGCCGTTCCCAATATATACTATCTACAGATAGAGATAAATTACTACCTTCTACTGTCAGTAAGTAGCTTTAAATAATCTGAAGTTGTCCCAATATATCCGATAAGTCATTCTTAACGCCTTATATTGGGACGCGTGAATTGCAATTTCCATACAAACTTCTATCGCTGGTAAGCTATACGTCGTCGCATTGATAGACCGCGTGTACGGATAAGGTGAGTTACCGTCGATAAGTTTATTGGGACACAAAAATCAACGATAGTTACGATTTTTATCTCAAGTAAGAGATAGACTAAATATTGAGAACGACTGTTAAACGTCTTGATAGACTATTACAACTGTGAAAACGTCGAAAAAATTGAGTTTTAAACTAACCTCTATTTTGAGCAATTCACGCACACTAACACAAAGTGTCATACAAATCGCGAGTGTAAGACGTACCTTGTCACACAAACTAGTATTCCTGGCCCGTTTTTATCGGTTGTCTAGCAGCAACAGACTCTATCTAGACGTATAAATGATCTAAGGATTAAGTAATAAAATCAAGGCATTTATTACAATAAATTCAATATGGCGTTAAGCGGGGTTTTCACTATTCGAGTGTGAACTCGTACGAGCGTATGCTATTAAGTTAGTACTTGTACCAAGTACACTTGTACGCGTTAGACAGAATAGGTGTGCACTCGGATTCCTGTTAATTGACATCCAAGTACATCGTCCGAGCAGCGTTTTTTTTTCTGGCACAATCAATTTGACAACAATTTATTTACTGCTGCAGTTGCAGAAGTGGTAGCAAATAATTTCTATTTGCTACCACTTCAGTACAGCAGAAGAAAAATTTCGCAGCCATTATATTATTTTCAAGACACAAAACAACCCCAAATTTCAAATTTACCCCAAACGAGATGTAAAGAAAGAAGAATTTTTTCCTTATTTAATTTATTGGAAGGGTATCACCAAAAATTCAGATGTGCGCTCTATTTGTTTTATTTATTATTAATTAAAAACCTTAGATTAAGGATTGGTCTCCGCTGCGCTCCAACTAGATACCGCAGGAGTAGTGGCAAAGTGCGGCTAAACTAATACTACGCCCAAGTGGGCGTACTCGAGTCAGTCTCGAACAATGTGTGACGTTGACGTGCTCATGTTCTGTTAAACTTTGCAAATAATTGGAGCTAAAATGTCGAGTTGCCTGGTAAAATATAAACTACAAGAAATAAGAAAGACACTGAGATCACGTCATATCACCAGTAAGTATTTTGTATTTTTTTTAATTTCATTGTAAAATAACACGAAGCGTATGTTACAAAATGTGAAAGATGCCACGCACACAAGCATCTAATAATTGCCGTAATAAAAAACCTATTGTTCTTAGGTAGTGCGGTATATAGTTGGTGCGCAGCGGATATCAATCATTAATCTAAAATAATAACATTTTCATATTAAGCTGTGCATCCGATTATTTACGATACAATTTTCTAGATAAGTCTCAAAATAACTAACTACTAATAAAAGTACTATTTCCACGAAAAGCTTACAAGGATTAAATCGTTAAAAATTTCTCAATGGTTATAACATCATAGTAACGGGCCTTAAGATCATATAATTAAAGTCAAAGACAAATTAACTTTATTGAAATTAAACCTGGCTTTAAACCAGGCGCTTTTAAATCGTCATTATATATATTTAATTTCAATAACTTACTCTACTATTTGTACTATAATATATATTTTTAATTGTCTCTACCATATGTACGGAAAAGGTAGAGCTCGTGAGAAAAACTCTTTTCAATCAAATAGATTATTTCACATTGACTGTAGATATAAATAACGATTTAGTTTGTAAGGTGCTGCATGCAATACAATCATGTTTTAAATATAGAAACAGTTTCAGATATGGATTATTACATAAAATGTAATAATAATAATAAATTGAATATACTTCATATTTCAAAAAACGTAATAAAAATTAAACTGCATATAAATATAAATTATTCAATGTGTTTTTCTTTTTATTTTTGTGTTAGGATGCTTGTGAACAAGATAGTTGTGATTACTGTCATAATTAGTAATCGCATCCAAGAAATACAATGATTTATTAACTATAACGAGTCGACCTGGCACCACCAGTTGACGCATGGACCAGCCATCGTACTAGTCACACATATTTGAGGGAAGGAGACGACCCGGTAAACGATACCGCTGCAGGCAATTCTCTTTCATCAATAAATATTTATTCAAACCCCAAAAGCGTTAATTAAAATTAAATAAGCCAACCCCATCTCGTGTCTCCTAGAATAGTTTAAATATACGAGTATTTAAACACCCACATTCTAAATTTATATATGGGTTTAACTTGCCGCGATATGGCAACCCTGATGTTATGACAGCATTAACGTTTCATATCGAATTGACACTTATTAATGTCCATTTTATCGCCATTTCGCGCTCCGAAAACCATTCCGATGTCGCATTAAATACTATGACAATTTCCTTAATATTTATACATCCTGTCGACCATTAAACTTTATTTTACTAATTTCGCTAAACACAAAATACTCGTAAATTATATTTTAATGTTTCCGGACGAAATGTTGCCAATGTCGCCACATTAAAAATTAATAGCGCTTTCGAAAGCATTTCGCAATGACAACACCAAAGCGTCGCATGAGAAGGAAGCGGAAATGATTTTACTTTTTATTTCATTTATCTTGTAACACCAAAAGTATGACGTTATAAATCATTGGATTATATTCCATGTTGTTACAAGTCTTATGTTTTGTTACACTACAGCAGAGAGGATGTAAATACTACGTAATAAAAGGCGGGACTGTCTGTGTAAAAATTTAAATTTAATTAAGTATGAAACGTGCAGTGATTTTGCATAGGTTTCAAATAGTAATAATTACAGTATGGCGATTGGCGATTAAGTATAATACGGCTAAATTTGAAAGCGAACAGTTACGTAAAACGTAGTACATTTTGGCTATCTCCGTTTTTTAACAAGGTTAAAGCCGTCATCTGTCAATCTGTCAATGACTGCACGTTTCATACAATCGAGTGAATCGCTTTTTCTTACGGCCATTCCCTATATACTATCTACAGATAGAGATAAACTACTATCTTATACTGTCAGTAATTAGCTGTCAATAATCTGAAGCTGTCTCACGGCCGTTCCCAATTCCCGTTCAGTCTATCTCTTACTTGAGATTAAAATCATAACTATCGTTGAATTTTCTGTCCCAATAAACTTATCGACGGTAACTCACCTTATCCGTACGCGCTGTCTGTCAATGGGACGACGTATAGCTTACCAGCGATAGAAGTTTGTATGGAAATTGCACGCGTCCCAATATAAGGCGATAAGAATGCCTTATCGGATATATTTGGGACAGCTTCAGATTATTGACAGCATTAGCTGCAATAATCTGAAGCTGTCCTGATGCAGTAATTATACTGACAGTAGAAGGAAGTAATTTATCTGTATCTGTAGATAGTATATTGGGAACGGCCGTCAAGAGTTTTTCTTTTAAAACACGTTCTTAAGCAAATAGGAATTAGTAGTAACAAATCATTGTTCCTACTTCTTTTGTTTATGAATTTATATATTACTATTTGCCATTCTTGATTTTTTTATTGACAGGCTGTATTTGATTATGATGTTAAAAAAATACGCCGTCAGTTTTGCGTATTGATAAATAGTGGCTACGATTTTGACCTATTTATACATAAAAATACAGCCTATGTTACTTGATTTAAAAAAAAGGCTATCACATTGTGTATATTTATTTTCGGCCAGTGTCTTTTTCCTCATAATATAATTAGGCCGTAAAAAAAAAACAAAACAAGTCTAAGTTAAAAACGGTTTTTCAAGCTAAATTAATAACGTAGTTTCAGCATTCTTATTTTAACAATACGAATATATTTTCCCAGAATAAAATATAATTTAATAGTAATCACATATTCATTTCCTTTGTTGCAGTTAAAGACCACCTACACAGTTCAGATCTTGATGGCGATGACGTAGAAACAGATGACCAGACATCAAACATAGATGACGATATCCTAACTCAGTCAGACCTCGATGAGAACGGCGATCCAAAAAGCCCCACAAGCTCCAGTTCCAAGAAAGGAAAATCATCCAGAGATTCCAAAGGTGGGACAAAGCCGAGGAGAGCTAGGACTGCCTTTACGTATGAACAGTTGGTCTCCTTGGAGAATAAGTTCAAGACGACCAGATATTTATCAGTTTGTGAGCGACTGAATCTTGCCTTGAGCCTTAGCTTAACAGAAACACAGGTGGGTACAATTTAACTTTTGTAAACATCTTACATGCTATGTTTAGGTGAAGTAGAGGCTACTTGGACAACAAGGGTGCTGAGTTAATATCTTGGTTCATCATGGCAAATTTCGGTCTACGGATAGTGTCCCGAAAGGCCTACGACCTACCAGGAATTACGTACTAGCAGGCTGGTTTCCAGAACTGATTGCATAACGGTGCGCCTATTTTGTGTTATGGGTTGACAGCGTTATTACTGCCAGACCAATTCTACCAGCCTAGTACACCCTTGACGTACCAATGACCTCTGGTAGTGACTCTAGGCCAACTGAGGTATTCAATCATCTCCAATCTTTCAAGTATGGCGTGGGTCGTTCTATCTTCAGTCCCATATAGGCTCTGAAAGTAAAACCGTCTGTAGCACCTAAAGTAAACAACGCCACGTGACTAACTAAAGAACATGTTAAATGTGATCTACAAAGACAATACTTTCAATCAATGACTGCCTGCAAATCTATTCGACATAGGTATTATTGTCTTCAAAAAAGCATGAAATCTCTTTTCGAGGCACGGCAATGCTCTTATTATTTCCTTTTGGTGTTCTCAGGTAGATATTGTTTAGAGTACGAATGCCGGTGATTAGTTTCTAATTTTTCGATACAAAATAAATATATTATTGAGATATATTAATTCTGTACGTGTGAAGTTTTTAAAAATGGCATTTACTTTAGGAATAAAGAACAAAATAGAATAGTTACAGTAATAGTTAATGCTAGCAAATGTTTTTAAGCAATTTGTCAAATATATCATTATCTTCACCAGGTCAAAATATGGTTTCAAAATCGTCGCACGAAATGGAAAAAGCAGAATCCTGGTATGGATGTGAATAGTCCAACCGTGCCGCCGCCGTCAGGAGGATTCCCTTCAGGGCCATATCCTGGAGGTCTCTTATACTCCCACGGAGTGCCCTATCCCTTCACCGGCCCAGGGCCCTACGCACCGTACTTCCACCATCTAACAGCAAACCATCACCACTCCCATGGATCTCTGGGGCACTCCCACACGTGATTGTGGCAACGGCCTGGGTCTCAAGACCCGAGGGTCGACAATGAAAGTGAAAATGGACTTTAATTTTTTGCTTAAAGACGCACAGACATACAGACAGTTGACAGGGTTATTATTTTAAATATATCCAAATTTTTTGTCACTTCTCTTGAGTGTAAATTACGCAAATAGTTGTCTTCAATCAATTCGCCACGTGTTTCACCTGTACACGAGGCATCCTCAAGAGCTGTTGACTCGCCAAATTCTGGTACGATACTTTGGAAGACGTTAGGGTCAAAATATGTAAAAATACTATTAAGAATATTAATAATGAAATATATTTTTATTCTTTATGTTTTTTCATAATCATTAGTTTTCTGTATGTTTGTGCGTATTATTTTAGTGCAATTTTACTATTTAGATTTAAATAAATTGTGATATATACCAATAAATAGCATTAAGGTATATTTAAGTATTGTATATTTATTTGGAATATTATTATTAAAATATAATTATTGATCATGCGTACAGTTGAGCTAAAGTTTTGATATAGGTATGATATTTTCAATTTTAATTTTGAATATAATTAAAATTTTATGACACATTTATGTAATATCAAAGCCAAATAACAATAATACCTCAGCCATGAAATATGTACATTAATTATTTATTAATTTTATTTATGTTTTAAATCTTCACATTGGTTTACGTTCAGATTATAAGGAAATCAAAATCCAAAAGTATTGTAGTCAAATATTATGATTATTAAAATAACTAATAATTAACAGGTACCTACTATGGAAGCCTTCTGTTTTTGAAGTGAAACCTTCTTTATCGCCGTTGAGCACTTTTTTGAGGGATGGGCACGGACTAGTAAAAAAAATACGGACTCCTTGTCACCTTACATAACAGTGTAGCATCAAAACAAGCCGATTAACGTGTAAATACATAGCGCCACGCACACTCTTACACTACTTCAGGCCGATAGGCGGCCATTATGAGAATTGTCGTCGTCTGTGACACATCAGTTTGCGTCTCAATAAAATAATTTTAAATTGCCGTCGTGCGTTGTGAAAAAGTTGAAAACGATACTTTGTTTTAGTATTTTTGGCCATATATGATTATTTAAGGGAGAAAAATCGTGTAACTAGTATCCCCCGTAACCGCACACACATAACGGTACTTCACTTGCTAATATCACGGGTTCCTCATTTTTTTACTCGTCTGTGGGGATGTTTATAAAATGTTAAACTCGCGTCAGGACACGATGTGGCCTGATTGAAAATTCGTAAGACAGTCTTTGAAATTATGGATGAAAGTGATTTCTGGAAGATAAACATTTTAATGTAAAATAATTATTGTAATAGTTCTGAATTATTAAATTTTTTATATAATATAAATTGTAATTTTTGTGTATGATAGGGCAATAAATGAATATTGTATTTAACCACATAAATACTAGTACTTTTATACTTAGAAATAAAGCAATTCGTGGGATTTTTTTTTCTAACCATTCCGAAATATTCAAAAATGCACAACGGTAATGTTCAAGTTTTCACTTCAGATATAATTCCTACATCAGTTTTGTCGACTTTAATGCATTTTAACCCTTGTAAGGTCAATATAACAAATCTAATTGTATCTATAACATTAAGACAAATAGATAATAATAATAAATACAATCTTGTGATATTTCAAGATTTATTGCAAAGGAAGTTCATCAGAAGAGAATGTAATTCTTGTTATTACCATTGTAAGCCACGCTGATGAATATTTTCGTGACTGCTTGAATTAATAATGGCTATGATGTTCATGACTCTCGTGAAAAATATTTTTTCTAAATGTGTTTTAGATACCAGTGGGAGGCTCCTTTGCACAGGATGCCGGCTAGATTATGGGTACCACAACGGCGCCTATTTCTGCCGTGAAGCAGTTATGTGGAAGCATTACTGTGTTTCGGTCTGAAGGGCGCCGTAGCTAGTGAAATTACTGAGCAAATGAGACTTAACATCTTGTCTCAAAGTGACGAGCGCAGTTGTAGTGCCGCTCAGAATTTTTGGGGTTTTTCAAGCTACCTGAGCGGCGCTGCATTCAGGGGCAGGGCGTATCAATTACCATCAGCTGAACGTCCTGCTCATCTCGTCACTTATTTTCATAAAAAAAAATATTCGAGTAAATATGCCAATTTAGGAATTAATCTGTTACTTATATATACAGGATGTCACAAAGTTATGGGACATGAAGGGAAAGTACCTTCAATATCGAAGACAGGCTATTTATTATATTATTATATTTAAAATAATATGTTACTTAAGAAGAGTTATTTGTTTTTGGCCATTCTTTCGATTGGCATCATAAAAGTAGGGGTGTTTTTTTTTACATTTAAGTCGGTTCGTTTCCCAGACGAGGCAATTAGTTTTTAGAAAATCTTTGAATGCAGAATTACTAACTTTTAAAAATAACATAAAGTCTTCTTTCAGTAAAATAGCCTATCTTCGATATTTAAGGTACTTTCCCTTTTTGTCCCATAACTTTGGGACATCCTGTATATAGCTATAACAACACTGATTTTAAACTCCCATACATTATCTTATAATCTGATAACTAAAAATTAAACCGATCTGTCAAGCGCCAATATAGATCGTTATAGTTGCAGAAAAAAATGTGAGAATCCAAGGATGAAAAATATCTTGTATAGGATTTGGGGCAAGCAATGAATAAAATAATTTACTGTAACGAAAGATTCTAACAAATTCAAATTCAAATATTTTTATTCAAAATAGGATGTGACATCACTTATTGAAAGTCAAAAACTACCACCCATTCCAAATAGAATGCCTCAGACTCAGTGGGCTTTTTTTTCCATCAAAAATATGTTTACAAAGTAATATTATTCAATTAAACTTATTATTTAATAGCCTGAGTGCGGTCGCTCCATTGCCAATCTGTGGAATCATAAAGAAAGTCATTTATGTTATAGTTACCTTTACCACACAAACGTTTTTTTAACTATTCTTTTGAATATCGTAATACTTTTGTTTTGAACAATTTCTGGAATCTTGTTGTAAAAGCATATACGTCGCCCCACAAAAGACTTACTGACTCGACTTAGCCGAGTAGTAGGCATAACAAGTTCATGATTGTTCCTCGTCATCAGTTTCTCTTTTATATATATCTTTATTTAAGTACAATAAGATGTATTATGTAGCGTTGTTATGACGCAGTGTCATGTTTTACGTCCAAAGAAATATTTGCTTCATTTTTTACATACCTACTTGTTAATAATACCTATGCCTAGTAGATTGTGAGTTATTATAATAATGTATTAAAATGTAAATATTTAAATAGTCTGTTAAATACTTTGTAAACAATAATTATTGTGAAATATAATAAAAATAATAAGAAATCTAGAGTTTATCGAAAAACACATCCTGTTCGTATTTCGATATCGATTATCGATAAGTGTCACGAATAATTAAAAGTATCGATTAAATTATCTGTCAAGTGCGATTTGAAGCGAAACCTTTTTTTTAAATTTGCATGGCAGTTTTCGCTATCAGAATTCGCTATCTTAGTTTTAAATTTAAATTTGGAACCAAAATTTATGTACGATGCGAGATCGTACCCGCGACCTCTCGGGCTTCGGCCGTGAGTTCTTCCTAAATTTTGGTTACATATTTTATTTCATTAATCCTAGAAGTGAGGGATATAACCCTAAAAGTAACAAATTGTGTATCTTATTTTTTTTTATATTATGCTAGCAATAATACTGATACGGATTTCGTATTGTGGTTTATGATACACAGCCGGGTGGATAGACGAATACTTTATATAGTCTTGGTAATAGAGTTCCTATTGGTTTTCTGTGAACAATTTTGTATGAAAAACTTAAGAGACTTTAAGTTGTTTGAATCTTCATTATCATCATTTTAGTTCACCATTGTCAATCATAATTACATAATTACAACAATATAAACTAGGCAAACTAATATTTGCTATAGTTATCGCCAAAATCGTGGTACAGGGGTAATAAATGTTCCGCAAATACGGGGCACGGGGAGTGTGAGCGAGCGTAAGATATCGGCAACACTCTTTTAACTCTACGTTCCTCGAGTTTTGGCAATAACTACCGTATGTGAGTGTATATGTATGTAATGTAAGTTTGTAACTAATTGCTCATCGCTGTATATATTAATTAGCTCGTGAAGATATTATAAGCTCAATGTTGATATTAAAATAGTCACCAGTTCCTTTTGTTTTAATTATTTCCAACTAAGATACTCTGTTATGAGTGAAATCCCTCAATTGTATACTAACTCTATAAATTACTACGATCGCGCTGAAATATTGCATGCCTACATGTAGAATTTGAAGAAGGTTATTTGGAATTTTTAAGAAGATAATATCAGCACTAAACGTTACGTCAAAACAGGTCGTCGTCTATGATAGATTCTGGACGTAAACTGTTTCATTTATGAGTGACACTTGAATAAGTGTACATCTATAAGTTTTTAAAAGATAACAAAGAGGATGTAAATACTACGTAAGAAGAGTCGGGACTGCGTAAGTAATAATTAAAATATAGTTTAGTACGAAACGTGCAGTGATTTGACATAATTTTGGAATAGTAGTAATTAAAGAATGGCGACGAAGTATAATCCGGCTAAGTTTGAAAGCGAGCAGTTGCTTAAAACGTAGTGGATTTTGGTTATCTCCGTTTTTTAAAAGATTATAGCCGTCATCTGTCAAACTATCTATCACTGCAAGTTTCATACGATCTAGTGAATTGTTTTTTTCTTAGAGAGTTTCGCTAGGCGTTACAGCTTGTGCTTTTATCACGACTTCATAAAAAATTACATACCAACAAAAAAATACCAACTTCACGTTATATTTGGAATGAGGTCACTTAATTGAAAATATTTGCCACATTTTTGAGTTGTAGCGAATATTCCTTCCAAAAGTATATATGTAGCGACTATATCTAATACGACATATTCAGTTTGACACACTAATTGTATAATTTTACTCGGCACTACTATTGTTATTCGCATTTTTTGGGCCAATAATTTATTTAAGTAAAGATTACTTATATTTATTCAAACAAAACAAATCTTATAGCTAGTATTGTAAATATACAATACTATGATTACATTACACTTAAACAATCGTTACGGGAAGTGGACCAAGAATACTTGCAGCATTATTGAGTTAGATAACTAGGCTGATCAGTTGACCGAAATAACTGTCAGCACTTGGGTTTCCAGTAGCCCTTTTAAGGCGCGTAGATCCCAGTAGCACCTCGGCCAACCCCACGGCCCAAGTGCCTCGACACCAAACTCATTTTAATTGAACGTTTAGGGCAAGCAATGTATTAATTATTACTGTGTTAATGTAGACATGGGTTGCCTATAAAATAATGGCTAAGACATTGCTTACTTCCTAAACGTTCATTTAAAATTACTTTTATAAAAAAAATATGTACCTGCAGAATCTAGCCAGGGATTTTAGGTTAAAAGTAAAAGTATCCAAATTCTCTACCTCATAAGGGCATTGAGGTCGTGTTCTATGTGCAGTAAAAATCCCAATGTTTTATGCTTCGAGTTTCACACGGAAACGTATGAAAATTTAAAACTTGCTAAATCGACCGAATTAATGGGTTGACCATGATTGAGTCACCGACAATACGGCTTTCGCCATGGTCAGTCGACAGGCGATCTTCTGGTACACCTAACACATAGATGGGCGGCGGTTATCGAAAGCAAGGGGGAAGGCCTGGCAGTTAGTCCGGATCTTCTCTCAAAACTTCCATCATTTGGGCTTCCCGAGAGAGAAAAAGACAAAATAACAAAAAATTCTGAGCAAGAACTAGATCGATTACGTAATTTTCGTTAAGGTTTAATGAAATAGAAGCCTGATAGAAAATTCAAAATTTTTATCATAACAATCAGGCCCCGTTTCCACCAAAGCGGAGAGGAGAGGAGATGCGTTTTGATAACCAATCAAATCTCGTTATTTTTACATCTCCTCTCCGCTTAGCTTCGGTGGAATTGGATCAAGCGGAGAGAAGAGGAGATGTGTCATTTCTCTTTGATTATGTGCCGCGAGCGAGCAAGCGGCGCGGCAGAGCGGAGATGTGAGATACAAAATACTAGCTAATAGGTATTACTTTAATACTACCTGCAAAGAATATGTAATACTAGATGTGTTAATATAAT